>CM067370.1:69681244-70281244 GCA_034401795.1 Chaetoderma sp. LZ-2023a
CCACGTTTTCACTTACAGTAATGGAGGAATCCAGTTTTAGCTATGCCCCGCCCATCTCTAGCTAAGCTCCACCAATGCTTTGCTCATTTTGGGATCAGTTCATTCCTGCCCGCCCTGAGTTTCAATTTCCAAAAAACTATACATGTGAGCTGTTGAATATTTTGAAACTAATTTGACTGGGTGCTGTTGCTGCCTACATAATGTCTATATAATAGTAATGACATACAATTCGTACAACAACGGTTAAAGTCCGTTATCAATTAATTTAACTTAGTTATGTCATTCATGACATAATTGATTATGACATCAGCATACATGTCACGAAGTTGATTATGTCGTCATATGAGAAAATGGATTCATGAATAGGCATCATGTGATGACTATCATTTCCAGTTAAGTTGTTCAGTGGAAATATACACACAGTTTCGTATTTATGATCCCTGCTAACTCTGGGAATGTTGAATGACATTCTCATGAAGATCAGCAAGATAATGATTGCTAAACATTATTACTCACTGCTAGTGTGAAAAGAACAGATTATCAACTTTGGATATAAGAGCTATTCTTTTATATATTTTGAGTCGAACTGTCATACTGTCTATGGTAGTAATATCTTTCTGTTAAATTGGTTTCGAATTATTCAACACCTAACCAGTACAGTTGATTTGAGATCTAAATGTTGGTATTTTAGGATTGAAAGGAATAAATAATTCCTAGAATGTGTTATTCATTTCAGATCTCAAGTTTATTCACCAAAGTGAGTGACTGTGATAGATACCTGTGTGATATCAAAGACCAGTATCAAAAGGAAATCCGTGGTCTTCATGATCAACTGGTATGCAGTCAAAACATGCGCATGCATGCACATAGATATTCATATCTATGATCATCCTACATCATCAGAGCATTAATATTCTACAAGATAAATTACCCTTAGGCCCTTACGATATTTTAGCTGCGCGTAGTAGCTCAGTAAACCGCTGTCTTATCTATTGAGTTAGTCAGTCAGTCACAAAAGTTTATTCCAGGTTGTCGCTTGAAGAATTTTTCATATTTCATATACAGTAATTAAACCAGAGGAAAAGGTTGCCAGTGGCGTCCTGAAGGTGTGTGATAAATAGGGGGTCAAAAGGGCAAATGCCAAGGCCACAGAGACCAACCAGATTCAAATGATTATTTTGAAAACTATTTCAAAGACATGTATTTGTGAATAACTGGTTCTATGGCAGAGATCTTGACCAGACATTGGTGGAATGTTGCCCCTGGGATACCGAACGTGTGTCTGAAATTTGAGGTCAAAAGGTTAAAGGTCAAGGCCTCAGTAGCCAGATTAAAAGGATTTTTGAAAACCATGTGCATGAAAGACACATTTGTCATACATTGTAAGCTTAGGATATGTAGCCTAACAAATGTAGCTCTAACCTACTTTTCACACATGCACGCACGCATGCACGCAACCACCCACCCACCCACCCTCCCTCCCCACCCACAGCTACCAGGATTCTATCAACCGGGTTTGTTTAAATTTTGTGTATAAGTTGCATCCATGTTCCAAAAAAGCTGTTGATACAAACAGATGTTAGTATTAGGATGATGACTATTCTCACCTGTCCACCCATTCTGATGAGTGTGAATTGACCCTAAAAAAGAGGGTTCTTGGGTTGACTTCAAGGTCACACCGAAGTCTGTTGAAGATTCCTCCAGTAGAGCTTACTTTATCATGCTGGACCACACACACACACACGCACAAAATGAGACTAACTGATTACAATCATCATGCTACATAACCTACGAAATTGAGACTATAAAATATGGCCTACTAATGAAATATGTTCTTTAACCATTTAATGGTCAAGCCGCCTTCTACAAGGCTCGAGCAATGTCCTGTTGTAGGTCAAGAGAAGACCATTTATTTAAATTTACCACTGGAGTAACTCATTCCAGAGGTAAATTTTTAAAAATAGTCCGGTTTTCCTGCAAATGGACATTGACTAAGCAAAACTATTGCTTTTCTTTACCAATCTTGACCATTAAATGGTTAATAATAATGGGAGATGGTATAGTATTATAGCACCCTAATGAACACACCATATATCATATACATTAGACTTACATATCTAACACAAGTTAAATGATTGATGTAGAATTTATATACATTTAATCCGTTAATGGTCAAATTTGGTCATGAAAATGTGTATTATTTATTTTTAATGTCCATTTATAGACAAGAGAATACAATTTTTGTAAATTTATCACTTGAATGACTGGCTCGGTTATCGAGCCAGTCATTCCAGTGGTAAATTTACAAAAATTGTGTTCTCTTGACTTATAAATGTACAAGTCACAAGACTATAGCAGTGGCCGGTTAATATAAACCCTTTTGCTCACTACAATTATTTTCTTACTCCTTCACATACACCCAGTACCGTATTTCACCTAATTGAAGCCCATGCTCTAATAGAAGCCCACCCCCTAAATTTGATATATGCATTCCAATGATTTCTTAGCACATTCAAAATGGCAAAACTGTATTAGAAGCCTACCCCCTAAATCAGTAATTTGTATCGGGGGGGGGGGGGGGGGTGATTTTAAGAACACATTTGTAAGAATAGTGTCTATAATAATAATAACAATTGTGTCACGGGATCGTACCTTGATTTATTTAATCTGCAATGTTTTTACATTGAAGTTTGTTAAATCTTCACACAGCTATTGATATTTTTCAGAAAACATTGACACAAGGCAGAGACGAAGCTAATAAAGAGGTATGCCAATGGCCATCACTGTTAATTTTCAGCTGAAATTGTCTAGACACTCAGCCCATTAACCATTACAGACCATAAAAGATAATTTTGTTATGCAGTACGGAATATTCTATTAAATATTTTAGATGTAATTTGACTGAGAGCTATGGCAGCAACATGTGCCAGTCGAATTAGTTTCAAAATATTCAACAGCTTTTCTGTGTAGTTATCTTGAAATTCAGAGACTGGAATTAAATTTGTGTTGACCAGTAACCTTGCAAAGTAACAGTCTTTGCTCTATGTAATACAAGTGAGTAGACTGTTTCGCAGCACTTGGTAAGATACTAAGCTTCTAATACTAGCTGTCTTACCATAGTAAACCTTCCAGGCTCTCACTTTTCTGAAACTTGTTCAATCTCATTCTAGTGCATTTCTCTAATCGGGACAACAAATCGGTGCTGGTTTAAAAACTGAAATATTTATCTGTAATTGATTGAAATAGAAGAACCGATACATTGTGTTAATGAGCCCTAGAAAGAAGGGACCCAGAAAGAAGGTACCCGATAGATAGCATACACGCACATGCAAGCACGTATGCACACATGCACATGAAGGAAATACCATCTTCCCCTTATGTGTTGAAGGTCATAAAGTTGGTCTTAATCCAGACTACCCTTTGGAGTGTGGTATCATTATAACTGACTAAACATGGCTACCACAGCTTTTTTACATTGTATTATAATGAATATCTATTTATTCCTCATCACAGTTGGTCAAGCTACAGACTGAAAATGATTCATTGGTAGGAAAGCATTCCAAACATGCGGCTCAGTTACAGAGTGAGACGATCAATCTTCCAAATAATCTCGAGGTAGGATGATGTTCATCTAATATTGACCGTTTAGCTATCAAGCATGTTTAAAAAAATCAAAGATTAGCTCAATGACTGTCCATTTGCAGGCAAAGAGAAGACTATTTTTGAAATTTTTCCACTGAAATGACTGGTTAGATTAAAGGTGCATATTCACACCAAAATGATCGAAAATAAAATTGTTAAAATTGTATTTGTTTAGAGGCTTAAATTGTGTACCTTAATGTAATGAAACGAAATAAATGGTAATTTCATTCCGTATAAATTAATAAAATTGTTTTAGTTGTGAAGTTGAATTAGGGGCTCGTGTCAAATTCAATTTCACAACTTAGAAAAAAATTATTAATTTATACATATGAAATCATCATATGTTAAGATTTATTTCATATCATCTAGGCACGCAATTTAAGACTCTAAAAGTATGCAATTTTAACCAATTTATTTTCATTCATTCTGGTGTTATAGTTGTACATTTTCAAAAATTGGCTTTTTTGTCCTGCAAATGAACATTCCCCTTGACACCTGCAGAGGTTACTTTTGGCCGACTTGACCATTAAAGTATATTACACATGTCCTTAATGAAATCTGAATATATAATCTCAGGGCAGGCATGCAGGAAAGCTGTTGAATATTTAGAAACAAATTTAACTGGGAGCCATTACTGCTTGGGCGGAAACAACTTCCAGTCAATGTAATTGCCTTAATATACAATATAATATTTTACACTGGTGAAATTTCTATTTACCTGTCATATGAAGTGATATATTCAGAAAAAGGTGCTGAAAAAGCCTCTATTGCATGGTTACATGTACCTATGCTGTTAGCAAGCATCACAAAAACATTGAGGTCACTAGGTTAGAGCCACTGCATCCTTGATATAAAAATATGTTTTTCTAAGATTACGTTTTTGGCATAAACACATCATCTTGATCTATGCTGTCATAAGTCAGAAGTCATAACAATGAGATTGAAGTCGCATTGTCAAGGTCAATCTGACTTTGCTACAAAACAATGTTTTCCAATGTTAAGTTGTTACGTTTAGCCTCCGTAATGATTAACCCTATTGGAACTAAGCCTGCAGATATGCCTATTTAGGAATTACAACAATATCAATGTTAAGGTCACTGCGACCTTGCTACAAAATAAACGAAATCTAGGATTTCTTTTTTCACGAGAGAGTTGATACTTACCTCCCTAATACTTTTGATATTGCTAAATATTGGCTTTCACTCAATAAACACTCAGATTTAAAACAGTTAGGTGCCCCTACTGGGCAGGGAGTCAGAGCGTAGTCTGGCGGATGCCAGCCCCACCACCGCGCATGCGCAGACTAGCACTTCCTCTGACTAGATTATTGGCTGACACACATGCAACTATTAAGAGCCTGAAGACCGAGCCTCTGTGGGGTGGAGAGGCCGGGTCCGTATCTAGGGAGGTAAGTATCAACTCTCTCGTGAAAAAAGAAATCCTAGATTTCGTTTATTTCACTTCAAGAGTATACTTACCTCCCTAATACTTTTGATATTGCCAGAATTCGAAAGTGAATCTGGCGGGAGGGAGGCGAGGTCAAAAGACCAGCTCATCCCTATACGCTTTTCTGCGTTTAAGGCACTTAAACTTCTGAAACTGTAAGAAAAAACAGTCAGGATTTGACTAACCATCGGATAACACCACCGATGTATGAGAGATGACCGAATGTCATATGCGCTCCCCCCCCCCCCTCCTTCCAGGGAGGAAGAGTCGACTGACCTCAATGTCCTATACGCTCTCTACGTACAAGTGCCATGTACTACAGGACAGAGACGAAAAAGCTCCATTTTCGTAACTCTCAACAATGAACCACACAAATACACAAACCATCACCATATTAATAACGGGTAATCGTGACAATACAATCAACAACGGACAACACATGAACAAGACTGACCTTGTTGAAAATGGCTGCTGACATCATCTTCCCATCGGTAAAGACTGATGCAGGCCCAAAAAAGTGGGTGTTTCCATAAATTAATTGTGATATATATAAGTAATGAGGAAATCACCTCAAAAAATATAAACCGATTTATTTTTTCAAAACCGACAAGGCGAGAGGATTAGAGGTGTCACGGAGATAATGGTCTGTAAAACTTGACTCACAGTGCCACTGAGCCACCGACATAATATCATCCACAGGGACCCCATTAAATAGGGCCGTGGATGTCACTACGCCGCGGACACTGTGAGCCTTGGCCACGTCAACCTGCTTCCCGGTGGCGGATTTATGGCAAAACTGAATGCATTCCACAATCCACCTGGAAATGGTGTCCTTAGAAGCCCTCCCATGGGGTTCAATATATGACAACCATAACGCTGACTGGTCGGTGCGCCATGCCGCCGTACGTTGTTTGTACCGGCGCAGCGCCCGGACGGGACACCATGCTTTAGAATTAGGATCATATCTAGTTAAAGCAGGCAAAATAATAGGTTGACCTGGATATTTCAACGACTGATTTTTAGCCAAGAAATTAATCCTAGGTAGCAGCTTAAGGCCTTCCCCTGAAACCACAAAACGGTCATCCTCGGCTGATAAGGCATGAATCTCACTCCTACGCCTAGCCGAGGCCGCAGCAATTAAAAACACAGTCTTCAGTGTTAATAGTTTCATAGAAATGGAACTAAGTGGTTCAAAAGGCTTATCACCTAGTACTTGAAGCACTAGCGATAAACTCCAAGACGGAATCACAGGAGGATTCCTTGGTCTTAGATTGCCCATGCCTTTAATTAATACATTCAATGTATTTACTTCATCACTTCCCCTCTTAGCCAAGCAAGGAATAACAGACATTAATGCTGACTTATAACCAGCAATAGAGTTAGGCTTGAGGCTATAGGCATCATAGAGGTGACAGAGGAAATCAGCTACTACTTGAATAGATGAATCCATTGGATCAATACATCTTTTTGAGCACCATTCTGCAAATCTGTTGATTTTATAATTATATGCTCTGGAGGTTGACCCCCTCCTGGCTTTGGCCATAAACATGGCTGCTTGCTCAGAAAAGCCCTCCTTAATTCTAGATTCCTTGACAACATCCACGCAGTCAATCTGAACATTGACGGATTGTTGTGAAGGGCCTTGCCCTGGAAGATAATATCGTCCATCAGAGGCAGAGGAACCGGATTGCAGACCAGAAGGTCCAGCAGATCCGTATACCATGATCGGCTTGGCCAATCCGGGGCGATCAGAAGCACTTGGCATTCCTCTTGTCTGATTTTCTGAAGAATTTTTGGAATCAGGATTGCTGGAGGGAATGCGTATGCATACATTCTCCCCCAGCTGATAGCTAACGCATCTGTTGCGAAAGCGCTTGGATCCGGAATCGGAGAGACGTACGTCGTCATCTTCGCATTCTTCTTCGATGCGAACAAATCGATGTTGGGTTTCCCCCAATGGTCGAACAGACGATCCGCCACACATTGATTTAGTTGCCATTCCGTGGGTAAAACACTCATCCTTCGGCTCAATGAGTCTGCTAGCAGGTTTAACCTTCCCGGAATATGAACTGCTTTCAAGGTAATCTGGTGATCCAGACACCAACAAAGCAGTTTCCATGTCATCATACAGAGACTGGGCGACTTCGTTCCGCCCTGGCGGTTTATGTAAGTCACAACTGTTGAGTTGTCTGAACGAATAAGAACAATCTTGCCCTGAACTTTCTGTAAGAAATGTTCCAGGCCCAGGACTACTGCTCTTAGCTCCAGTAGATTTATATGTTCCTGTGACTGTTCCAGATTCCAAAGCCCTGATATCGTGGATTCTTCCAGGCAAGCTCCCCAGCCCTCCATCGATGCATCTGTATACACAGTCACCTGAGGGTGGGGAGGGGTTAGCAAAACCCCCGGTAAGAGATTCTCTGTATTCAACCACCATTGCAGGTGGTGAATCAGAGGCGCCAACACTGACACATTCGAGTCCAGCGAACCTGTACTCTGGGTCCATTGTGTCATGAGAAACAACTGGATCGGCCGCCTGCGTAAGGCGGCCTGAGGAATGACTGGTTCCAACGAAACCATCAACCCCAGCATTCTCAAGTAAACCCGTGCCAGGACATGACGACTGTCGCACACTGACTGAATCAACGAGATGAGTATTTGAACTCTCTCCTGAGTAGGATAAACATATCCTGTCTCCAGATCGAAGAACATCCCCAGGTAAACAAACTTCTGGGATGGAGTCAGCTCTGATTTTGGGAAATTGATCATCCAGCCCAAGTCTGTGAGAATTTTCAAAACAATCTCCAGATTGGCGGACAAACTTTCCCGGGTGTGCGCTTTCAACAGCCAGTCGTCTATGTACGTGTGGACTGCTATGCTTCTCCTGCGGAGGTATGCTGTGATCGCAAGAACCACACGGGTGAAAACCCCGAGGAGCCGTGGAAATTCCGAAGGGCAACACCCTGAATTCCCACTGTCTGCCCTGGAATGCAAATCTCAGGAAGCGACAGAAACTCCTGTGGATGGGGATGTGGAAATAAGCGTCCTTCAAATCTATCGACGCCGTCCACATCCCCCTCTCCAACCCCGCCAACACCGAGCGCACCGTTTCCATCTTGAAACTGGGCGTCTCGATGAACTTGTTCAATGGCTTGAGGTTGAGAATCGGTCTCCACCCACCGGTGCGTTTTGTTACCAAGAACAGGGTTGAATAGAAGCCCGGACACCTTTGTGCCGGCTGAATAGCTCCTTTTTGTACGAGGGAATTTATCTCCTCCTCGATACACAACCTTTGATCTGGATCTCTCGGAATGGGAGTCCAGACTGGCACCAGAGACAGTCGCGACGGCGGGCCTGTCATCCACTCTGGATGATACCCCACGGAAAGCCATCGCAAGACTAAACGGTCCTGAGTTAACCGTTCCCACTCTTGCATGTGGTCGGCTAGCCGGCCTCCCACCGGTCCACCTAGGGACCGCGGTGGACACAAGGCATGCAAGAGCGGCACTGTCTCCGTCGCCATACACACCGGCGTGGTCCTTACCGCGGTAAGCGCCCTGTCAGGAACGATAACCACGCCCAGATCCTCGCGCGACCCGCCCCGCCCCGCGCGCACCTCGGTGCACGGGCGGCTGCCTGGCTGACGGCGGCTGAGGAGCCTGCGCCCCCCTCACTGCTGGCCGAATCGCACGCGGCCGAGGCCGGCGCTGCGACGGCGGCTGGCCTCTGACTTGGCCAGCACCACCTCAAGCCTGCAGGGGACGATACGCAGGGGCCGCGGCGCGAACGTTAGCACGACGCAGTACCTCAAACTGTTCGCGCAGCGCCCTCTGGTTATTCACCAGGGTGACCGTCTCCTGGAGGTGGCGACATCCCTCACCTCCAAAAAGACCAGGACCCGTCATAGGCGTACGGAGTAGCCTATTATACAGGTCCTGAGACGGGCACAGATTGTCCAGGGCAAATGTGCGTCTTGCCCTGACACTCCTGGTCACCGCCCGCGTCATACAGTCCAGCGCCAGGTTAATACCATCCTGGATGGTTCGCTGGACCGCGAGCGGGCCTGGCTGGCGCGATGCGGATGCCGTTACTACCCCCTGTAACAGCTGGGAGACGTGGGACAGAGCGGCAATCGAAGCCCTCCCACTCTCCTCCGCATCACGCAACGCGGTATTCGCCGAACGCAACGCGTTCGCGCACAAGACCCCCGCGTCAGAACGGGAGCCTGGCCGCGTATCCTCACCCAAAGCCGCGCGGTCATCCACGCTGGGCTTGGGTACCACACCGTACCGCTGGTAGTCCAGGGGCACGATGCGACAACGCCTGGCCACCTCGCGAGGGGCCTTCGCGAGACGTCCACTCGTGTTAATGGACGCCTCCGCCGCCTTGAACATGTCAACGACATGCTCCGCCAGCGGCAGAGAAGGCATAGCGTTAGCAGTTGGTTTCCCAGCTAACCACGGCGTGTGAACACGGTGGCTAGCCGACTGCTCCACGGGCAGATCAGGCCTAACGCTCACCAACCACTGGCAAGCGTCATACCAATCCTCCTCCGTGGCTAACTGCGAGCGCTCTACAAGACGGGGTCCTTCGTCTTCCTCCTGAGCGCAAGCAGTAGAGCTTGACGGCGGGTACGCTGATACACCTGGCAAGCCAGGGAAAACATGCGGGCCTGACAGCACCGGCATGAGAATATCACTGGTTTGACCAGGAGCAGGCACCGCGGTAGAGCGCGGGGTATATATAGCCCTACCACGGGCCCGGCCAGCACCAGCTACACTCTCGGCAAGCCGAGGTATGCGGTACCGCTGGCCATCAGCAGCGCCCTGGGCCACCACCTGAACCGCGGACCTTACTCCAGGGTGAGTAATACCGTGGAAAAAAGCGCCTGTATTCCCCGCGAGGGGTGCACAAACGTCTTCATCCATGTCCACGTCGTCAGACGGCGACCCTAGCAGGTAATCCTCATCACCCTGGTCAGAAAGATTAGACCCCGGGTCAGCAAAGAGAGCTAACCCGGGCTGACCAGGAACGGTGCCATAGGAGGTACTGGCCACCGCGGCGTGCGGATACCCCTGGACTGATAAGCAGCCAGCGGGTTCCAGCGACAACCGTCCACGGTCCCCTATCGGCGCGGCAATAAGCCTGCTGCCAGGGCCGTGGAACGCCCCCTCTAATGGGGCCACCTCTGAATCGTCGGACAACGGAAGCGGACTAAGGAAAATCGATCCAGAGGCGGGGATTACCTGCTCCGAAGCCGATGATGAGGACAATAAAGGATCTGGTCCAGGAAGCATGCCACGAAGCAACCCTGGAACCAAATCTTTTATTGTCCTCTTCATCTCTCCCAACATCTCGGTCCGGAAGGTCTCCATATCCACCGCGGACGAGACCTTCCCCTTACCCTTCCTACTTACAACCTCTCGTTTCCGCTTCTTCTTCTTCTCCTCCTCTACCACCTTGTCCGTCGCCTGTAAGCAGCACAAGAATTCGGACATTAACTCGCCCCCCCAGTGCTTACATATGTCACAATTAATCAATGGACCACAAGGGCTACATCGATAACACAGATGCGGCCAGAACTTCACATGCATAAAACGTCCACAGGACGCGCAACCCGGTCCCTGAAACAGGGCAAAGGACAAGGAGTATGAGCAACTAGTTAAGCTCAATCCAACTCAAGGAGAAGGAAAACGATCATAAAGATCAATATACATCAAAAACCAGCATAGCGCTTGAATTGCTAATAAATACATAGCCAGCTGATTATGACGTCATTAATCCCGTGACAGGAAAAAATTCGATCCCAACAAAACATCCAAGTGCAAAGACGAATTGTATGCTGAATGGATAAGTTGACTACACAACCATCAGATACATATAGATAACTCTTTACTGGCAAAAATGTTAATTATCTCCCTTTGATTGTTTACAATAATTAACATCACCACATTATCAATAACTAGATACCTGACACTTTGTATAGACAAACCATCCAACGTGACGAACCGGAAACTCCACCATCTGCACGCCTCTTAACTCTCTCCACCTCATGGGGAAGGAATTGGATCAAGAGGGCAAAGTGAGAAGACCTTTATACCAGGCCTCCAACTCACTGGACATAATTTTTCATTTGGTTAGATAACCTAACAGTGTTAGTAGGAAATGGAACCATGGTGGAGAGAATACTAATTCTCTGGTACTGTGACGTCACCACCTAGCGTCATACAGACCTGTGGACATAAACAGAAAGAGAAATTAGTCCTAGGTAGCACCGAGTTGATATAACCCAACCAACCAAGGCGCTTATCACGGTAAACGCGAGTCCCGGAAACACAATACACCGGGAAGAAAACTCGCTAATTTTACTAGAAGTCACCTGATTTAAAGGTCCAACGTCCTCCTGTGGCGAAGTGTATCCTCCCGCCATCCAAATCAGGTCTTATCACTTCCAAAATAACACCAATAAAAACGTTAAAGAGCAAGAAAAGCCTATGACTCAAAAAACATGTGTGTTCTCTTTGCCAATAATCTAGCAAAGAGGCAGTGCTAGTCTGCGCATGCGCGGTGGTGGGGCTGGCATCCGCCAGACTACACTCTGACTCCCTGCCCAGTAGGGGCACCTAACTGTTTTAAATCTGAGTGTTTATTGAGTGAAAGCCAATATTTAGCAATATCAAAAGTATTAGGGAGGTAAGTATACTCTTGAAGTGAAACTCTGTTTTGACAACCACTAATTTCTGTGTTTTGCAAATCACCTTTGATTTTTATTCGTTGATTGGAAAAATTGGTGAAAGTGTGAGGTATGTGATAGCACGCTATCGACTGCACATTCTAGTGTTGGGCTTAAAATTTTAAAACTCAAGTTCTGCGTGCATACTGGCTACACACCTCATGTTACCTTTGAGGAGATAATTAATACTTTTAATTTAATGCTCACGGTCAAAGGTCAAGATCATGTTGAACTTGATACAAAAATAGTCATGCGCATCTTGGTTTTAGCTCACCTGGCCTGAAAGCGCCCGCTTGACGTGTGTCCGTCATCCATCCATCAACTTTTCATTTAAATGACTTCTCAAGAATCACTGGGCCAGTTTGAATTATATTTGGCAGGAACCATCCTTAGGCCGTAGGGATCCAAGTTTGTTCAAACGAAGCGTTATCAGTTAATTTGGCCAGTGGCCATCTTGGATTTTGTCCGATTTTTAGAGACGTCTTTAAAGATTGTCTCTGAAACCGCTTAAAGGACAATTCAGGGATGCTAAAAGTGTGCTTTATTTGAAAGATTATTACATGTTTAATGAAATTGCGCCGGAATAATAACCAGGTAGAAATAGCGTAACCAACTATCGCTAGATAAAGTCGGTAAAATTGACAATTTTTCGCACATCTGCACGCTGCCATTTTATCGCGTCTAGTGATGTCAGCCCCACACCACCGCTATTGCTATGACTGGAGGAGCGAGGCCAATAGATGTGGGTATATATTTTAAGTATACATAAATGATAATAGCAAACGAACCGCTGAAACGATTCCAATGATATTTAAATAGGTGCTGAGCTCGAGATTAATATGATATAATGGATGTTAATATCGGACAAGACGTTCAAAAGACTGGAATATATATAAAAAATTATTCATCTAAGATATGATCTGAGAATATGTTATCCTTTTTTTGGTAAAACTCAGCATGAGATGGTTTTTGTCTCACAGACTCTTTCTACTTCGAATAATACTTACCAGATGTACTATTATGATAATGTCTATTATCTAAGTCTAGCTCAAAATAAACAATTAAAACTCTGCACTCTCCTGGTCTTGCCCATACTGTGTCCGGGAATTACCATAGCCCCAGGTACCGAGTCAAATCCCAATCACAGTAATCACAGTCAGATTCGTCTATTTTGCTGACTTTGATAGTCACGTTTTTTCTAACTAGCCAAATTTACAAATTTGAACGGAATTACAGAGTTGTTGGAGTGTTCTCTTGTGGCATCATGGAGGAGAAAGGAAAATCATCTCAGGGGCAGGTTGTATCAATCTAGAATTTATACATTCGTGCCGTAATGAATGATTGAAATTTCCTTAAATTGGCACATTGTTTTAAAATTGTAGCCATTGTTGGAGTCGGCCCAGTACTCTTTACTGTTTAAGCCTTATGCGGGTACTCGGGTAATTTCTTTTGCGACTCGGTTCCTTTCAAGATGGATGCGCTCTAAGCCAAGATGGCGGCGCCCATGAATTATGTTTGCCTTCGGCTTGGCGTATCTATGCACTCTGTTGGTGCCGATCTTTAGTCTTCACTTCATTGATGAAGGTGTTTGTAGCGATCGGTACATCTTTCTTGGTTATTTTAATGGTTAGTTAATTTTCCAAGCCGTCTTTATTAGTTTTCACTCTAAAAAATTTCAAATATTTCCTGCCTTGAAACTTGATTATCATTAATTTAAGAGAAAGTTAATGTTTTTAAGTAATTCTATGATTACAATCAAGTCGGTGTGCGTATTTGCTCGTCATTCATGTCATGTGCAACATTTTAATTCTTGCTTTATGTTCGCAGAGGGCTAAAGGCCTTGACACCTTATGTACCAAATGCAATCGGTTCGTGAAACAGAGATTTGTTGGTCACCACTGCGTAGCTTGCTCGAAGTGCAAGGTGGGAAGCCCGTGCGATGTTTGTGTGAAGTGGTCGTCGGAGTTGGTGGTGGAGTTCGACCGTGATCGGCGTGCGCGTCTGGACCGAATCGCGAGGGACAAGGCGGCCAAGGCAGATCAGGCGGCCAACAGAGGTTTGGAGGATCGCCTGAATGAGAGGATGGACTCGGCTTTGGGTGTCTGGGCAGCCCAGTTTAAAGCCATGTTTGAGTCCCTGCAATCCACGATCCCGTTGATGCAGACTGGTGCAGGACTACCCTTCTGTGGTCCGGTCAGTACTGCGGAGGGTGTTGCACCTGCACCTCCTGTTACATTGGCTCAAGAGCCGACGGCAGAGGAGGAGGAGTTTTTGCTCATGGAGGATTCCGGCATGCCGGATCTTTCCGTTATGGCTGTAGCCAGTACGTCCCAAGGTTCTCCTTCGGGTTACGTACAGGTTTGCCAGCCGGGTGGTGATGTCGACGTTCCGTCGGGCATTTTCCATCCAGATTTTGTTCAGCCTGTGCTGCCGTTAAAGTCGTGTTTGACGGCTTCGGATGGTATCCCGGCGTCGGTGGCTACGGGCTCTGTCGGGTTTCCGTTGGCCACCGTTAGTAATGCGGCTGTGATCACGGCTTCCATGCTGGAGCCGATGGATCTCAGTGAGTCTGTATCCGGCGAGTCGCTGGATACTGGAGCCGCAAGTGCACGGTTGGCGGGCATTGTTTACAGTAGTAAACAGGTTCGCAGTCCTCGGCATGGATCGTTGGTATCTGCCTCATCCAAGGGCGAGAAAGAAGATGAAAACGGCAGTCCCTTGTTGGATGAGTCGTCATTTTCCACCGAGGCTGAATGGATGCAGGTCCTTGAATGGATGTCCGGCCGTCTAGGGTTGGCATCAGATCAGGGATCTCAGCGCGATCCGGCGATGGAGCGGATGTCAGAGCGAGCGGCTAGCGCTCTGTCCAGTGGCTCTTCGGCCATGCCTGCTCTGCCTTTGGATATGTTGACCGCTGACATGTTGGAGGTGGCGGCGTACCGTATGGTCCAGCCGGACTTTACATTACCGAAGGCCCCGAAAGGGATTAGGAGTGGGGTCCATTTTCCGGAGCTTGCCTATCACCACTATGCCCGGGTCCCACGGCTTTCCGTCGGGGAGAGGGAGGCGCTGAATAGGCTGTTGGCTGGCAAAGCTAAAGGACGTTCTCGTCCGTTAGTTTCCCAGACTAACAAAGATCCTTTCAATGAGCTGACCCTCATTGAGGATGCGGCGAGGGCTGCCATGGCGGCCCTCTCGCACGGTTGTACCGTCCTGCAGGGTATGCTGACCTGCACGGCGGAAGGTGGGGTAGTGCCAGAGGCTGCTCCTGGAATTATCCGGGACACCATGCGCCTATCTCAAGATTGCCTGGTCAGGGTGATCACGAGATCATTGGCTGAGCGACGGAGAATGGTTCTCGATTTTGTAGAACCAGGACCTGAGATGATGGCTGCGTTATCTTCCGCGCCATTCATTGGTCCAGGCTTGTTCGGCGGCTCGTCATGGCAAGCCTTATCCAAGGTCGTGTCAATGGTCGCGGAGCAGGAAGTAGTCGGCAAGTCGTGGAAGTCGACGAAAAGGACTACAGACAGCACCGCCAGGAGCAGCAGAGGCAGCGCCAAAGATCGCCGTTCCAGACCGTCATTTGCCAAGAAACCACGGGGTTTCCGGCGGGATCCGCTCCGGTTACAACAGGAACGAGGGGAGTCGAAGATCTTCACCTGGGCGAATTAGCGTCGTCTCGTACAACATCGATCGCGAATTGTGTGCAGATTCCTTCCGTCGGAGGCAGACTGCAACTGTTCTCAAACAAATGGGAACAGGTCGTGCAAGATTATTTGGTCTGTCAATGGTTAAGAAACGGCTACGGTCCGGACTGGCTCATCCGTCAATCGTTAGTTCCGTTAACTTCGACTCCAGTATGGACTCCCGTTCCAAGGGAATCCGATCGTCTAGAGGCCTTTTGCTCAGAAATCGAAAGTCTTCAGCAGAAGAATGTGATTCATTTAGTCCGCAATCAGTCATCCCAAGGCTTCTATTCAATGATGTTCCTCATTCCGAAACGCACCGGAGGGTGGAGACCGGTTCTCAATCTCAAACCGTTAAACAAGTTTATTCTGTCACCAAAATTTCAGATGGAGACTGTAGCAGCAGTGATGTCGGGATTGAGGAAAGGCATGTGGGCAGTGTCGATAGATCTGAAGGATGCTTGTTTTCATATTCCAATGTCAATTCCTTTTCAGAAATAACTTCGCTTTGCATTCCAAGACAATGTTTGGGAATTCAATGCGCTTCCATTCGGCTTGACCACAGTGCCGAGGGTCTTCACAAAAGTGGTCCTCGCTATGACGTCTTATCTTCGCAGGAGAAACATAGCTGTTCATACTTACATAGACGACTGGCTGCTGAAGGCGGGGAATCCAGTCACTCTGCGCAACAATCTTCAGGTAGTCCTAGCCTTACTAAAGGATCTAGGATGGATTGTGAATCTAGAGAAATCAGAATTGACTCCATCCCAGGAGTTTGTTTATCTGGGAATATTTTTCAATTCCAGGGACGGTGTAGCTTTTCCGGCGGAGAGCAGAGTCAGGAGCCTGATTGCAGTTTTGGAGTCAATTTCTCTGGGAGCCTATCTGACGGCGCGCCAATTTCTCAGGATACTGGGTTTACTAGTGTCTCTGGAGAAAGTGGTGCCTTATGCGGCACTCAGACGCAGGCCGATTCAGATGTATTTAATGTTGTTCTGGTCTCAGAAAATGGATCCGTTGTCTTTGAGAATTCCAGTAAAAGAACCATTAATATTCCATCTTCAGTGGTGGTTATCAGAACAGAATCTCCTGCGAGGTGTTCTTCTACAACCTCCTCAACCACAGATGTCCATCTTCACAGATGCATCGACGATGGGTTGGGGAGCAGTATTGGACGATCGATCAGGGGAATGGGATCGGGCCAATGCGTAGAAACATATCAATGTTCTCGAACTATTAGCGGTGGTATTGGCACTTCGAAAGTTTGAGAATTTAATTCAAGACAAGATTGTCCTAATAAGGACAGACAACTCAACAGTGGTGTCCTATTTGAACCGCCAAGGCGGAACGAGGTCACCAGAGTTGTGCATGATGATTTGGAACCTTCTGCTGTGGTGCCAAGAGAGGAATATTATTCTTCGGGCAGCACACATTCCAGGAAGACTGAACATCCTAGCAGATGCACTCAGTCGAAGGATGGTTTGTCATCCGACGGAATGGCAGCTCAACCAATCGGTAGCGGAGGTTCTATTCAAACACTGGGGCAAACCAAATGTGGATCTATTTGCTATGAAACAAAATGCAAAGATGATCTCATACGTGTCACCGATCCCGGACCCACTAGCCTTGGCAGTAGATGCACTGGCGATGAGTTGGAAAGGAATGTACATGTATGCGTATCCTCCAACGATTCTCATCCCAAAAGTCCTGTCAAAGATAAGAGAAGGGGTATGCCAAGTACTACTGATCGCCCCTCATTGGCCAGGCCGATCTTGGTTTACGGATCTGCTGGACCTTCTGGTCTGCAATCCAATACCTCTTCCAGAACAAAGGGATCTAATCACTCAGAACAGGGGTCTGTGTCTTCACGACAGACCGGAAATGTTCAAATTGACTGCATGGATGTTGTCGAGCAGCGTGGAATTGAGGGTGCCTTTTCTGAGCAAACAGCGAAGTTTGTCGCTTCAGCCAGAAGAGAATCAACCACCAAAACATATAATTATAGAATCAACAAATTTGCAGAGTGGTGCCAGGGAAGAGATATTAATCCCTTGTCTGCATCTGTTCAACACGTAGCAGATTTTATCTGTCATTTATACGAAGTTGACAAACTTGTACCTTCAACCCTAGCAGCATATAAGTCTGCATTAGCTTCAGTCGTTCCCAGTCTGGCCATTGAAGGAGTGGAGAATGACACTTTGAATGAAGTTATTAAAGAAATGAGCAATCTGCGACCTAGACAGCCAATTCATATCCCAGCATGGAATCTATCTCTTGTTCTACAGGTTTTAGGGCATGCTCCCTTTGGACCGATTAGATCTATAGATATTAAACTGTTAACTATTAAATCAGTTTTCTTGGTTGCAGCAGCATCAGCGAGAAGGAGAAGCGAAATTCATGCACTGTCTGCCGAACAAGACCGTTTTGTTGGCACGGGTGAAGGTTTAAGACTACTTCCACCTCTTTGTTTCCTGGCAAAGAATCAGTCACTTAAATATCCAGGTCAACCGATCAATTTGCCAAGTTTAGTCAGACATGACCCAAACTCTTCTGCTTGGTTTCCTGTCAGATGTCTAAAAATGTATAAGAAACGTACTGAGGAGTGGAGAGGTGACTCGAAATCTTTGTGGTTATGTCTCAAAGCTCCTCATTTGCGCGCCTCGAAAGATACTATTTCTCGTTGGATAGTTGATGCTATTCAGATGTCTCACAAAATTGCGACAGGAAAGCAGATTGATCGTGCGAACGCCCATCAGGTCCGAGCATTAGCAGCATCATCGGCCCTTTTTAAGGGTGTCTCATTAGAGGAGGTGATGTCTGTAGCACAATGGCATGCCGAGTCGTCATTTACTGATTTCTACTTTCGCGACATCTCCAGCGCACTTAATCCGGTAGCCGTCGCCAATTTGTCGAACATTAGTTAAGCCACATCCGACCACCACTTCACAAACATCGCATGTTACTTCCTCCTGCACTGAGCAAGAGCCATGCACATGACCAGTGAACGACCGTAGATTGGGCCGAGCTCCTGGGATGATCAAGAAAGATCAAGCACTCAAAATGGTGAGTGTTTACATTAATTAAGTGACTAATAATATATTAATATTTACTTACAGTCGAAATATCAGACTGCTTAAGTAAATAGTCTGATATAAGAGTATACTTATCCTCTCAAACAGACATTAGACTCATTCCAATTTGAAAACTTAATCGATATACTGATATTTTTTCAAAATTAGAAGTTGTAGTAGCTTCTTTGCACTCTACTGGACTGCCCTAGCTGAGACTTGGGGCCAACACGGGTCTGGTGGATGTTGCATCCCCATTGACAGCCCTCTGGATTTTGTGCAGACAGAAGAGGGGGGTCTAGACCATGGAAGTTTAGCACTCTATGAGTCAGATGGCAGAACCCAAGCATATGCCAGGGTTCTTGTCTCTTCACAACCTTCTCTGTTGGATGATAGATGAGTGCTGGTTCGAGCCTCACCTCCTCCCACCGGTATTTTTTGGCTGTTGAAATCCGGAGTTTATCATAATAGTACATCTGGTAAGTATTATTCCAAGTAGAATCAAAAAAGCATCCGCTTTTGTTTCTACGAGAATTCTTAATACTTACCAGATGTACTATGGCCCTCTCTCAGCCGCCCCGCTGAGGTGAGGCTGAGCTGCTTTCGCTGTTTGTCAAGGCAAATATGAGACGAATCTGACTGTGATTGGGATTTGACTCGGTACCTGGGGCTATGGTAATTCCCGGACACAGTATGGGCAGGACCAGGAGAGTGCAGAGTTTTAATTGTTTATTTTGAGCTAGACTTGGATAATAGACATTATCATAATAGTACATCTGGTAAGTATTAAGAATTCTCGTAGAAACAAAAGCGGATGCTTTTTTTAATCTTTGCGTATTGTCATTAATTGGAGTGTCCTTAAAGCTGAAAGAAATGGCTATTTGCCTGACCAATTATAATTTTGCTCACGTAAATATTGCCACAGATATCACCAAATGAATTAACATTTTGACATAAAATCTGGGAATTTGCATCGCCGATCAATATTACCTGGCAAGCTGTAGTAATTTCAGTAATTAAGATATTTTGATAGAATTTTTCCCGTTATGTGATAACATTGTAAAGCTTCGGCACTGTAAATTCTATCATTGTAGCTGTAATACTCATTCTGATATGGGATGATGGATAGAGCACATCCTGAAATTTTTGTTTGATGTTTTGCTGGCTTAGTTTTTCCTGCAGAGTGTATCTTTTGACCCACTCGGCCGATTCGAACATCCCTAGCATTGGATTAATCTTCGAATTTGCAGCTACAGGTGGGTATCAGAATTGTTTCAATCGGGTCTGTGGTTCTGGCAATATTATCATATCATATGTTTTCTTGGAATATATATTTACACTGCCTGCGACACACGCTATATAGCAGTATCTTGAGTCGGCGGAGTAATTTGACAATACGCACGTGTCAAGTGTGCCACTTCATTTAACCCTTATCGCACGGTGTAAAATTTGTAATAGCCTACTTACAGAGATAGTGCCAGGGTACATTTTGAAGAAAAACTTTGCTGATACATGTTGCTGTTGTACACAGCAATGACTTACAGCAGCATTGTTACCAAAATGAACACATTCTGATAGGATAGAGAAAATGGAATCTATGGTTCAGCGATCTAGGGGTTAACGATTCCCCACCGACTTCGGATACTTGAAAACTTGAAAAACTTACTAGCTTAACTGGACAATGTCCTAACGATTACAAATTAGAACATGTTAGGCCTCCATGCATATACATATTTACTGTGCAGCCTTCATGCTCGGAAATGATAGCTTTGGTGCGGGGATGACGTCAGGATCTCGTGAAACCTCGCTCTCATTGCAAGAAAATGGCGCTGCCCGGGAGATAAAATAATCTCATGTTTACAATGGTATAATTACTCGTATTATTTGTCTATTGTTTTTATTTAGAATCCAATATGTTAGTCATATAATAGTCTTTCAAATAAAGTACACTTTTACCAATCCCGGAATTGTCCTTTAAGTGATCGATTCAGAACTCATGAAATGGCATCTAGGGCAAGAGCTGAACCAAGTTTGTTCAAGAGAACTTGATTGACAAAATGATTAGGCAGCCATCTTGGATAACCTAATTTTCACAAAAACGACCTCCAGAACAGCTGAAGGTTCATGCCAAAATTTGGGAGCTATGCTTAGGGTCTAAGGGCCATTAAAGTTTGTTCAAGGGAAGTTTATCCGTCAAAAAACATAGCTGCTGTTGGCCAATCAAAATGTAGCTTGTTTGGCGACCATATTGGATTTTTTTATTTAATGGATTTTGAGGCCGAAATAGTTTTTAGATGTATTTTGGGCTATTCTGATATCAAATTTACCATTTTTGAAACTGTCGGATAAACGGTCTGGCGGCCATCTTGGATCATTTTCCCGCCAAAAGCTCCCATACTAAAGCATTGGGAAATTTAAAATGTCTTCTCGATAGACACTGGGCCGATTTCAATTATATTTGGCAGGAACATAGAGGGCATAGAGATTCAAGTTTGTTCCAACAAACCCAGTCACCCAATTTGGGTGGTGGCCATCTTGGATTTTGACTGATCTTTAGAAATATCTTTAAATGTCTCCAAAACCACTAGGGGCATCGATTCAAAATTCATGAAATTTGATCATGGGGAAGAACTGAACCAAGTTTGTTCAAGGGAACTTGATTGGCCAAATAGTTCGGCGGCCATCTTGGATGACCTAGTTTTCGTGAATAACTACTTCTCCAGAACCGATAGACAGATCGGGCTGAAATTTGGCAGATGTAATTAGGGACAAAGGGCAATTAAAGTTTGTTCACGGGAAGTTGATCCATCAAAAAACATGGACGCCATGGGCCAATCAGAATGTAGCATGTTTGGTGGCCATATTGGATTTTTTTATTTGATGGATTTTGAGGCCAAAATTTATATTATATATGTTTTTTTGGTAGATCTAATTTCGAATTTACCACTTTCGAAACTGTCAGATAAACGGTTTGTCGGCCATCTTGGATTGTTTTCCCGCCAAAAGCTCCCTGAGCAATCAGAAATTTAAATGTCTTCTCGAGAACCTATGGACCGATTTGAGGTATATTTGGCAGGAAGCATTCTTAGGGCACAGAGATACATGTTTGTTCAAATAAAGCTGATCGGCCAATTTGGCTGGCACCCAGCTTTGATTTTGACAAGCGTCTAAAAATCTCCGAAACCGTTCGGGGAATTGATTTCAAACTCACGAAATATCAGTTTGGGTAAGAGCTGAACTAAGTTTGTTTAAGAGAACTTGATTAGCCAAATGGTTCGGTGGCCATCTTGGATGACATAGTTTTCGCGAAAATGACTTCTCCAGAACTGCTGGACAGCTTGGAGATTTAATTATGGACATGGAGATATGTCAAAACAACATGTCCACCATGAACCAATCAAAATTTAGCTTTTTTGGTAGACATCTGGTATTTCCTGCAAATTTCTGAGAAAATCATAAAAAGACAACTTATTAACCACTGGGCCAATTTTAGTAAAACAACTAAACCTTTCCAGTGGTCATCTCGTTCTCATTTGTGCCAGTGGCCAATAATTGCAGGTGAGCGATACAGGCCCCTTGGGCCTCTTGTTTATTTTTATTATAAGATTATCACCATACCATGTTGCAACCAAACTCAGTTATTCTCTTTATTATATGAGCTTGATCTGAGCTTGGAAGTTTATAGACAATGAGTAGGACAGGCAGCATATCTAATTCTGCAGAATTCTTCTCCAATACTGCACTGCATGTTATTTTTCAGGATTTGAAACAGACCGTCTGTCTTATTGGAAGTAAAGTTGGACTCCTAGTTGTCAGTGGGAAATAATGGGTTATAGGCAATTTTGGGTTTGTGGTCATGTCAAAGTTTATTCATATTAAACTTGGTAGAAAAATCAACTTTAATATTTTGTTTTATATTAGAGCATCACCATAACATACAGTCAAAATTAACATTCTGTTTATTATTCAACCAACTGAATTTGTTTCTAAATCTGTTTTCTGAGATTTATCGACAATGATGAGGGCAGACGAGACATTTAATTCAACAGTATTTTCTTTCAATTACAAGGACCCACTTCTATCTAAGCTCCACCCACTTTACCTGTGTTTGAATCAATTTGAAACTTTGAAACCTGAATTCCCAGAATCTAAATTTAAAACTGGTAAGGTGTTGCATATGTTGATACTAATTTGTATGAGTGCTGTTGCTGCCTATGGCAATATTCAACAAAATATTTATTAAATTGGAAGTTCATCAAATACACAATTTGTTCACTGGTGACAGACTTATCGATTTTTATGATGGAGCTAGTGCTTATTTTGATTGTGACAATAGCTAACAAGTGACATAATTGATTATGATGTCAGATACTTGAGTGACAAATTGGATCCCTGTAATCACATTGAAGGAACCTGAATAGTTCAAGATAACACGTTCATGTTTGCTTTTATATCGAATAGGAGATGCAGTTGTTATTACTGCAGTATCGGGAAGAAATAATCACGGCTAAGGTAGCTAAAGAGTATACAGAAAAGACACTGAAGAGTGAGATTCTCTTTCTAAAGGATCAACTCGTTGCTGAGCAACAGGAAAAAAATAACTTAGAGGAGACATTATCTCAGGAAGTCAGTAGTTTACAGGAGCAAGTAGGTGAGTAAGAAGCAAACACTGACTGACAGGTTTGATCACATAAGTACTGTATCCCTTTAACCCTTTAATGGTCAACATTTTTCAAGAAAATTTACGTTTTTGCTCAGTGAATGTCGAGCCAGTCATTCCAGTGGTAAATTTTCAAAAATTTTCTTATTTTGGCCTGCAAAAGGACATTCCTCAAAACCACTGCGATGGCTGGTTGACCGGATTGGCCAGTGAAAGGTTAATACTTACACAGCAGAGAAGACAAATTCTTTAAGGTGTAAGAAATGTTAGGTTGAATATTTTGAAACTAATTTAACTGGATGCTGTTGTGCTCATGGCAGCAACAGGTTCCAGTCGAATTAGTTTCAACAGCCTTCCTGTGTAGTCTTTAGAGTGACACTGGCATTTCAAGGGTTAAATGGTCAATAATGGCATGCATGTGATTGAGAGACTGGTTTACCATGCCTGATTGGGAATCTGTTGGATCCAATGTATGTCAGTGTAGAATGTCCATTTCTCCATTTTGTCATCTGTGTCTAACTATATGACCTAACTGATCGATGCGGACACTGACTGTTATCATAAGATTATTAGTTGAGACTTGCAACTACCATGTGTCTGTCTGTCTGCCTGCCTGTGTGTCTGTCTGTCCCTGTCTGTTAAATTCATGAATTCTGACAAAGCTTCCTATGTCGCAACTACACCGTGTTGCACTTGTAAGACAAATGTAAATAATTGGTAATAGCTTTTCAGAGTAAATAGGACAATATTAACTCTTCATCCAAGAAGTTTGTCTTCAGGAAATTTAAAAGTAAAATGAAGCCAATAATTATTTACAGTCAAATTATTTTCAAAATTAATCAGCGAAGTTTAATTGTTGTTAACATGTTTCAGTAAATATCATCACCTGCATAGCGATGAGATGGATTAACATTAATATTTAAATTGCAGGTTCCTTATCAAGTTTAAAACCAGACCTGGAGAGAGAATCCTCAGCTCGTGCGGAAGCAGAAACAAAACTCCGTGAAACAGACTCATCGCTTCGTAGCATACAAACAAAGTCCAAGCAGCTAATCCAAGCATTACAGTCACAAGTTGATGAACAGGCCAATATTAGGGTAACAATGACACTGTACATAATATCTCACCGTGATAGCATTAGGCGAGACAAAGGCATTATGCTTTCGATTTGTTAATTTTATCTGCCAGGTAAAAAGCTTATGTTAAACATTTTGTGGAGCCAGTTTAAGATGTCATGTTATAGCCTTATAGAAGCCATTCATTGAACATGTAGTGGCAAAACATGTACTATCGATATTGCTGAAGGATGTGTAGGTTTAATCCTCACATTTGTTGAAAATATTTCAGTTTTTTCATAGAAAATGTCAATTTTCAGACCAAGAGAAGACTAATTTTAAAAGAATTTACGACTGGAATGACTGGCTCGGTTATCGAGCCACTCATTCCAGTGGTAAATTTTCAAAAATAGTCTTCTCGTGGTCTGCAAATGGACATTTCTCAAGACCACTGCAGAAGCCGTTCTTGGTTAATATGAGTGTTAAAGGGTTAATGACTTATGGTTAGTTCAATATAGAAAATATGGTGATGCTTTTGTAATTGTGGCATAATTGAGGAATCCAGTTTATCGATCAATCATATAACATCATAATTAACTTTGTCAAATGGCTGACGTCATGAATTACACGATTTAGACAGTCTCAAATGCTTAATAGTCTCTCAAATTGTAAGAATTGTATGTGTACTATTTAATAAACATTCTGTTGAATATTTCGAAACTATTTTGACTGGGCGCAACGCTGTTGCTGCCATAGACAGCAACAGCATCCTGTCAAATTAGTTTCAAATTCTTCAACAGCTTACTTATATAGTTTTCTGGAAATTGAGATTCAGAGAGATCATACGTTGATCGATCCCAACAAGGAAAAAGCGTGGGTGGAGCTTAGCTAAAACCGGATCAAAGATAGTCTTCTCTTGACCTGCAAATGGACATTCTACTTCGAATAATACTTACCAGATGTACGATTATGATAATGTCTATTATCTAGTCTAGCTCAAAATAAACAATTAAAAACTCTGCACTCTCCTGGTCCTGCGCATACTGTGTCCGGGAATACCATAGCCGCAGGTACCGAGTCAATTCCCAATCACAGTCAAATTCGTTTATTTCACTTCAAGAGTATACTTACCTCCCTAATACTCTTTGATATTGCTAAATATTGGCTTTCACTCAATAAAACACTCAGATTAAAAAAGTTAGGTGCCCCTACTGGGCAGGGAGTCAGAGGGCAGTCCGGCGGATGCCAGCCCCACCACCGCGCATGCGCAGACTAGCACTTCCTCTTTGCTATTTATTGGCATAGAGTGAACACGTGTTTTCCATGCTTAAAGCTTTTCTAAGCAATTCTAAGTCATTTAATCAAATATTAGAAGTGTAATCACCTGTAAGAGATGGCAGAACGTACTAATATGCCAGAGGAGGGCCCAGGACCTATCCATCAGGTGACTTCTAGTATATTTTAGCGAGTTTATCCCGTTGTAATGTGTTTCCGGGACTCGCGTTTATCGAGATAAGCGCCTAATATAGTTGGTTTATTTCAAAATGGCGCTATGTAATACTAATCTCTCTTTGTGTTTATGTCCACGGGTATCTGTCTATGATTGTACAGGACATCACATCAACAGAGGGTTTGTTTTCTCTCCACCAAGGTTCCATTTCCTACTAATACTGTTAGGTTATCTAACCAAAAAGTCTATGTCCAGTGATTTGGAGGCCTCGTAAGAAGGTCTTCTCACTTTGCCCTCTTGGTCCAATTCCTTTCCCCTTAAGGTGGAGAGAGTTAAGAGGTCATAGTCTTGGTGGAGTGTTCCAGTTCATCAGATTGGATGGTTTGTCTATGCAAAGAATCAGGTATTCTAGTTAATGATATGAGGCACTTCTCTTATATTTGAAAATAATTATATAAACTTTTGCCATTTTATCATTGTTTATCTGATGTTTGTGTAGCCTGAATATTCTATCCTTTCGAGTCAGGATGTTCTGGATATGAATACAATTCGTCCTTACACCTGGATGTTTGTTTCGGATCGATTTAATTTCTTTTTTGAAATTATGACGTCATAATCAGCCTTGCACTTTATTAACAATTAAAGTTTTGCCCAACGCTGGTTTTTTAATAGCTGATAGGTGCTCTTTATGAACACCTTTTCCTCTCCTTTTATTTTGGTTTTGAGTTTTCTAACCTTAACTAAAATACTCATTGTCTTCGTCTTCTGGCCTGTTTCATCAGAGACCTGGTTGTCCGTCTTGTGGTTGCTTCCTCAAGGAAAGATTTATCCCACATTTATGTTTCCAGTGTAGTCCTTGTGGCCCGTTACTTAAATGTGATGTATGTAAACAGTGGGGGGTGGCGAGCCGATCTAATGGCAGATTTTTTATCATTGCAGGTGAAGGATAAGATCGTGGAGGAAGAGAGAAAACAAAAGAGAGAGGTAATGAGTAAAAAGGGTAAGAGGAAGGCCTCGTCCTCAGTGGACATAGAGGCCTTCCGTAGGGAGATGTTGGGAGAGATGAAGAGGACAATCAAGGATTTGGTTCCAGAATTGCTCCGTAGCATGCTTCCTGGATCAAATCCTTTGTTGTCCTCTTCATCTGCTTCGGAGCAGATAATCGCCGCCTCTGACTCTGGTTTCTTTAGGACTCTACCAGTTTTCGATGATTCAGAGGTGGCCCCATTAGAGGGAGCGTTCCAGGACACTGACAGCAGGCTTGCCTCGCCGGTGGTCCGTGGACGGTTGTCGCTGGAACCTGGTGCCTACTTATCAGCCCAAGGTTATCCGCACACCGCAGGTGCCAGTTCCTCCTAGGGCACCTTTCCTGGCCAGTCGGGGTTAGCTCTCTTTGCTGACCCGGAGTCTAATCTTTCTGGCCAGGAAGAAGAGGATTATCTGCGGGGTTCTCCTTCTGATGTCGTGACCATGGACATTGACATCTGTGCACCCCTCGCGGGGAATACAGGCGACATTGTCCACGGTTCTACTCACGCAGGAGTAGAATTCACGGCTCAGAAGGTGGCCCTGGTTGGACCTGACGGCCAGTTGTTCTGCATACCTCGGCTTGCCGAGGGTATACCTGGTTCTGGCCAGGGCCGTGGTGTGGCGATAAGCGCCCCACGCAATACCACAGTGTCTACTCCTGAACAAGCCAGTCAGATTAACATGCCTGCTCTTTCGGGCCCGCATGCTTTCTCTGGCTTGCCAGGAGTGTCAGGCTATTCAAGCTCGCCTGCGAATGCTCAGGAGGAAGACGAAGGCCCTCGTCTTGTAGAGCTCTCGCAGGTAGCCACGGAGGAGGATTGGTCGGACGCTTGTCAATGGCTTATAAGCATCAGGCCAGACCTGCCCGTGGAACAGTCGGCTAGCTAGCGAGACCACCCGCCGTGGTTAGCTGGTAAGTCGACTGTTAGCGCCATGCCATCTCTGCCGCTGGCAGAACATATTTTTGATATGTTCTCAGCGGCAGAGATGTCCATCAAGGCGCATAGACGTCTCGTGAAGGCCCCTCGCGAGGTTGCAAGGTGCTGCCGCATTGTACCCATGGGGTATCAGAGGTACGGTGTGGTACCTAAGCCGAGCGTAGATGACCGCGCGGCATTAGGTGAAGACACGTGGCCAGGTTCCCGTTCTGACACGGGAGCGCTGTGTTCGAACGCATTGCGTTCAGCCAATACCGCATTGCGCGATGCGGAGGAGAGTGGGAGAGCGTCTATTGCGGCGCTTTCTCATGTCTCCAGCTGTTGCAAAGGGTAGTGACAGCATCCGCATCACGCCAGTCTAGCCCGATAACTGTTCAGAGAGCCATCCTGGATGGAATCAACCTGGCTCTGGATTGTTTGACTCGCGCTGTGACCAGAAGTGTCCGGGTGAGGCGCACGTTTGCGTTGGACAACCTGTGCCCGTCCCAGGACCTGTACAATAGGCTGCTGCGTACGCCTATGGCAGGTCCTGGTCTCTTTTGAGGTGAGGGATGCAAGCACCTCCAGGAGACGGTCACTCTGGTCAACAACCAGAGGGCACTGCGCGAACAGTTTGAGGTGCTCCGTAGGGAGCGCGTTCGCGCAGCACCCTCTGCGTACCATCCCCTGCAGGCTCGAGGTGAGGTGGCCATGTCAGAGGCCAGCCACCAGCGCAACGTCGGCCTCGGCCATGTGCAATTCGGCCCGAATTGAGGGGTGGGGGGCCGCAGTCTCCTCCAACGCAGGCAGCCACCCGCGTACGCGGCCCCCCAGCGCAGGCAGCCACCGAGGTGCGCGCGGTGCTGGTCGTGGTGCGCGAGGATCTGGTCGTGCCTGATGGGCCGATTACCATGGTGAGAACCACTCCGGTGTTTCAGGCCAAGGAGACAGTGCCACTCTTGCACTCCTTATGTCCACCTCTCTCCCGAGGTGGTCCAGTGGGAGGCCAGTTGGCCCACCACAAGCAAGAGTGGGAACGGTTAACTCAGGACCGTTTAGTCTTGTGATGGCTTTCAGTCGGGTATCATCCCGATTGGATGACAGGCCCACCATCGCGACTGTCTCTGGTACCAATCTGGACTCGGATCCCAAGAGATCCAGATCAAAGGTTGTGTATAGAGGAAGAGATAAACTCCCTCATACAAAAAGGAGCAATTCAACCGGCGCAAAAGTGCCCGGGCTTCTATTCAACCGTGTTCGTGTAACGAAAAGCACCGGAGGGTGGAGACCAATTCTCAACCTCAAGCCATTGAACAAGTTCATAGAGACACCCAGTTTCAAGATGGAGACTGTGAAATCGGTGTTGGCAGGGTTGGAGAGGGGAATGTGGACAGCTTCAATAGATTTGAAGGATGCTTATTTCCACATCCCCATAGCGAGGAGTTTCCGTCGCTTCCTGAGATTTGCATTCCAGGGCAGACAGTTGGGAATTCAGGGTGTTACCCTTCGGAATTTCCATGGCTCCTCGGGTCTTCACCAGAGTGGTTCTTGCGATAACAGCATACCTCCGCAGGAGAAGCATAGCAGTCCACACGTACATAGACGACTGGCTGTTAAAAGCACACAACCGGAAAAGTTTATCGGCGAATCTGGAGATAGTTTTGAAAACTCTCACAGACTTAGGCTGGATAATCAATTTCCAAAAATCAGAGCTGACTCCATCCCAGAAGTTTGTTAACCTGGGAATGTTCTTCGATCTAAAGACAGGATATGTTTATCCTACTCAGGAGAGGATTCAGATACTCATCTCAGTAATACAGTCAGTGTGCAACAGTCGTCATGTCCTGGCACGGGTTTACTTGAGAATGCTGGGGTTGATGGTTTCCCTGGAACCAGTCATTCCTCAGGCGGCCTTACGCAGGTGGCCGATCCAGTTATTTCTCATGACGCAATGGACCCAGTGAACACAGGTTCACTGGACTCAAGTGTGTCAGTGTTGGAGCCTCTAATTCACCACCTTCAATGATGGTTGAAGACAGAGAATCCCTCAGGTAACGATGTATACAGATGCATCGATGGAGGGCTGGGGAGCTTGCCTGGAAGAATCTACGATATCAGGGCTTTGGAATCTGGAACAGTCAAGGGAACATATAAATCTACTGGAATTACGAGCAGTAGTCCTGGGCCTGGAACATTTCTTTCAGAAAGTTCAGGGCAAGAGTGTTCTAATTCGATCAGACAACTCAACAGTAGTGACTTACATAAACCGCCAAGGCGGAAAGAAGTCGCCCAGTCTCTGTATGATGACTTGGAAACTGCTTTGCTGGTGCCTGAATTACAGGATTACCTTGAAAGCAGTTCATATTCCGGGAAGGCTAAATCTGTTAGCAGACTCATTGAGCCGAAGGATGAGTATTTTACCAACGGAATGGCAAATAAATCAATGTGTGGCGGATTGTCTGTTTGACCACTGGGGGGAACCCAACATAGATTTATTCGCAACGAAGAAGAATGCGAAGATGACGACGTACACCTCTCCGATTCCAGATCCAAGCGCTTTCGCAACAGATGCGTTAGCTATCAGCTGGGTGGGAATGTATGCATACGCATTCCCTCCAGCAATCCGGATTCCAAAAATTCTTCAGAAAATCAGACAGGAGGAGTGCCAAGTGCTTCTGATCACCCCAAATTGGCCACGCCGATCATGGTATACGGATCTGCTGGACCTTCTGGTCTGCAATCCGGTTCCTCTGCCTCTGACGGACAATATTATCTTCCAGGGCAAGAACCTTCACAACAATCCGTCAATGTTCCAATTGACTGCGTGGATGTTGTCAAGGAATCTAGAATTAAGGAGGGCTTTTCTGAGCAAGCAGCCATGTTCATGGCAAAAGCCAGGAGGGGGTCAACCTCCAGAGCATATAATTATAAAATCAACAGATTTGCAGAATGGTGCTCAAAAAGATGTATTAATCCAATGGATTCATCTATTCAGGTAGTAGCCGATTTCCTCTGTCACCTGTATGATGCCTATAACCTCAAGCCTAACTCTATTGCTGGCTATAAGTCAGCTTTAATGACAGTTATCCCTTGCTTGGCTAATAGGGGAAGTGATGAAGTAAATACATTAAATACTTTAATCAACGGCATAGGCAATCTAAGACCAAGGAATCCCCCAGTGATTCCGTCTTGGAGTTTATCACTAGTGCTTCAGGTGCTAGCTGATAGGCCGTTTGAACCACTAAGCTCCATTTCTATGAAAATGTTGACGCTTAAATCTGTATTTTTAATTGCTGCGGCCTCGGCTAGGCGTAGGAGTGTGATTCATGCCTTGTCAGCCGAGGCAGACCGTTTTGTGGTTACAGGGGAAGGCCTTAGGCTTCTACCCAGGATAAATTTCATGGCGAAAAACCAGTCTTTGAAATATCCGGGTCAACCGATTATTTTACCAGCTTTGACTAGGTTTGATCCTAATTCAAAGCTATGGTGTCCAGTCCGAGCATTAATCCGGTACAAACAACGTACTCAAGATTGGCGGACGGACCCAACAGCGTTATGGTTGTCATAAATTGAACCCCATGGCAGGGCGTCAAAGGACACCATTTCCAGGTGGATTTTAGAGTGTATTCAATTTTGCCATAAATCCGCCACCGGTAAACAAGTTGACATGGCCAAGGCTCACAGTGTCCGAGGTGTAGTGGCTTCCACTGCCCTATTTAATGGGGTACCTGTGGATGACATTATGTCAGTAGCTCAGTGGCACTGTGAGTCAAGTTTTACCGACCATTATCTCCGTGACACCTCGAATCCTCTCGCCTTATCGATTTTGAAAAGATAATCTAGGTGTACATATTTTGATGAGGTTTCCTCATTTTTTATACATTTCACATTTAATCAATGGAAACATCTACTTTATGGGCTGCATCAGTCTTCACCAATGGGGAGATGATGACAGCATCAATCTTCCACAAGGTCAGTCTTGTGTGTGTTGTCCATGGTTTTTTGTAATGTCACGTGACCCTTCGTTATTAATATGGTGATGGTATGTGTTTTATGTGGTTTATTATTGAGAGTATACGAAAATGAAGCCTTTTCGTTTAATGTCCTCTAGTACATGGCACTTGTACGTAGAGAGCGTATGGGACACTGAGGTCATTCAGTCTTCCTCCCAAGAGGAGGGGGGGGGGGGGGGGGGGGTGTGCATATGACTTTTGGTCATCTCTCAGCCATCGGTTTGTGTTAGCCGATGTTTTCCTATCTATTCCTGATTGTGTTTCTACACCATTTCAGAAGTTTAAGTGCCTTAATCGCAGAATAGCACATAGGGAAGAGCTGGTCTTTTGACCTCGCCTCCCTCCCGCCGAATTCACTGACGAATTCTGGCAATATCAAAGAGTATTAGGAGGTAAGTATACTCTTGAAGTGAAATAAACGAAATCACAGATTTCTTTTTTCACGAGAGAGTTGATACTTACCTCCCTAAAACGGACCCGGCCTCTCCGCCCCACTGATGCTCGGTCTTCAGGCTCTTATTATGTTGCATGTGTGTCAGCCAATAAATTAGTCAGAGGAAGTACTAGTCGGCGCATGCGCGGTGGTGGGGCTGGCATCCGCCTGACTGACTTCTGACTACCTGCCCAGAAGGAGCACCTTTCTTTTTAAATCTGAGTGTTTTATTAAGTGAAAGCCAATATTTAGCAATATCAAAGGGTATTAGGGAGGTAAGTATCTCTCTCGTGAAAAAAGAAATCTGATTTCGTTTAATGATTTGGAACCTTCTGCTGTGGTGCCAAGAGAGGAATGTTATTCTTCGGGCAGCACACATTCCAGGAAGACTGAACATCTTAGCGGATGCTCTCAGTCGAAGGACGGTTTGTCGTCCGACGGAATGGCAGCTCAACCAATCGGTAGTGGAGGTTCTATTCAAACATTGGGGCAAGCCAAATGTGGACCTGTTTGCAATGAAACAAAACGCAAAGATGGTCATATACGTGTCACCGATCCCGGACCCGCTAGCTCTAGCGGTAGACGCACTGGTGATAAGTTGGAAGGGAATGTACGTGTATGCATATCCTCCAACGATACTCATCCCAAAAGTTCTGGCAAAGATAAGAGAGAGTATGTGCCAAGTGCTACTGATCGCCCCTTATTGGCCAGGCCGATCATGGTTTACGGATCTGCTGGACCTTCTGGTCTGCAATCCAATCCCTCTTCCAGACAGAAGAGATCTAATCTCTCAGAACAGGTGTCTGTACTTCCACGACAGACCAGAAATGTTCAAATTGACTGCATGGATGTTATCAAGCAGCGTGCAATTAACGGTGGCTTTTCTGAGCAAGCAGCGAAGTTTGTCGCTTCAGCCAGAAGAGGTTCAACCACTAAAACATATAATTATAGAATCAACAAATTTGCAGAGTGGTGTAAGGGAAGAGATATCGATCCCTTTTCTGCATCTGCTCAACACGTAGCAGATTCTTTCTGTTATTGATACGAAGTTGACAAACTTGTACCCTCAACCCTAGCAGCATATAAGTCTGCATTAGCTTCAGTCATTCCCAGTCTGGCCATTGAAGAAGTGGAAAATGACACTTTAAATCAAGTTACTAAAGGAATGAGCAATCTGCGACCTAGACAGCCAATTCCTATCCCAGCATGGAATCTATCTCTTGTTCTACAGGTTTTAGGGCATGCTCCCTTTGAACCGATTAGATCTATAGACATTAAACTGTTAACTATTAAATCAGTTCTCTTGGTTGCAGCAGCGTCGGCGAGAAGGAGAAGCGAAATTCATGCGCTTTCTGCCAAACAAGACCGTTTTGTCGTCACGGGTGAAGGTTTAAGACTACTTCCACGTCTTTGTTTGCTGGCAAAGAATCAGTCACTTAAATATCCAGGACAGCCGATCAATTTGCGTAGTTTAACTAGACATGACCCAAACTCTTCTGCTTGGTGTCCTGTCAGATGTCTGAAAATGTATAAGAAACGTACTGAGGAGTGGAGAGATGACCCGAAACCTCTGTGGTTATGTCTCAAAGCTCCACATTTGCGCGCCTCGAAAGATACCATTTCTCGTTGGATAGTCGATGCCATTCAGATGTCTCACAAAATCGCTACAGGAAAGCAGATTGATCGTGCGAATGCCCTTCAGGTCCGAACACTAGCAGCATCATCGGCCCTTTATAAGGGTGTCTCATTAGAGGAGGTGATGTCTGTAGCACAATGGCATGCCGAGTCGTCATTCACTGATTTCTACCTTCGCGACATCTCCAGTGCACTTAATCTGGTAGCCGGCGCCAATTTATCGAATCTGAACTAAGCCACATCCAACCACTATTTCGCACCCATCACAAGTTCTTCCACTTGCACTGAACAATGGCCATGCACATGACCTGAGAACGACCATGGATTGGGCCGAGTTCCTGCGATGAACAAGAAAAGACCAAGCACTCAAAATGGTGAGTGTTTACATTAATTAAGTGACTATAAATAATTTACTTACAGTCGAAATACCAGACTGTTTAGGTAAATAGTCTGGAGTAAGAGTATACTTATCCTCTCAAACACACATTAGACGCATTCCAATTTGAAAAATTAATCGATATACTGATATTTTTTCAAAATTAGAAGTTGTAGTAGCTTCTTTGCACTCTATTGGACTGCCATAGCTGAGACTTGTGGCTGACATGGGTCTGGTGGGTGTTGCATCCCTCTTTCGACAGCCCTCTGGATTTGTGCGGACAAAAGGGGGGGGGGGGGAAGCGCGGTTTAAACCATGGAAGTTTAGCACTCTATGAGTCAGATGGCAGAACCCAAGCGTATGCTAGGGTTCTAGTCTCTTCACAACCTTCTCTGTTGGATGGTAGATGAGTGCTGTTTCGAGCCTCACCTCCTCCCACCAGTATTTCTTGGCTGTTGAAATCCGGAGTTTATCATAATAGTACATCTGGTAAGTATTATTCGAAGTAGAATCAAAAAAGCATCCGCTTTTGTTTCTACGAGAATTCTTAATACTTACCAGATGTACTATGGCCTGTCTCAGCCGCCCCGCTGAGGTGAGGCTGAGCTGCTTTCGCTGTTTGTCAAGGCAAATATAAGACGAATCTGACTGTGATTGGGAATTGACTCGATACCTGCGGCTATGGTAATTCCCGGACACAGTATGGGCAGGACCAGGAGAGTGTGGAGTTTTTAATTGTTTATTTTGAGCTAGACTAGATAATAGACATTATCATAATAGTACATCTGGTAAGTATTAAGAATTCTCGTAGAAACAAAAGCGGATGCTTTTTTGGTTCAGTGAGCAAATATTTTGATTCTCTTGACCAAATTTAGCCATTAAATGCTTAATTTAGGGATGGATAATTGAAACTCTTCATTGGTTTTAGCAGTTGGATAGAATTCTGCACAATATATTTATTTCACCTTGCTCCTGAACCAGGGAGACAATCTATACAAAATTTGCCTGTGATGACCCTGGAATGGAGGCTTATGGTAAAATTCATTCTTGTAATTTCCTCAGTTTCCTGGCCCATTTTTTCAGTTTTAGCCAAATGTTGGTCAACCACTTGTCGAGTTCTAATTTTGTATACAGAAATATGTTTGGTCACTCATTTGTAACCATCTTGGATTTTTCTAAATTTGTTCTAGTTCCTTTACTAGACTGTTGTTACACTTGTCAGTATAAACAAAAAATTTTCTTTTTGTTTATATGTGTTACTAAATCCTTTAAATTACTACTCATCCTGAACCCCTGGCCTGATTGGAAACCCACTTTTATGGAAAGATCTTGGGGTAATTGGCCTTCTCTCTTATATACACTAATCTGATTGATCAATTGTAAATGTGGCTATCTTGGAATTTGTAGTAAACTATTCTAAAAAATGCTCTCCCTGTACCACTTGACTGGTCTACGTCAAACTTAAATGGAATTACGCTAGACTAGTAGGCTTCTGTATTTATCTAACAGCTTAACTACATTGCCAATCTCATGGTAATATGAACCAGACCTTGCTGGAGGTGTTCTAGCATAGTAGGCTTTTGATCTGACAACTGTCTGTCCAACATCTCAATTCAAAATGTTCAGTAGGTCCGTGTCATGCTTGACTTGGTGTTGAATTTCATCAGTGTCCATCTTGTATTTATTGTCAGGAATCTTCAGTAGATCCTTGAAAGCACCTAGTTCTAAACCATTTAACAATATGAATCAAGCCTTGCTGAAAACAACATTAGGGAAGAAAGTTAATTATTCGAGTAGCCTATATTGGCAGTGGTGTAGTGCTGCTGGGCGCATTGGAACCTCACACACTGGATCCATTTTTACATCCAGAAATGAAGGATATTGAACCCGGAACACATCCTAGCTCCTGCATCTCAAATCAGCTCCTACACCTGATAAATTGCCATCAAATCACTGCATATTACATCCTATTCAAGCCATATCTAGGCAAATATCCATTATTTGTATCTTCCCCACGATTTACACCAGTATCCAGTTATCTTTTGGGTGGAGTGAATGAGATTGCCCATATTTCCAATGATAACGAGATAGGTCTGTACTGAGACATGAGCCAGGGTCACTGATTAAGAACACCAGTATTCTAACCCCTGTCTTCCCTTGCTGAAAGGACCCTAATATAATAGGGTTTCAATCTTGAATACACAAATTTGATTGGTTGATTTAGTCAGATGCCATCATGAAGTTTATTAGTCTTCCTGTAAATCTTTAAGGTATTACTCCTGAAATATTAAATTGATTTTAGCAGAAGTTGGGTAGAAAGACAAGTATTCCAATTTTGTATTTGATAGATTATAAAATCAAACTTTTAAGAATCGTGTCTGTGTAGCTCCTGCAAATTTCTGAGAATTCTTTGATGAAAGAACACGTGGACTTAATTCATGTATGTTTTACTCTTTTTCAGACGAAGTTAGAACGTGAGACATATTCATTGAGGAATAAGGTACAATCACTGCAGGTGGATTTAGACAATAGTGAGGCTGTACAGCGAGACTTTGTCAAACTATCTCAATCCTTACAGGTACAAGCACCACACTGCTACATATGCTTAGATTATTTACAAATAGTCACATTTCCATATATCCCAATATAATCTATTCCAGTAGTAATTCCAAAATGACTCAGTTAAACCTTTCAGACTGACAAATCAGATATAACAATTTCATTATGATCGAACAAATAATCTCTTGAATATTTTGCAAATAATTTTACTGGAAGCTATTGGCATTGCTGCTAAGTATGGTTGGCTAGAAATTTAATAATGGATCTTCATATATGAAAAACTTAAATGAGAGATTTTACTTTTTAATTCTTTTAAATACACTTGTTGGTAAATATGTTAGTCTAATCAATAATGCCATGTGTCATTCCAAACCTTGTAGTTAGTACGTTTATCAGCCATGCTTTGCAGACCAATAGCATTTTCAAGCCATGCACAGGTGGTACTTTAAGACATGTGTCCTTGTCTTAGACAACTATTATCTCCTGTGAAAAAAGCCACAACTAACCTCTGTTGTCTATCTTTGTTGTCTACTCATCGGTGGTCATTTAGCTGGTCATCTAAAACATAATTGTATTTAATTTCTTCATCGCTTGTAGATCCAGTTGGAGAAGATCCGACAAGCAGAGACAGAGGTTCGATGGCAACATGAAGAGGATGTCGATGACTGCACAAATTGTCATCAGTTATTTACAGTCACGAAAAGAAAGGTAGGTCATCAAAAATATCAAGCAACTGCAATGGTTATTTATTGTCTCGTAGAAGAAAGAGACATAGATCATCTCATTCCGGCTGTAGCTGTGTTGTCGGCCTCGCCATCGTCACCAATATTTTATTTGGTTGAGGTGTTTTAACTGTTTAATGGTCATACCGGCCAAAACCAGCCTCTCCTGTGGTCTTGTGGAATGTCCATTTACAGGCCAAGAGAATACAATTTTTGAAAATTTAACACTGAAATGACTGGCTTGATAACAGAGACAGTCATTCCAGTGATAAATTTTCAAAAATTGTATTCCCTTGACCTGTAAATGGACATTAAATAAGAATATATTTAAATTTTCTTGACTAAATTTGACCATTAAAGGGTTAAGTGGCCTTAGACAACAATGGTCATTCAGATTTCAATGAAATGTTACAGACCTGTTTCATGCCATGCAGAGATCCAATTTGCTTCATTAATAGTTTGAATTATATGAATTCTTCCTATTTTTACCATTCTTTTTAGATGTAGAATATTTGTCATATTTTTAGTGTTAAGCTTACCACTAAAATGGCCTGGGCATTAAAGGGTAAACAAAATTGTTTTTTATATTTATCTGATCGTTATCCTTTCTTCTCTGTGCCACTGCAGTAGGATGGTGAAGGAGCCAAAAGATATTTTTGCTACAAGAAACTAAATACAATCAACTTCCTTGGTAAAAATGAAGCCTGCATAGATGTGAAAAGCCAAAAAGCATCCTCAGGCCATCCTTATATAATAGTTTGGTTGCCCTCTCCCGACCGACCCTAAAAAACCTGTCGACTCAAAATCTTTTTTGTAATTTCCTGTGAAGAATTATTTTTATTTTCTGATGTATGTTCATTGGGAGATTGAATTGACTCCTTTTATCAAAATGAGCTCAGATAAGCTTTAGAAACTGTGCTTTATAGTTTCTGTTTCAAGTTCAAATGAAAACCTTCAAGTTTTGTTCTTTAAATTAGATTTTGTATATTATATTTCAGCAGGTAAAAAAAAAAAGTATTTCCCTACCCTACTCCAACCACCAGGGTCGGGAGAGGACAACCAAAAAATCTTTTAAGGATGGCCTAACTTACTCATATTCAACTACTATGAAGCGGGGTACCCATGTTATCCGCTTTTGTATCATTCATAATGTTTACTTTGACCTATATAAGCTGTCTCATTATAACTGCTGTATGTCTAAAAAATAATGTGCCTGAGGCAGAAATGTTTTGCAATCAACGTATTTTCAAAATATTCAGAGAATTCATGTTTTTTCTTTGAATCCACATTCTTATTAATCGTAATGGAAGCCATTGTTTATTTATTATGTGTTTATTTCCAGCATCACTGTCGGCACTGCGGCAAGATTTTCTGCTCTGACTGTAACTCTAAATCTGTAAACAGTGGGCCTAACTTCCGTCCCTCTCGTGTATGTGATGTTTGCCATACTATTCTAGTGAATGATGCAACGCCATATTTCAGTACAGAATTACCACCCACACCTGACTGAGAGGCAGTACTTAGCGGCTAGGATTTTATGACCGATTTTATTATTATTAATAATATTTAATATTATTATTAGTCACTCCGCGTATTGTATGACTCATTGACTGACATGTCATATCCACATTTTCAGAACAAAGTTGTTGTGGGACAATGGAGGATTATCGCGACAGTCTGACTGATAGATTTTATTTAAATTGTGATTATATCCCAGACTATTGTGCAATATGTATATAATCTATATGAGTGACACTACACATCAGTACTCGGTATGATGAAGAACCAAGATCAATTTGAAGTTACACTCCAACGACAGTGCGCATGCATGCAGGCATGTGTGTGCGTGTTACATTGGCAGCACATGCTGTGTTTCACAGAGAATAGTCAAGAACACGTTCACTTTGTTTGAGTGTCTTGTACTCTGCACATATGTACACCAATCTAGCTCCGCCCTGTAACTAGTCTAATCAACGTTGTATTAAACTCTTAACTCTACACCAAATATGAAAAATTCTCTTAGAATTAAATATTCTTAAAAATAATATGAAAGTATTTTGACTGGCGTCTTGTTAAATAGTTTCAAAGTGTTAACAGGTTACTTGTATGTTTATGATGAGCATGAGACACTGATTTCAAAGATGAGAAAGAGCAATGAGATATTACCAACTATCACTCATTGGATACAAGCATTCGCTCCTTCATTCCCAGACATATCTCCCAATGTTAAAGGACAATTCTGGCATTGTAAAAATTGTTACATTATCTGAAAGATAATTAAATTGATAATGAAATTTTGCCCAAATAGTAGTCAGTTAAATTTACTTAACCAAATAAAGCTAGATAAAATCGATTAAATCAACCATTTTTTTGCGCATCTGAATACTCCCACATTGATCAGTCTAGTGATGTCAGCCCTGCACAAGCCAGCATCCACGATAACAGGAGGAAAGCATCATATAAAGATGCAGGAACATATTTCAAGAAAACTTCTAAATGATGATACCAACAAAGCCATTGAACCAATTTGAATAAGTGTTATACCAACGTTAATTGTCATAATGGACCTTTCCTGGTTTTGCTAATCCCTGCCCACCGCTAGCTCAGCTCCACCCACATTTCGCTCATGTTGGGATTGATCGATCCCTGAACTCCTTGACTATCAATTTCCAGAAACCTATACAGATAAGCTGTTAAATATTTTGAAACTAATTAGACTGGGTGATAGGCAGCAACAGCGCCAAGTCAAATTAGTTAGTCAACAGAATTTTTATTATATAGTACTTAAAGACATACAACTCATACAACAACACATAGTCCATCTTCAAATATGCGTTCGTGATGTACTTATCTACGTCATTCAAGATGTCATTGATTATAACGTCAATCATATGCTGGATGGATAGAGTCGAAAGGTCTATTGTTACAGCACAAATCTCTGAATTAGTGTTTTATGTACTTATAAAGTAGTGCAGATTATATATGACTATTTATTCATAATAGTTCAGAATCTGATGTTCATCATGATCAATCCTCATCATCATCGTCGTCGTCGTCGTCATCATCATCATTGTCCCACATTCGGCGCTACATAAATTACATGGTATAGTATAGTATTTAGTAAAACCTTGCTGATTATTTTATAAAAAATATTTCTGATGACTTATATTGAGTTTAAATTAACTGTATGTTGAAACTAACGGTATGTATTCCAGTGATTTATTTAATTAATTTTATTGAAGGAGACTGAAAAGATGACAATCTATTGTTAAAAGTTAACAAAAATAATGGTTACAGTCTAAGCCCTTAGCTTTATCTGTGTATATCTCACCATTGCTACTGGTTATAAAATGCAATACCAAATAGAGCCCCAGCAAAAGCTTCTAGTCATAATACATGTATAAATCTTTGACTCATTCAGTACCAATTTCAGGTTCATTTATTACACTCAGTGTATGAGAATTCGTGTACAATAACTTTTTTGGTGGGTAGAGTGTATAACTATGCATATCTTTTCTTAGATAGATGAACATATTTACATTGTTCTTTAACCCTTTCACCAACAAATTCTTGAAAAAGTACATTCTTTACGATATAAAACTTATTCTGCTGAGTATTTTGAAATTAGTTTGACTGGAAGACATTGCTGCCTTAGGCAGCAATGGCTTCCAGTCAAATTAATTTCAAAATATTAGACAGTTTTCCTGTATGGTATCAATATAAATGAGATATTGAGAATTCAGTGAAAGGGTTAAGAACATGTATTGCATATTATAAGGATATAATATTGTGGTATATCTTTTTCTTTCGACACTGTATATTTCACATTCAAAAAGAAAATATGTTTCATCTTCAACTTTATTGCACACAACACATAATCATTTGGCTCGCTCAGATCATGTGCATTGTTCAGCTTTTATCACAAGATTTTGGTTCAATGTCCTAAGATGACAAAGCGTGATGTGCTTCGTAGTCAGGCAGCATCATTAAGTATGGCTCAAAGCTGAAATTTAGTTTGATTTTATTAAATGTTAGCATACTTTATCGATGCATTTCTGCCATCCATTGCACTACATACTGTCATTGTAATATTTTGTTTATCTGATTAGTTAGCTGGCCACAGTAGTAAAATAGTTTTTCCCGTAAACAAATTTGACAAATAACACAAAGATAGGGTACTGTCACCCATTCTCCAATAACTTTAAATGATAAAAAGATGCATCATAGAGAAATGAAAGGAAAATTAAATATAATATTTACGTGGTTGCAATATTTTTCTAATTACCAAATTATTTAATTAATTAATTTATAAAATAACAAAAGAATTTTGTTAAAGTTTAACCACAGTATAATAGTACGTTTTTCCTCTGACAAGACTTTGTATGAAATCTGTAAAATTGTACATGCATTTTCAAATTCTATCCTCACAAATGTAAATCAAACAATTCCATTTCTCTGTCAGAAATGGTAACAGCCTGTCACTTTTCTAACAGTGATGATTAAGTCTTGTATTTACCAAATCGCTTTGACTTATTGTTTCAGACTTGATTACGCCTATAGGAACTAAACTTGGACAGATGATTGCCTATGCTGTTAGGAATCTGCCTGGTGACATTGAGGTCACAAGGTCAAAGTAATTGACTTTTGATGCTTATTGGCAATGAAGACATGTGAGACTTTTATCACTGAGGACTTCTTGTTATCAATCAGCATTCATTTAGCTGACACACATCCTGAACAGACACATCCGCTTTTCTAAAATGTGTAACATGTTGAGACATCTCTCATACTTGGCAGTACTATCGTTTAATGATGCCTACACATGTTTCTTGTTACCGAATGACATAATACATGAGATTTGTTGTCCATGGTTAAGTTTAGGCTGTATTCTAAACACTATATAGTTAGATATTCATGCATTAAGCATATATTATTAAATTTTTGTCATGTATTTACACAAAGCTGTTATGCAAAGTTGTATTTAACAGATTATTCTTTAAATATCAGATTTTTGGCAAGCAATGTCCGATGCCATCAGTTTCTGACTTTGGCTGCTGTAAACATGCTTTGAAGTTATGGCCATTAAATTCACACCTACTCTGCATCTTACAATCTATGCTGAGTGTTATTTATTTGCCTACTTTTCAATGTCACACCTGTCAGCGGAAAATAATGTGCAAGCACACTATTGCTCTCAAACAACTAACTCGTAGTGGAATTGGATGTGGTCACTGCTTGTAGACCTATCATAGGACTAGAAAGTAACAGAAATAAAAGAATATTTTCTAATGTATTAATTAAAGATCTAAATTTGTCAAGAGAATCAATATGTTTGCTTAGTGAATGTCCAGTTGCAAGCCAAGAGAACACTACTTTTTCAATTGTGCCACTGACTGGCTCCATTATCAAGCCAGGCATTCGAGTGTTAAATTTTCAAAAAGTCTTGGTCTATAAATGGAGATCCCTCAAGATTACTACAGAATCAGACTGGTTTAGCCATTAACCCCTTCATCAATAAATTCTGTGTATATCAATCTCTGGGCAAACAAATAGGAAAGGAAAACGGTTGAATATTTTGAAATAAATATGACTGGAAGCCATTGCTGCCGTAGAATATGCTATGCATCATAAAGAATTTTCTTTTTCAGAGATTTGTCATTGAAATTGTTAAAAGGTTACGTAACATTGAACTATAGACGAGTATCAGAACTCTGCATGCCAGTTATGGCAGAGCGTGTTATTACATAGTACTTTTATAGTCCTTTAATGGCCATGATTTGGCCAGTGTTGATTCTCCAAGGCCCAATACAAGCCAGCATTGGCTTCCATCAAAGTCCAAAATATTTAACAGAACATTTATCATATCATGTTTAAAATTGTATTAACTAACATCTTTCTGGGGTTTTTTGGAAATATGTTAACTTATTTATGAGCTGTACTATTGTCTTCTGTCTGTCAACAGGTTTAGTCCATATTTCAGTTTGGTATCATAGAGATGACAAGCTTATTGAGGATCAGCTTTTAAAAAATGTTAAATCACTATTTCTTGTGAAATATTCACACAACCAGCTGTCTTCCTTGGTATTGTATGGTATTTTCAATTTAAATATTATTAAGTGCAAAATTGACTGATATCTGACGAATTTAATTAAGCCTTAGGATATTAACATTGCAGAGCACCCACCAGCCACCATCCAATGTAGTCAGAGCCATAATTAAAGTTTACCTTTTGTAAGCACTGACTATCACATCAGTGAATTTATCTCACAAGTAGGATAAATTATAAATATATTAGTAAATGTCTACCTAACTTGCAAAAATTGTGGTCATTGTAACCTACTCAGAATTGTCAGAATGCTTTTATAAGACATTACTATTTGAACGTTGTTTTGTAGTTTATGCAGCTGTGCACAACATGGGTTTTTGCTGGTTTCATTGTATGTTAAAAGCTTGTAAACGGTACATTGTGTTTGTTACAGGACATTGCAGATTCAGAATATGTAGCCAATGGGTTGAAATATATAAATATATATATGCTGTTTATAAATGTGTTTGTTTTTTAAAATCCTTTTATGTGATAGTTCTTCCATGCACAGGGCTGCAAGTTTGTATGCACACACACACACGCACGCACCATAAGCTTCCAGACATACATGAACTAGGTCAATTTGACCTAATTTATGGATAATGTAGATCTAATGACAATTTTCTTTTTGGAATCAATAGTAAATTATTCAGACAGTATATTTGTTTGTCTTTCATATACAACAAACAAACCAGGATGAAGGTGTATGCTAGGCTTGCACGATTATGCAATTTTTAGTTAGACTATGAGGTAAAATGCTATTGCGATACCCTGCACATCGTCTGGCGGCGGTGGTGGTTTTCCCAGTGGCAGCGGCTAATTTGCGTTTAGCTCAACTTTTCTGTTTATATCTCATATTTGGTTAATCATACTGGACCCAAACTTGGGCACATGCTTCCTTATAATGGCACGGCATCACACAATGATGTTGGGGGGTCAAAAGGTCAATGGTCATGGTCATTAATAGGCATATCGACTGTCTGTCGTTTGTCATCCCTCAGTCAACTGTTGTTTAAAAACACTACTTATTAACCACTGGGTGGATTTCAACTTACTTTGGCTGGAAGGACCCGATGTGACGAGGCTTCAGAACCTATACTGAGCCAAAAAAGTTTAGCAACAGTGAAGTTTGGTGTGTTGTATTAAAACTATGCGTCCATTTATAACCAAATTTGCAGGCATGTTTCGTCAATATAATGTCTCGCTAATCATGAAGAAATCATTTCTTGCATTTCTCGGCCGCACGCTTACTGCATGTGAAAATGCATTTTTCATGCATTGGCCCACATTGGCGGGTAGCGAAGGCAAAAATTCACCATATTGCAAAAGCAGATAATGAATGTTAACAGAAAACGCTTAAAAGTTTACCCTACCGAACATGGGCCGTCGGCCAGGGCTACCCGAAAATCAGCGCCATGAAGCAATGGGAAGACTCGCAGCTGGGCAGTTTAATGTTCATGCCTCAACCATTTCCTGTCTCTGCCAACGTGAGCAGGAAACTGGACATGTTAATGACCGACCACGATCTGACAGACCGAGAGCAACAACACCACGAGAAGACCGCTACTTAGTGACGTCATCACGATGTCACAGGTTTGAGATTACGCCGCGGCTGTCCCGTAATTTGCACACCGCTACCGGCACTACAGTGCATGTACAAACTGTGCGAAACAGACTCCATGATGCTGGACTGCATGCCCGTCGTCCACTTGTTGCTGTTCCGCTTACAGAGCGTCACATCGAGAATTGGTTTGCATAGGCAAGAACTCATCAGCGATGGCGTGCTCAACAGTGGAGCCACGTTTTGTTCAGTGATGAGTCGAGGTTTTGTGTGGATGTGGCGCATGGTAGGCAATGGGTTTGGCGACGTTTAGGAGAACGGTATGATGCAGCCAACATCATTCAGCACGACAGATTCGGTGGCGGCAGTGTCATGGTGTGGGCTGGAATCCATGAAAATGGCAAAACAGATCTTATTGTGATTTAACGGCTCAACGTTACTGTGAAGAAGTTGTCGCCCCTGTTGTCATCCCTTTTATGCAGCATCATGCAAACTTTATGTTCCAGCAAGACAACGCCCGTCCTCATTCAGCTAGGGTTACCAGTGATTTCCTTGAGTCTAACAACGTTCCGGTGTTGGACTTGCCAGTGCAATCACCGGACCTGTCTTCTATCGAACACGTGTGGGACATTTGTAGTTCGGATCGACCGGCCGTACCAGCTACGCTGGGTATGCACCGCCCGTCCTGGATTCGTTCCCTGAACATGCTTCCCCCCCCCCCTCCCCTGGGTAGAGCCATACGCGTATATGGGCCTATGAGAGAGATCGCGTTGCGAAAACGACTAAGTTCGATAAAACGCATGATGCGCATACGCACATCTAGATGCTATTTTTGATGGAGCACGTAGTTCACGACCAAGATGGGATGGCGCTTTTAGTGTACTGAAATGGTACCCTGTAATCTTTATTGATTGCCTGTTCCCATTGAATCTGGCATTAATCAAGACCAGAATTCAACGGGCTTTTTAAATCTGTAAACCATTTTAAGATCGGTTGAGAAATGGCTGAGTTATCCACGGAAAACCCTTCTTGATTATCTTCAAAATATTGGCATGACATCACGTGGGCGCATAGAATGTTCTAGAACAATCGACTATGCTATTATTAGCTATGCGCTGATTGGCTGTTGCTCGAACGATGATTGGTTGGAGCCTGCGCCTGTGACGTTATGAGGAGTATAAAAGGAGACGCGATCCAGAGATCGAGAGCATCCTCGGCGTGGGGCCGAACAGGTTGGATCTGTACCAGCTACTATCAGCGCAACAGACAATGTGCGTATTACTTCGCTATGTGTGAGGGTTTTTTCCCAGAGCTGGCAGTTGCCAAACCCACCGCACTAAAAACAATTTTGTAACTCCCTACTTACGGGAGTAATTTGGAACTTTCTGATTGTTGTTCACGAATATCAATATCTACTTCGGAACACGAATTTGCGGTGAGGCCTCTACGGCCTGAATATGTGATTCTACAGATGTAAAGGCAGGATGTTCTTTGATGGATGACTCGCCGGATCTGCCGGCCACGCCTAAAAGTGATATTTCAACTGTCACCGCACTAATATCGTGTAGGTTCTTCTAACTTTCGATCGCAGCAAGTAAACTCTGCCCGGTGCGTCTTCAGAGCTGGCGGACGTACCCAGCACCATTAAGCTTTGTTTTGTATCTTCATTCGCATCTGACAACCCCCGCTTGTGATCGGGTTGTTTACAACTTCCATCCGTGTACGGGAACTTTCTTCACCACAGTAGTACTATCGTATCTTTTGCTGACTGCTCGTTAGACATCCTATTAGGCTTATAGTGCTGAGCGATGTCCTCCCGCCATGAGTGTTCTTGCGGAAATCTTGTTTGCGGAAAACAGCTTGCGGGAACCAACCTGCGGGAACTTTCCAGCTTCCTGAGAATGCATCAATGCGCGTTAACTACGGAATGACGTGTCAATTTCAGTAACACGGAGGCCTAACTTAAGAATGACTACCGAGTATTCAAGTAACTATACTTCAGTTTAATTATTTCTCTATATGTACTTCTTTAATTATATTGTATCCGTAAGAACGGTCCCGATGACTAAAAGGTACCGTAACGGTCTTAGGACCGCTAGTTATAATTTCTGTATTTGTTTATAGTTATTCTCATTTTCTGCAACGTGTTGCTAACCGCACTATTGTAGGTTCGTTAACCTGTACTAAGATATATAACTTTGATCATTTAATACCGTATTGATTGTTCTGGTTAGATTATGTATATATATGGCCAATGGCCATCAGTTCATATGTTTTGCTTAGTTATAGAAAATATAGGACTGCAGTGTACGTAGGAAACACTATACAGCAACACTTATATATGCAGCACCTTCTCCGGCCACCAACAATTTTTCACTGAGGTCGCTGTCCGTGCTATAACTCTGTTTAGCCCGGCATGCTACCGACTAAACCTTTTCTATTCAGCTCGATAGGATAGGTTCAAAATGATTGGAGACACTTTCTTCGTTAAGAAATCTGTAGTATATTCTTCTCTCCCGGCAGTGCGATAATCTAGCCCCACTCTCCGGTAAGACTCATAACTCTAAGACTTTGTCTCTCTTCATGCTCCACTCAGCCTTGTGGCTTCTTAATTGTTTGGATGTCCCTATCCGCACCATTGGATGATCCGACTCTGGGAAACTATTGGGGTTTCCGAGCGGTGATGGCCAGGGTGTGGTGTCACATAAATTTCCCTTGTATCTTCGGATACTTAGTAGTTAGCACTTTTGCCAATGTAGGAAAGCACTGCGAAAACACATTAATTTTTTTTTTTTTTGCTGAACAAACCTCCAGCACCGCAGTGCAAAGCAGGGCAACTTGTATATAAACCTAATGACAGGTTAAAAGGTTAGTTCCATAGGACCGGTGACGGGCGAGATACGTATCCCCAACCGAATTCCATAAGAATGTCTGGGCATGATATTTAGATCTGCCACGCCCTTGCAGGAAGAACATTTATGGTGGGTAACGATAGAACAATGGTCTAATAACACTTTCGTGAAAAGTAACCTATGTCTTGTAACGTTTTATGTGGTTATGGAGCGGTATGTCCGGATTCTTATCCACTTCGGAGATCTTACTAAGTAACATGTATGAGCGCTGTCTACAGTATGGATGTCTTAGTGCATCTGTTCTCAGTGACTGCCGTGTCTAATAGCTAGGTAGATACCAGCCATTTGCGGCCAAAAATAGTTCTTGTTTCAGAAACAACTAAAAGCTAATTAAGCAAAGCAGAAGGCCCGCATAAATAAAGCGGCAACTACTAACTCGGCATACTAAGAATCACAAGACGGTGACGAGGGAATCCATCGGGAATCACCCATCCCGTCTTCACGTAAAACAGCACGCAACCATATAGTCATAATCTCACTAGGAATGGTCTTCTTTCTTAAGCATTTTTGGTTGAAATATTAGAGTGGGCCCATTTTTGCTTACTACTCTTCTCCCACTTTAAGCAGTGGCGACACCTTCCCGAGACGGAGACCCGCGCGAGGCACTTGCCTCTCGCAAGGATTCAGCGATGACGGTCCACTACTAGGAGTAGTGCCCGCGTGAGGCACATAACTTTTCGTCCAAGATAATCTTCCTTTCAGCCTAGAGGTATAATAACTTATAATAAGTTAATTAGTTAAGTCTCGTGTACGGGAGGCTCCCTTGCGGGTATATCTCTGCGGACCTACGAGTCTGTGTGGTACCTCCGGGAGCCCCATGTTTAAAAGTTCATCTACCTGTCTCGTATTTTCGTATGCTCTTATCTTAGTTTTATCTAGCATATTTATAATTGTTTAGGTAAAATCATTGTATAGACTTAAATTTTTATGTCACCAAAATCAAATCTTGTAAGTCCATAGATCACGAAATTGCTATGGACAGGCATACTGGTGACACAAATTCTTGGGATGAAACTGTTGTATTTAATGTTCGTGATGATGTTCGCACGGCCCCACCGGAACAATTGAGTTCCACCGGCCTTAGGAGCCGGTTTTTGTTACCCGCAGGGCAGTTTCGTACAAGGTCCGTCACCCCGAGACTGGATGCTAACCAGCGTCATCATTCGTCGTGCACTTGCGGCGCGGCAAGTCGACATGATACACCGAAACGGCCCGACACTACCCGGCGAGCTACAAGTGGCACCCGATGTGGGCCTCGAAGAACATCATTAACCAACCACAGCGAACTCACGCCCACACCATATAGTGAGCATAGTTCAATACCTTCTCCATTTAGCGACGACTCCCTCGATCAAGAGGTAGCATCATACAATGGATTTTCAGCTCACATGCTCACCGACTATGCCAGAAATTCAGCCTGTTAGCGACGGCACCTTTCGGGATGCCTCACAGGCGGAAACTGAGTTCCGAACCATATCGGATGTCCGCGACAGGCCACCACTAACAGGGCCGAATCGTGGATGACCCCGACAAAGACCCGATTACGGGCATGTCAATAGTCCTTCAGACTACTATCATTCACCCATGTCATCTACGGAGACTATATGGGCGGGGGATAATCCACAACACAGACAACCTCCCGCACCGCCCCCTTCTAGCGCAACGCTATACTCAAGGGGCACACCACAGCTTTATTGGGAGGAGTCGGCACCACCATTTCGACAGTACATCAGTCACGCTACACATCATGACCATCAGCCGACTGCATCACCACCATATGAGGAATATCAGTCCTCACCTCGGGAGAACGTCTGCGTAATCTTCACAACAATCCGCCTCCCGTACATAGATCCATGCCGGTCTATGGCTCTACACCCAGGGTGGACTCACTAAATTGGAGTACGCGTGTCCTCGCCATCGACGGGAGACACCACGACCACCAGCACCACGACCAGCCTTGACATATTCGTCAGATTCTCAGATACCCGCACCACCCGGATTTCAGCCAGTTCATTCTTCCCGCGGTCTTGGCCGAGTCATCCTCCCTCCCGAATTTAGTGTTGAGAATAACTGGACCAATTATAAAATACAGTTCGAGATCATAAGTCGAACTAACCGCTGGAACGATCAGCAAATGGGTGAATATCTCGCCGCAAAGCTTTCTGGAAAAGCCCTTCAAGTTCTTGGGACTGACTACACACCCACCTACACACAATTAGAACGAGCATTGACGGAACGATTTGGCGACACAGCCCTCGGAGAAACCAGTCGTCTTCAACTCAAGAACCTCCGATGATGCGACATCACGACCATCGGCCGACTGCACCACCACCATATGAGGAATATCAGTCCTCACCTCGGGAGAACGTCTGCATAATCTTCACAACAATCCGCATCCCGTCCATAGACCCATGCCGGTCTATGGCTCTACACCCAGGGTGGACTCACTAAATTGGAGTACGCGTGTCCTCGCTCCTTGGCATCGACGGGAGACACCACGACCACCAGCACCACGACCAGCCTTGACATATTCGTCAGATTCTCAGATACCCGCACCACCCGGATTTCAGCCAGTTCATTCTTCCCGCGGTCTTGGCCGTGTCATCCTCCCTCCCGAATTTAGTGTTGAGAATAACTGGACCAATTATAAAATACAGTTCGAGATCATAAGTCGAACTAACCGCTGGAACAATCAGCAAATGGGTGAATATCTCGCCGCAAAGCTTTCTGGAAAAGCCCTTCAAGTTCTTGCGGATCTTGGGACTGACTACACACCCACCTACACACAATTAGAACGAGCATTGATGGAGCGATTTGGCGACACAGCCCTCGGAGAAACCAGTCATCTTCAACTCAAGAACCTCCGACGATGCGCGGGAGAAACTCTTCCGGAGTTAGCTGGCCGAATCAGGAGGCTAGTCACCCGAGCATATCCGAGCACCAATACAGAAGGCGTGATCCATCTGCATCTCGACACTTTTATCGATGCATTGAGCGGTGAACCCACCCTGAAAGAAAAATTATTTCCAGGCGACCACAGTAGTTTGGCCACAGCATACCGCAACCAGAGAAGCAGTCAAACTCCTACGGGCACCGAATTACACCGAGCCACCTCGGTGCCCGTATCCGCCTCTCGGCTCAACTGCGGCCTTCGTACAACAACGTTCAGTGGCCAACTATCATCCACCAGAAACAGCTTTCACACCGGCACCCAAATGCACGGCTTCACACATGTCAATGCCTACGTTGCCTCCCCAATCCGCAACAATGACATCACCCTCTTTCTCCGTACACAACAAGCCTTCTTTCCTATCACCCCATCCAACATCATCACCCGCATCCATAGACAGCAGCGACTCAGGAGAAACAATTCACTTCACCTCATGGATTTGGAAGCGCCGACATAGACGGAGAAATGCACGTCCCTGGCAGCATCACTGTTTCTTCTGTACTTCACCAAAACATCTCATGAAGCATTACAAGAAATTGCTTGCACAGGTGGAGCTTATCCGCCATCCCGTACGTGCCGCCGTCTACACCAATACAGCCTACACAGAGACGGCAACAACACCATCACCATTGCTGCCCCCAGCTCCGCCTTCACCGCAGCCTTCGCATCAGCAGTGACGGCGAACTGGCCCTTTCCTCACTCAGCCATCCACAACATTACAAGAAGCCATACGGAAACCGTCAGAGTGCATACAGAGTGATGCCACTCCGACGCCATTATCGCAGACGGCATCATTGGAAACTCTTCCACAGGTACACTGCAAAGAAATATACAAATGTGCCTGTCTGTTTAGTGGCGTTTCCACCAGTGCCACCGTCGACACCGATGCTTCTATCACAGTATTTAACAAGCACTTATATGAGAGCATCCCACCTCATAAGAAGCCTCCCCTTAAGCCTACAAACATTTACCTACAGACGGCTATGGGAGCTGATGTGCCCGTAGGCAGTGCAGTCAATTTAGTTATCCAAGTAGAGGAGATGCAATTCATACAGCGAGTTGTCATCGCCTCTATTCATAACGATGCCCTACTCAGCTCTGATTTCCTCAGTGCCAGCGAAGCCATCATTACATACATTGCAGACAACAGGAACTTGACATACACGGCCAACGAATACCTCTTGGACCGGCGGCGTCATTATATGACACGTGTGCGGTTATATTATCAAGTACCGCCACAGTTGAGCCGGGACAGGAACAAATCTTATGGGGCACCGCACCACAGTTATGAAGCAACACACATCGCCATGCTGGAACCCGATCCTGATTATATGATCGCCTCACAATGCGCAAGTCCCCGCATAATAGTAGACACTACTAATAAGGAAAATATACCTTTTAGAGTGTTCAATGGTACCGCAGATCCTATCACTCTGGAACCCGGAGTACGCTGTGGCCATTTAGTGGACATAATCTCATTGGAATCAGCTGCACTTGCTGACACACCACCGCAGATGACTTTTGATTTACCCGAACATTTATATGATTTGTATCTACGTGCCACAGTTGGATTACTGCAATCACAGAAACGAGAAATTTGGAGACTACTACATAAATATTGCGATAGTTTTTCCTCCGGAGACATGGATCTCGGAGAAACTCATCTCGTACGACACTCCATCGACACAGGCAATAATCGCCCCGTAGGACAACCGGTACGACGTCTTCTGGTTCATAAGGAAGCGGAAGCACACCAACAAGTGAACGACATGTTGCGGACTGGTATTATTGAACCTTCAGCATCTCCATGGGCTAGCCCAATTGTGCTAGTAGGCAAAAAGGATGGAACCTTGCGGTTTTGTATAGACTACTGCCGCCTTAATGATCTTAGCGTTAAGGACGCTTATCCGTTACCTCGGATAAATCAGGCCTTGGATTCCTTGTCCGGAGCCAAGTAGTTTTGTACCCTTGAGTTGCCTAGCGGTTACTGGCAAGTAGCCATGGATGAAGCTGACATGGAAAAGACCGCATTCGTTTGTAGGGATGGCCTTTTCCAATTCCGCAAGATGCCCTACGGGTTGTGCAACGCTCCCGGAACTTTTGAACGACTCATTGAGCAGGTATTAACCACCCTGCAATGGGAAATCTGTCACTGTTACATCGATGATGTGATAGTCTTCGGACCCATGTTTGAGCAAACCTTAATAAATTTGGACACCGTGCTATCAAGATTCCGCATGGCCAATTTGAAACTCAAACCGAAGAAATATTATCTCTAGACAGATCGTTGAGTTCCTGGGACACGTCATATCTGGTGATGGAGTGGCTACTCATCCGTCAAAAACTAAGGCAGTAGCAGAGTGGCCTCAGCCCTCTTAAGTTATGGAGACACGGAGTTTTCTTGGCCTATGCCAGTACTATCGCCATTACATCCGACATTTCAGCGAGATTGCTTCACCCCTCTACAGGATCACCGAGAAAGATTGACCATTTGAGCGGACGAATGAGTCTGAAGGCTCCTTCAGGGCGCTGAAGCAACTCTTGACGACTGCCCCGATTCTTGCTCATCCTAATCCAAACCTCGATTTCATCTTAGACACTGACGCGTCAGCTTACGCTATCGGCGCGGTTCTATCTCAGGTCACGGAAGACAGAACAGAGCAGGTATTGGGTTATGGTTCGCGTACTCTGAATAAAACGGAGAGAAGATACGTAACCACCAAGCGAGATCTATTGGCGGCGGTCCATTTCATCAAGTATTATAAACACTCTGTACGGGTGCCCTTTTACACTCCGTACAGACCATGCCTCACTACGGTGGCTCAGGAACTTAAAAAATCCGGAGGGTGAGATGGCAGGAATACCTACAGGCCTATAACTTTAATGTTGTTCACCGTCCCGGCAAATTGCATGGAAATGCCGACGCCCTCAGCAGAATCGGTGCGGAAGCTGAACACGAAGAGGCCGCCACCGTGACACAGTCAACACAGCCATCTCCGGAGTTCCCCAAGTTGAGGTGCGCAGAGTAGAATCTGGAGAAAATCGCACACCACCAAACAACAGACATGCAAACACGAAATATATACGCGTGGATTCAGGAGGGGGTATGTAAGGAATCGGTAACATCTCTATCCACCACATTAAAATATTATTACCAACGGTTCGAAGAATGTCAATTAATAAACAACGTTCTATATATTAATGACCGTTTGGTAGTCCCGGAAAGTTATCATGAAATTATATTGAAACAACTACATGATAACACCGAGCATCTGGCCGTGGAAAGGATTGTTGCCTGTATCAAATTGAGATTCCACTGGATCGGGATTCGCAATAGTGTCAAGGTATGGGTTGCCAAATGTATCCAATGCCAAAGACACGCTGTTGGCCAACACCATATCGCACCATCGCAAATTAAGATTGTTGGTGCACTGTGGGAGCGAGTGGCTATCGACATGCTTGGACCCTTGAATACGACGGATGATGGAAATAAATACATCCCCATATTACTTTTTACGAAGATTATTTTACGAAGTGGGTAGAAGCATTTGCTCTGCCGGACCAAGAGGCATCCACCGTAGTGGAGGTCTTGGCCAGCAATGTGTTCTGCCGCTTTGGTATGCCTTGAGTTACACTCGGATCAAGGGAATAATTTTGAGAGCCGGCTCATATCAGAGCTCTACAAATTGTTCCATATCGTCAAGACAAGGACGACTCCATACCACCCCCAGAGTGACAGGATGGTAGAGAGATTCAACAGAACTCTCGCGGAGATGCTTATGAAGGAAACACACCTTGATTGTAGAGACTGGGATTTACGGCTCCCATATGTACTCATGGCTTACCGCACTTCAGTACATTCCAGCACGGGCTACACCCCTGCTCCATTAATGTTAGGCCGTGAATTAGCCTTACCCCTGGATCTGGCCATGCCTCGAATACCAGGAGAGAAAAATTCACCATCTCTATGTCGAACTCTTGCGGCAAAGGATAGAATAAGCCCATGAGTTAGTGAGAGAAACCTTATCCACTGCACACCGGCGGCAAAAGACATGGCACGACCGGAGAGTGCATGGAGATCCGTATGAAGCAGGAAAGATGGTTTGGGTACACGATTCACGACGGTCTGCAAACATGCCAAGTAAACTGAGTTACCAGTGGAAAGGCCCCTATGTGGTAGTAGGTAAGACGTCGGATGTGACCTACTGTATCCGTGCTTCGGATGGCCTGACCTCGGTCATCCACTTCGATCGACTTAAACCTTGTGTCAGTGACGACCCAGCACCAGAGCTCGGACTGAGCATTCCTCATGACACCAGTACCCAGACAGATATTTCTACAGAAATTAGTATTCCCACGGTTAGCGCAAAGCACCGCGGTGGAAGTTCAGCCCCACTTCTACCAAGCCAGAATGTGGGTGAACAAGCAGTTAATGCAGACGACGATGACGAGATACGTACTCGCCCTCTCCCTCCTCAGCATGGGTCTACTCGATCTTGGAAGTCGTATCTGAAGAATTTTGTGTTTGTTTTGTCCAAGGGACCGGATGGGAAAGTTGTTCCTCCGATCTCTTCCCATTCCCACCCACTTCATGCTATGTCCCCCATCATAGAGTTACCACAAGCGGAAGTTGAGGCTGACCCAAGCCATGCTTCCTGTGGGGTGGAACATGTGGTGAATAGCATGGAAGTGAAGAGGCTGGATGAAGCCTTGGCGTGTCTAGAACCGCAAAACCGTACAACGAGGTGTACCTGACAAATTCCCAAAATCGCGAAATCACGCCTCCTCCAAGGGACACCCGCACCAGTAGTCCCACCACCGCCATCACTCCAATTCGCGTCCCTCATCTATACACCAAGTTCGGACATCACCGGCCCAATCCATTTCACACTCCACCTGTCGTCTGTTGACCGTCAATCTTCAGATATGAGAAAGACTGCTGCAACAGAGGAGGTGGCATCCCGCACCGCACCGACCAACATTACACCCCACGGTGGGCAGGGAAGCAGCCTGTTCAGCAGACTCTGGCTCGAATTTTCCCGGTGTCAAAAAACTACGACAGGAAACCAACCGTCACGTAACGAGAGATGACCGCATCACCCTGTTCAAAGGCCACCCAATCCAATTGGCCTACCATACCCCCCCCCCCCCCGTGAGCAGTCAGGACATCACACAACAGTCAACATCTACAGAACACACCTGCCTTCAAGACTCGATACGTCAATTCGTCATTGCGCGTACATTACATGCCTACTCGGTTATACTCGGCATAACGGAGACATTCAACATCAGCAACAACATCATTTAGTAGCACCTACTGGTATTAATTAATTCCCGATGGAGACATAAAAATTCCCGCAACAAATCCTCCCGCACAACTTGCGAGAGAAATAATATCTCCGGATTCTTATTCAGTTCAGAGATCTTACTAAGTAACATGTATGAGCGCTGTCTTCAGTATGGATGTCTTAGGGCATCTGTTCTCAGTGACTGCCGTGTCTAATAGCTAGGTAGATACCAGCCATTTGCGGCCAAAAATAGTTCTTGTTTCAAAAACAACTAAAAGCTAATTAAGCAAAGCAGAAGTCCCCCATAAATAAAGCAGAAACTGATGAGGGAATCCATTGGGAATCACCCGTCCCGTCTTCATGTAAAACAGCACGCAACCCTATAGTCATAATCTCACTAGGTATGGTCTTTTCTTTCTTAAGCATTTTTGGTTGAAATATTAGAGTGGGCCCATTTTTGCCTACTATTCTCCCGCTTTAAGCAGTGGCGACACCTTCCCGAGACGGAGACCCGCACGAGGCACTTGCCTCTCGCAAGGATTCAGCGACGACGGTCCATGCAAGGATAATACTCCTCACCCAAACTAGCACTAGGAGTAGTGCCCGCGTGAGGCACATAACTTTTCGTCCAAGATAATCTTCTTCCTTTCAGCCTAGAGGTATAATAACTTATAATAAGTTAATTAGTTATGTCTCGTGTACGGGAGCCTCCCTTGCGGGGATACCTCTGCAGGCCTACGAGTCTGTGTGGTACCTCCGGGAGCCCCATGTTTAAAAGTTCATCTACCTGTATAGTGCGTGAGAACCATCCACATCTTCACAATGTGCGGGAGCTGGAAGCTGCACTGCTCCAGGAATGGGATGCGATTCCTCTTCGTCACATCAGGTGCTTAATTCGAAGCATGAGAAAGCGATATACAGCGGTGGTGGTTAATGCGCACGGAGGTCACAACCGGGATTGACAGCTCAGTGTGATTATTTAAATTGGGCCCTTCTGTTGAATGATGCCGTGTTAAAGGCGCGATGCTAGCATTACAGTAACAAGAGACTGTTGTTCAAATTGGAAAATGACCTATCAATTAAATAATATATTTGAAGCAATTTATTGTTTTTGTTAAATAACATTTATACAGTACTATTCTCAGTGTGGCTAAACTTTTTTGGTTCAGTATAATATATACAGAATTTTGATTAATGACTTTGGTGAAAATCTTAGATTTTATGAAAATTTACTGGAAATTGTCAAAACTATAATCCTCATTAACCGTTCGTGACTGATTTCAACTTACTTTGGCTGCAAGGACCCTATGCGGTAGCCTTCAGAACTTCTATACAGAATTTAGATTGGTCAATTTTTTTGGTTGAAAATCCTAGATTTTATGAAACATTTACCGGAAATTGTCAAAACGCTACTCATCATTAACCGCTTGACATATTTCAGCATACTTTGGCTGGAAGGATCCTATGAGGTTAGGCTTCAGAACCTGTATACAGAATTTTGATTGGTCAAGTTTATTGGTGAAAACCTTAAATTTTATGAGATTTTCTGGAAATTATCAAAACGCTACTCCTCATTAACCTCTTGGCGGATTTCAACTTACTTTGGCCGGAAGGATCCTATGAGGCCAGGCTACTACTGATAGCCATTTGGATTTTCCAGAACCATTGAAAACACTACTCCTTAATTAGTGCCCCGATATCAACGAAACTTGGGTTGAATGATCCTATCATGGTAGGCTTCAACATATCAAACAAGAATTTTGATTAGTCAATTACTTTGGTGGCCATCTTTGATTTTTTTATCCATCCAGTATTTAAATGCAAATGGTTCAAATGTTAATGGTCCAGGTGAGCATTACAGGCCCTTGGGCCTCTTGTTGATAAGGGTATTGATAAGCCTTCTATATTTATTTTATGTTTAAAGTCAAGCTTCATAGTTCATTTTAAAATCGTAAAGTCGAGTTTCATGGTTCCATTGCAATCACATTTCTGATTTTAATCACAATCACTTAAAATAAATAATCGCGATTATTCGATTAATCGCAGCTGTGCTGGTGATGGGATGGGGAGGCATAAAGCTATCAACAGCGCTAATATTGGCAATATCTGAAAAATGCTACAAACTTTAATTCAAATGTGAATTACTAACATAATGCATTCGTGCTCTCGCGAGATCTCCTACGCTAATGGGAGTGAGATAGTGGCATAGCACAAAGCCACCGCTCTATGTTTAGACTGAACATAATGCGTAAAAAAACCAAAAATTGGTATCACTGATAAGATCACTAAAATGCCTCGGGTCTAATTGCCAAATAGTAATAAGTTTTCAGAAATCACAATTAATATGCTATTATAAACATTAGAGCGCGATTTCTGAACACAATATCAATACAATCTGGCATGACAAAACGGCCCAAGAAAAATGAAAATTCATCTAGGTGTGACGCAGTGGTTTCTGAAAGTGTGGCGCAGTGGTTTTTGTCTCGCCTGCGAAGCAGAAAGCGAGACATAGGGATCACTAATTCAGGCTGGTGGTGGGGGTTGGGGTGTTCGTCATTTGTGCAGTTTTGGTTTAATGTTTTTTAATCAACTTATTTTTCAACACTGGTTCATCAGATCTCAATGAAACTTTACAGAAGTGATCTATACTATACAGGGAGGTGCTCTCCATAACAATAGTTTAATTTTGGGGCATTTTAACTATTTTTTCACGGTTTTGGAAACCCCTAGAGGTGATATCAAAATTCCAGTCTCATGCGATTTCAGATAGAAACTTGAAACTTGGGGGATGATTGCACATATAGACAGGGATGTGCATGACACTTGGAATTTTGGCATGATCCCCACGGTCAGGGCCCTGGGGTGGGGAATGTGGGGTAAAAATAAAATTCTTCCAAAGGTTGTTTCAAGCCAATGATTAGTAGTCTACAGTACAAGGAATTATCTTGGGTCAAACTGAGGGTAGGGGTGGTGGGGGGGGGGGGTCAAATGGTCAAAGGTGGGCACCAATCGATTGTAATGCAACTCCTCCTAGACCATTTCATATAGAAACTGGAAACTTTGGGGATGATTGCACATATGGCCAGGAATGTACATGACACTTTTGGAATTTTTGTATGACCCCAGCGGTACGACCCTGGGGTGGAAATGGGTAAAAAAATAAAAGAATTCCAATAATTAAATTTGTCCAAATGTGGTCATGTCACATATCATTTTGAATCCCATGAGTAGTAGACTACAGCACAAGAAATTATTTTGATCTTGGGTCAAACTGAGGGTAGGGGTGGGGTCAGAAGTGGGTACCAATTGATTGTAATGCAACTTCGCACACCATTTCAGATAGAAATTTGAAACTTTGGGGATAATTGCACCTATGGGCAAGGATGTGCATGAGACTGGAATTTTGATATCACCCCTAGGGGTAGTAGGGCTGGGGGGAAATGGTGGGCAAAAAATAAATTTTATCAAATGTGATCATGTCACATCATTTTGAAGCTTGTAGTTAGTAGTAGACTACAGTACAACCAATTATTTTGTTCTTGACTCAGTCTGATGGTGGTGGCCAGAGGTCAAATGGGCAAATTGGGCATCAGCCAATTGTAGTGGAACTATGCGCACATCATCTCAGATAGAAACTTGAAACTTCAAATGGGGATCATTGCACCTATGCAGTAATGCAATTTTACAAATGTGGTCATGACTTATGTAATTCTGAATCCCACGATTAATGATTAGTAGACTACATTTCAAAGAATTTATTGTGTTTTGGGTCAATGTGAGGGTAAAGCTCGAAGTGGTGAATGCGTAGGGATTTGCGATGGCATGCCATCAAATGCCATCGCATTCTAGTTTTAACTTTTTTTTTCACGGTTTTGGACTTTTCCTGGTTAATTTTTTCTTCAACAACGGCTCAATGGATAGCAAAAATTTTTTACAGTGGCAATGGTACTATGCGCATCATTAACAATTTCATTTTGGAAAATTTCTCCTGCTTTTTCATAGCTTTGGACTTTGAATTTTGTTCATGGTTTTTGTGTTAAGGTTGTTTATGAATCATGTAACTCAAACCTGTGCTCAGTCCGATTTCAATGAAAATTTACAGACGTTTTATATGCAATATAGGGTTATGCTCTGCATCATTAGTGATATGAGTTTGGGCCATTTGTACTACTTTTTCACAGTTTTGGACTTTGAAATTTTTTCATGTTTTTTTGGATAGTTTTTTATGGACCACTGATTTTCAACAATGGCTCACCAGATAGCAACACAATTTTACAGCAGAGTTATATATTATGCAGGGGTACTATATGCATCATTACTAAATTCAAGAACAGACTATCAACACTTTGGTAAAATTGACCATGTTTGATTCGTTACACTGGTTTGTTGGTGCCTTACTGACTATGTGTATTATGAACCAATCCAAGTTTGCTTTGGCAATCCACACTATCCATGCCTTTACAGGTGAGACAATGTACGCTTCAGCGTTCTTGTTTCACATCAAGAGTATACTTACCACCCTGATACTCTGATATTTCCCAAATATCAACCTAGCTTCAATAAGACTCGGAATTAAAAGGAAACCACCCGTATTAGGCAGGTTAGGCAACTGACAGTCCGGCGGATGCGCCACTCAAACTAGCGCATGCGCGGGGCTGTCACTCCCTCTTCTCAAATTATTGACCTCCTTTGCAACAGGACTTGTTGCTAAAAGAATTTTCTCTTGGTTTTGGCTCTTTTGTGAAGTTTTTTCTAAGATCTTCTGAACATAAATTGGAGTGTTTATGATGTCTGACATCAACAAGTCACCTGGAGATGGATCTGGACCTAGCCATAAGTTGTATTTTAGAAAATTTCTTGAAATAAATTTGTGGTTTCGTATCGAATGGTGTTTCCGGGATACGCGGTTACACGTGAAGGCATATTATGCTAAGCACATATTATGCTAAGTCATTTTAGGGAATGCCTAAATATTAGCTAACCACATGTTGTGCTTTGAATTTTCAGATTGTTTGAACATGCTTTCCCTTGAGGTGAGCCTTTCCTACACTTGGTTCATCTCCCTTACTTGGTTTTTGTTACCACAACAAACTAAGTAATTTTTTCGCATACTCTGCCCCCTTTGCCCTATCGTGGATACAAAGACTTGATTTGGCAGTTGATGACCAGTGGACTTCACTGGCTGACTTCTACGGTGGTAAACCTATACGTTATGGTCCAGGTATATGAGAGTTATGCAGAAGTGCATTCAAATATTTGAAAATATTCAACATTGTTGACTGCGAAATTTATTCTTCTGTTTTCTCTGATGGTATGTGTATTCATTGATTAAGTTCAAGTCTAATGAAGCTATGCCATTGAGTGTTATGTCTAATCCATCTCCAAGAGGATGATTGTTCAAATACTAATTAACTCCCTTGTCTTGAGAGATTTTTAATGGAGAGATAGTAGTAGAGGTTTGACGTCATAATCAGCCATGTTATTTGATTAACATTATTAGTCCTGGCGTTTTTCTTGTAGTAACTTCCCTTACAGTTCAAAGTCGATTATCCATTAGTTGCTCCCTCTCGGTTAGTTTTTAGTTTTTTCTTACAAAGACTAAAAATTAATTGTCTGCGTCTTGTGTCTTTCAGGTCGTTGATAAGAAGTGTCCTTCATGCCATCACTTTGTAAAGCCCTGCTACTGCCCTCATAACTGTACTAGGTGCACTACGTGTGGGCCCTTGTTGAAATGTTCTGTCTGCGAGTCATGGGCCAGTGTCATTTTCAACGATTGTTTACACCAGCAGGTTAAAGACAAGGCGCTGGATGAAACGTGTAGACTGGAGAAGGAAAGTATTGTTGGTAAGAAAAGGAAGGCTTCCACGTCTGACATGCCAGGCATGGAAGCCTTCTGGATTGAGATGATGGGAGAGATGAAGAGGAGGACGATAACGGATCTTGTGCTGGAGTTGCTTCGCAGCATGCTTCCAGGTCCGAGTTCCTTACCGTCTTCTTCATTGGCATCCGGGCAGTGTTCCCGTCTCTGGGTCTGGTTCTGTTAGGCCACCAGTTTTCGCTTTTGACCCGGAGACGGTTTGGCACTGAGACTTGCTTTGCCCGTGGACCCGGGAGTGAAAGTCATGGCCTCGGGTGTCCGCTTATCAGGCGCTCTAGAGCCGCCAAAAGCTACGGGTGGGTTTGATCCCTTTTCAAACCTGGTGTCTAATATTTCTGGGCAGGAAGAAGAGGACACTGCTATGGCCTGCCGATGGCCACAGAGATGGGACTACTTCTTCGGGAGTAGGTTTCACAGCTCAATGGCTAGGCCAGGTCGGAGCCGATGGCCGGCCATATTGTATCCGTCAGCTACAGAAGGGCCCACACCATGACATCTTGTATTTAGCCCCTCATGATGTCGTGGATCCAGTTCCTGGAATAGCCATGGCATAAGCCATACCGGTCCTTTCAGGTCTGTATGGCTTCCCTGGCCTTCCAGGTGTATTACCAGCTCCTGCCACTACTCCACCTGTGACCGCTATAGAGGACAACATAGGCTCTAGGCTAGTTTAGCATTCACAGGTGACCACTGAAGAGGACTGGCTGGCTGGACGCCTGCTAATGGCTGGTAGGCGTCAAGCCGGAACTCCTGGTGGATCCACCAGCTACCCAGCAGGACCAACGCCCCTGGTTGATGGTTAAGCAGGTGATGAGCACCATGCCATCCCTTCCGTGCACTGCGAGGTGGCATAGCGCTGCCGCATTTCTTCTGATTTATCTAATACCATTCGTTTGCCTATACACCAGGATCTTTCATCTGTCTGGTGAGATAACACATACGTGTCTCTATAGTTGCGGTAATACTTTATTAATATACAACTTACGCTGGGACACTGTCACAGGCTAGCTTGCACAGTTAGCCGCAATCCAGTTTGATATTCAAGTCGTGGAGTGGGACCAACTATCCAAAACAACAAGTGACCATGCCCAACGCCAAACTCCAACTGACGGCCGTCCCATGTTCTATTTGAATCATGTGACGTCAGTCCATAGTCACAAACCTTGGTGACAAACAGTTGCACCTGATCCGTGGCAACACGTTCACTATATATAGTACGTATTACTAGATTAACTACAATGGATTCCTAAGTGAGAAGTATTCTTAATAAAATATAACAAAGTTAACGTTACGTTCTTCTCTCTATCTGACTAGCCAGCTATCTACATAGCTGACGATCACACTACTCACTACCTGTCACTAGCGGTCAGAGACCGCTGTGGAAGTCAGTCCGAGTCCGTAACCGTAACTCTCACTGTCTAACTTTAACTCTAACTCCCCCTGTCATCAACATTCGTCCACTCTTAAATATGATGTTGTCGTTATGTCAACAAATGTGTGTGTATTAAGTGATGGCGGGCATGTATGCGCGTGAATGTGTCCTATGAGTATAATTATCTAATTTGAATAATACTAATTAACGTATATAATACAATCGTAAAGCAGCATATTACAACATGGTTACATTGAAGTGCAAGAGTTATACTCTTCCCGTGTCCATTCCAACTAATAACTGATTGTTCCATGTAGGGCGTGTCGATTAATAGTATATGCATATATTTGTCCATTTATTGCTGTAAGGCTCATGGTCTGTCCATTCTATGTTGTCACGTGTTACTGGGCATGTCCGTCATTCAGCGTATTCCGGAATTGTGTCATCGCATGTGCGTGTCTGGGCGTGTCTATTGCCAAGCATATGCGTGCATTCGTGTGAGCGCGTCCTTGATGCCGACGCTTCCGTGTGTGCATGTGTCTCTATGCCCGTCCATATATGTTGCTGTGTCCATGTGACTATATCCCTGTACCATATTTATATCAGAAGTATGGCGTCATCCCAAAACTGTGCACAGATGACCGTGTGGCTTTGGACGACCTTACGCAGCCTGGGTCCCATTGCGCAACACGGAAGAGAGTACGATGGTAGCCATTTCAACCCTGTCACAGTCTCCCAGTTGCTACAGGGGTTAGTAGCCGCATCTGTGGCACGCACACCATCTCTGCTTACAGTCCATAGAGCTATCCAGGACGGCATTAACCTGGCTCTGGATTGCATGATGAGATCGGTAACCAGAAGTTTGCGAGCGAGGCGCTCTTTTGCCCTGGACGATTTGTGTTCGTCGCAGGTCCTGTACAGTCAGCTTCTACAGACACCGATGTCAGGGCCGGATCTTTTTGGAGGTCAGGGATGCCTGCACCTCCAGGAGACCGTAAACCTGGTTATCAACCAGAGGGCCCTGCATGAGCAGTTCAAAGTGCTCCATAGGGAGCATGTTCGTGCAGTGGCCCTTGCCTTCCGCCCTCAGCAGACTACAGGTGGTGGTTGGGTCAGGGGCCAACCACCAACGCAGCATTGGCCACGGCCACGCCAGCATAAGCCAGCTATTGGGGAACCACAGGCTCCTCCAGGAAGCCTGCGTACCGAGGTGTGCATGGCACAGGCAGATGATTGCAGGATTCTGGTCATGGGGACCAATCCTGATGGGTTGATCCTCACAGGGATCACACCAGTGCTGCTGGGACAGCCACTGAAGACAGTGCCGCTCTTACACTTCTCTGGTCCACCTCTCTCCCTAGGTGGACCCGTAGGAGGCCATCTGGCCATCCACATGCAAGAGTGGGTGCGGGTTAGTCAGGACCGCTTAGTCTTGCGATAGCTTTTAGCCGGCTGCCATCCTGACTGGATTGCAAATTCACCATTGCTGCTGTTTCTGGTGCTGATCTGGACCCAAAATCCAAGAGATCCAGATCAACGGTTGTGAATAGAGGAAATTCAATCCCTCATACAAAAACGAACAATTCACCCCACTCAGAGTTGTCCGGGCTATTACTCAACCATGTTCCTAGTGACAAAAAGCACTGGAGGGTGGAGACCAATTCTCAACATCAAACCTCTCGACAGGTTTATCCTCGCACCAAGTTTCAAAATGGAACCTGTAAGGACGGTGTTAGCTGAGGTTATTAGATGAGAAACAGAAGGAGGATCACGATGATATATTAAAATCTCAATTTGCCGAGGGTGTGAGTGATAATGGTTTGAGGAGAGAATTGCATCATAGATTGGCAGAAGTTGGTGAGGAAGCCTTCTTCGATCTTCGTGACTGGGCAATTGAGTGGGAGAAAAGAGGACAGCGGTCTGATTATAGAGCAGAAGGAGGTAAAGAGGTGTGTGTTCGAGATGCTCAAGCTGAGTCCGGAGGAAAAGAGACTTATAAGTCCTCAGTAAATGCTGAATGGGTAGCCATGAAGAAACAGTTGGAGTTATTGGAGCAACGATTTCAATCACAAGATCAGGCTAACAAGAGGTTGAGTTCCCAAATGGAGGCTATACTTCAAGCTGTAAATCATCCAGAACAGCATTGGAAACATTGGAATAAAGATTATAGATGCTTTGTGTGTGGAGGTGCTGATCATTTGAGCGATCGTTGTCCCCAGTTTCAAAGAAATAAAGATAATAATCATCGTGGTGAAGGTAGCAATCGTAGATACCCTCCAAATCAGTATAAAGAAAGGCGTGATCCATCCCGATCAGAGGACAATCAGTTAAACTAAAAAAAAACATTGTTGTGAGTCAAACAGTGGGTGATGATAAATATATGCCAACTAAAATTATGGATAATGCTATTGGACAGTGTCCTGAAGGGATTATTTATATTGAAGGGGTACCGTTACCATGCCTCTTAGACAGTGGTGCAGAAATCTCCACTGTCACGGAGTCATTTTACAATCAATATCTTAAAAGTAAAGAGGTGGTACTCACTGATGTATCTGATTTAATTACGGTTTCTGTAGCCAATGGAATGGAACTTCCCTTTCTAGGATATTTTGAAACTGATATCAAGCTTTCAAGTATCCTTTTGGGCAAAATGGGTTTTTTAGTTGTTAAAGATCCTATTAGGGAGCATATCTCCAAAAAGGAAGCAACGATTACCTGGAGTTTTGGGAAGTAATATCCTACGGTTTTTTCATCAGGTCATGTTGGACAATCCTGGTCAAATTCAAAATTTAGTCCAGGTTCAGGAACATAAATCCTGGTTACAGGTACTGTCTTTGTTTGGAGAGTTACCCGGAGTGACTCCCGGGATAAATGGTTTAAAAGTTGGTGTTGTTCGCGTAGCCGGATGATATCCTATTTGTGTTCCAGCAGGGACTTCCCGGATTATTTCAGGTTCAGCTATGAAATGTCCTAAGGTTGCTTGTTATCATGCCTTGGTGGAATATTCTAGTGTATTAAGTCATCTTCCAAATGGAGTTTTAGTTAGTCCTGGTTTGGTTCAAGTGACGAATGGTTATGCACCCATTAGAGTAGCGAATTTTTCCGTTGACGATATATACTTACATCGGGGACAAAGAATTGGTTTATGCAGAAGAAATATCCTTGTACAAGAAAATAACAGTAATGTCAAGTCACAGTCAAATGTAGTTGTTCCTACTGAATCAGATATTGATAATCTTATTTCCCAGTTACATGTAGGGGAAAATCTTACTCTGTGAGCTCAGAAGTTTTGGAAGAGGTAGACTCGAGTGTAGCTCCTAGTCGGTCCACTAGAAGCACAGCAGGTCAACACAGTAATCCGTATAATTTACCACAATCTGCTGCAATAGGTCCTAGGATGATGGAAGCTGTAAGAATTAAGAAAAAGGCAAGCCAAGTTTCTCCATTAAAGATCGGAGAGGTATTATGTGATGTGAAAAAGAAGCAATGGATTATAGGTAATCAAATTGGTAAGGGAGCTTTTGGTGTGGTGTATTTAGCCTCGGATGAGATTTCTAAGCCGGTGGTTAATACAACCTCATATGTAATCAAAGTTGGTCCTATGGATGAAAGTCCCTTATTCTGTGAACAAAATGCATATCATCGGTTGTCCCGATGAAAACCTTTGTTCCTGGAGTAAGAACACTCTCTCGGACGAACTAATTATGTCGTACGGCTCTCTCATCTGCCTTCTTTCTAGACTTTGCCCGTACCAATAGAAGAGTCTCGTATAACCGCTCTCTATGATCCCTTACCCACTCATCAATATCCGAAGGAACTGAGGTGACCTGTGGAACCAAAATGTCATCAACAGGTAAATGAGGTTCTCGACCAAATAACAAGAAGAAAGGTGAATATCCTGTAGAAGCTTGAGGAGTAACATTATAAGCAAGAATTAACTCCTGTAGGTATTTTGGTCATCTAACTTTCCGTTCTGGAGACAAAACACGAAGTAGATCATGAAAGGTACGATTAAACCTCTCTGTTTGACCATTACCCTGGGGTCTATATGGTGTAGTTCTAGTCTTCTTAATATTGTACAAATAACATAATTCAGCTATAATTTTAGACTCAAAATCCCTTCCTTGATCGCTATGGATAGATAAAGGAATACCATACTTAACAAACCAATTGGAAACTAAAGCTTCTGCTACTGTCTTAGCTCTTTGATCCTTTGTGGGAATACACTGTACGAACTTGGTAAAGACATCTGTCATTACCAGAACATCCTCTTTCCCATCACTGGCCTTCTCCATCTTAGTGAAGTCAATAGCTAAAATTTCCAAAGGGTTTTCTGCAAGAACATGTTTCATAGATGTCTTAACCTGAGGACTGGCTTTCGCAATAAAACATCTTTGACAATCATGGCAATGGCGCTCTGCTTCAAGGTACATACCAGGCCAATAACAATGAGATCTTAATAACAACCAAATACGTTCTTTTCCTTGATGACCCAATTCCTCATGACAACCTTTTAATACTTTTTTTCTGAGAATTTCTAGTATTTGTCTTATCTGTTCTCCATGTACCCAAATGATTCGATACAATACTCCAGAAACACTTTGAATTCGATCCCATTGCTGTACCAACTTCTTAACATTTCTAGATTCGTGATTTGACATATTCTTGGTTGGTTTCTGAGAATATTTCCGAAAATGAATTAACCTAGAAATATCAGGATCTAATTGCTGGAATTTTACATAATCCGAATAATCATATCTGGGCAAGGTGCTTGGAACTGTAGCAATCTCATTTATAGATACATGCAATTTATTTGAAAAATCACCCCCAGCCTGACAATCCACCAAAACCTCCTCCCTCAATTTACATGGTATAGAAGTTGGAATAGTAATCATTTCCTCATTCAGCATGGCTATATGATGATAATTAGGAATTCGGCTTAATGCATCAGCATTTGCGTTGGCTTTGCCTGAACGATACACAATTTCATAATCAAACTGGGCTAATTGCGCTACCCACCACATCTCTGTCGCACCCAATTTAGCCATCTTGATATATGCCAAAGGATTATTATCAGTAAAAATTGTAAATTTTGATCCAATCAAATAATCCCTAAATTTTTCGGTCACGGCCCATTTCAAAGCTAAAAGTTCTAGTTTCATTGAACTATAGTTAGCATTGTTCCGTTCTGAAGGTTTTAGTCCTCTGTGAAAGAACAGCCCCCAATCCTTTGAAACTTGCATCCGTTTCCACAATAAATGGTAAGGAAAAATCAGGATAACATAATAAAGGATCGGATGTTAACATTTCCTTTATATCCGCAAATGCTTTATCACATTCGGTCTTCCACTTTTCTTTAGAGGATTTTTCGTCAGACCGCTGTTTCTTATTTTTCTTACAACTTCCTAATAACATATTCAAAGGTTTTGCAACTTGGGCGATTCCCTGCAAAAACCGATGGAAATATGAAGCTAAACCAAGAAAAGATCTTAATTCCGTTTCCGATTTAGGAGTTTGCCAATCCTTTATACAAGAGATTTTATCAGGATCTGTAGTTATACCCGCACTCGAAATAACATGATCTAAGTATTTTACCCTTTCCTGAAATAGAAAACATTTCTTAGGTTTCATTTTGAGGCCAAATCCTTCCAACCGTGCAAATACCAGACTTAACCTTTCTACCATTTCCTCAAATGAGCTTCCCAATACCAGAATATCATCCAGATAAACAATCAACGACAGCAAATTTTGGTCCCCTAAACAAGCCTGCATCATCCGGGAAAATGTCGCAGGGGAATTGCATAGGCCCATAGGCATTCTGGTATACTCATATAAACCGGAGAATCCCACACGGAAAGCCGTTTTCGGGATATCTTCCTCTTCTATGGCACATTGAAGAAATCCATGCGCCAAATCAATGGTTGAGAAGTATTTTGATCCCTTTAGGGCATCAAAAGCCTCCTCAACCCTTGGTAAGGGATGGGCGTCTCTAACAGTTTTAGAATTCAGGAGGCGAAAATCTCCGCAAATTCGGAGTGTACCATCAGGTTTCTTCACCAAAACTACTGCAGATGCATAGGGAGACTTACTAGGTCTAATAATTCCCGCTTTCAACTGGGTGTTTACATATTCTTGTACTTGTTGCAATTGATTAGGAGGAATTCGTCGGTGAGGAAGTCGGATGGGTTTTGAGTCTGTCAAGCATTAATGAATTGAACCATTTCCGTTTTACTTCTGACTTAGCATGCAGGCCATCGTAAAGTCTAGCGAAATGATGCGAGGTTACCACCCTTTTATAACTCCCACCGAAAATCTTCTTATAATGAGTATGGACTATATCTTTATGCCAAAATACAGTAAACACTCTATTCTCTGCAAGATTTTCTGAGACTATAAAGTCATTCACCTCAGTCACTCTGTCATTCAATTCCTCTTGATATTGTAACAACTCCGATTTTAAAAATACAGACTGCTCTAATTTTCCTTTATCCACTTGGGATTTAATATGTTCCAGAAAGGAAAATGGAGGAATGGTAATCAATCCAAAATACACATTAGGTCTAATAGACTTTATCTCTTGTTTAAATTCTACTAATCGAGCGCACAATTCTACTGCAGAAACTGTGGATAGAATTATCTCTTCTCCATCTTGGTGATACCTACGGCTCAACAAATCATTGATTCCTACACACACCTTAAGATGTATAGTATCGTCAATGCTGGTATTTAATTTAATAAATGACAGTGTCAATTTTCTAAGGGATGTAACCGTAGCTCCACGCCTTATGACATAATCTACATGAAAATCTGGTTGAGGATAATAATTGAAATTATTTCCTCTGGAATCCACACTCAAAACAAATTTATTCATATGAACAGCGTTCACTATGAATCCAGGAATCATACTTCTATTTACACATTCATTCTATCCTAACAAGGTTACAAGGAAGAACTAATTCCAATAAAAAAAATGCATGAAATTGATGATGACAATTCACTGTATGGAAGTACTACCTAGTATATTAATTTATAAAAAATTAACTTACTAAACAAACTAGATCTTATCACTTATCTTATAACTTGACACAGCTTCTGGGGTTCAATGCTCACCAATCACCATCCATACACAGCCATACCTAGATACTGTATCAGTGGTGTTTGCCTTTTTAACCTCTCTTAATGACAAAAATGTCAACTGTAAAATTGTGAACAGTCACCTACTAAATTCCAACCCTACAGAAAATCCCAATAATCACTTCACTTAAAAAAAATATCCTAACAAAAACTTATTTATCCAATAAGACAAATTTCAACACTTTTTCACCCTATTCTGACAAATTTTTAACAACAATTCATCCTACTCACAGCGCCAATTGTGACGTAGCAACTTTAACCGTACAAAAACTTTAACAATCATCTCCAAAGGAGAAAATAACAATTTGATTGACGAAAGAAAATTCAGTTGCTAGAGGTCACCGGTTCTTAATGAATCCCATTTGTCTTAACTATAGGCGTGAATGATGGAGAATGGGAGTAATAATATAAAAATTAAGTTTAAGTAAGAATTTTAATGAATGAATTCTCTCACCATTTGTTCACTGCTCCACAACGAATGTCTATACAAATGGAATATGCAAAATACTGAATAGATTACATAATGCCTTAAACACTACACATGCAGAAATCATTTTTTCATTTCGCAGAATAAACCCAATGAAACAATTACCAGGATCTCCTGAGATCAAAGTTGAAAATAGAATATGACTGATCACAACCTTACCTATAAAATACCCGTAATCCTTATAACCACCCGGAGGGACGTTGGCCAAAGACAAAATATTCTTTAATATGGAAAATTCCCCCTTTCCTCAGAATAATTCGCATAAAATATAATGCCCTAAATACATTTTACAGATAGGTAATTTCTTATCTAGGTCTAACAAATTAAAGTTAAACAATTTCTTTCATCTAATTTCTGACATCATATTTATGTGAAGTCCGGTAAGTATAAAGTTCTTTTATATTGAAATGTCCAAATACAGATTAAATTTAACACAATACCAGAAACAAATCCAGGAACATTTCTGACGGTTTCAGAAATGACATTACTAAAGCACCATGTCTCTAAAAAATCTCATACACTATCCAGGTAAACACCCCATGAACTGCTTCGTGTTAACATCCAAGTAAACACCCCATGAAACGGCTTCAGGTTAACATTCCATGAACTGCTTCAGGTTAACACCCAGGTCAACACCCATGAACTGCTTCAGGTTAACACCCAGGTAAACACCCCATGAACTGCTTCCGGTTAACACCCAGGTAAACACCCCATGAACTGCTTCAGGTTAACACCTAGGTAAACACCCCATGAACTGCTTCAGGTTAACACCCAGGTAAACACCCCAGAACTGTTCCTTCCATATATGCGCTCAAAGTCTGAACTGCCTCATCATCTGCCGTCAATTGACCCAACTACAGGCCAAATCTACCAACAGGATTCCACACTTAGATTCACGGAATCATTCCTTCCAAGTTGACATGTCAGTTGCATATGAGTGAATGGCTATCTTAAACCATCCTTTAAACAAACACACAACTTTCTAGCTGTCCGGCCAATCAGAAGCGAACCTGAGTTTCGCGTGCAAAAACAGCGCGAAATACATTTCATCTGCCTACGTGCCAACTTAAAGTTACCCTTAAAGTTATCCTGCCCTAACATATAAAAGAAATTTATAGACAAACCTAACCATATCCCAAAACACAACCTGACTGAGACAAGTGATTTTGACACAGCAAATCACTCTGTCACACTCGTATTACAAGATTATTTTATGAAGTGGGTAGAAGCATTTGCTTTGCCGGACCAAGAGGCATCCACCGTAGCGGAGGTCTTGGCCAGCAATGTGTTCTGCCGCTTTGGTATGCCTTATGAGTTGCACTCCGATCAAGGAGGTAATTTTGAGAGCTGGCTCATATCAGAGCTCTGCAAATTATTCCATATCATCATCAAAACAAGGACAACTCTGTACCACCCCCGGAGCGACGTGATGGTAGAGCGATTCAACAGAAGTCTCGCGGAGATGCTTACCAAGGAAAAATGCCTTGATTGTCGCGATTGAGACCTACGGCTCCCATATGTACACATGGCTTACCGCACTTCGGAACATTCCAGCTCGGGATACACCCCTGCTCGGTTAATGTTAGGCCATGAATTAGCCTTACCCCTGGACCTGGCCATGCCACGGATACCAGGGGAGAAAAATTCACCATCTCTCTATGTCGAACTCTTGCGGCAAAGGAAAGAACAAGCGCATGAGTTTGTAAGAGAAACCCTATCCACTGCACACTGGCGGCAAAAGACATGGCATGACCGGAGGGTGCATGGAGATCCATATGAAGCAGGAAGAATGGTTTGGGTACACGATTCACAACGGTCTGCAAACCTGCCAAGTAAACTGGGTTACCAGTGGAAAGGCCCCTATGTGGTAGTAGGTAAGACGTCGGACGTGACCTACCGCATCCGTGCTTCAGATGGCCTGACCTCAGTCATCCACTTCGATCGACTTAAACCTTGTGTCAGTGACGACCCAGCACGAGAGCTCGGACTGGGTGTTTCTCATGACACCGGTACCCAGACAGATATTTCTATGGAAATTAGTATTCCCATGTTTAGGGCAGAGCACCGCAGTGCTAGTTCAGCCCCAGTTCTACCTAGCCAGAACGTGGGTGAACAAGCGGCTAATGCTGACGACGATGCCGAGATGCATACTCACTCTCTCCCTCCTCAGCACGGGTCTACTCGATCTGGAAGTCGTATCCGAAGAATGTTGTGTTTGTTTTGTCCAAGGGACCAGATGGAAAAGTTGTTCCTCTGATCTCTTCCCATTCCCACCCACTTCATGCTATGCCCCCCATCATAGAGTTACCACAAGCGGAAGCTGAGGCTGACCCAAGACATGCTTCCTGTGGGGTGGAACATGTGATGAATAGCATGGAAGTGAAGAGGCTGGATGAAGCCTTGGCGTGTCTAGAACCGCAGAACCGTACAACAAGGTGTACCCGACCATGCCCCGAAATCGCGAAACCACAATCCCCCCCCAAGGGACACCGTCTCCAATAGTCCCACCACCATTATCACTCCAATTCGCGTCCCTTATCTACACACCAAGTTCGGACATCACCGGCCCAGTCCATTTCACACTCCACTCATCATCTGTTGACCGTCAATCTTCAGGTATGAGAGAAACTGCTGTAACAGAGGAGGTGGCATCCCGCACCGCGCTGACCAACATTACCCACCGTGGTGGGCAGGGAAGCAGCCTGTTCAGCAGACTCTCGGCTAGAATTTTCCCGGTGTCTAAAAACTACGACAGGACACCAACCATCGTGTAACGGGAGATGACCACATCCCCCCATCCAAAGGCCGCCCCATCCAATAAGGCATACTCCCCCGTGAGCAGTCAGAACATCACACAACAGACAGAGCGTCAACACACCTGCCTTCAAGACTGGATGCGTCAATTCACCATTGCGCCTACATCATAGACTTGCTCAGTTATACTCAGCATAACTGAGACATTCAACATCGGCAACAACAGCATTTATCAGCACCTACCGGTCTTAATTAATTACCGGTAGAGACATAAATATTCCCGCAACAAATCCCTCCCGCACAGAACTGCGGGAGAAATAATACGTCCCACAGACTACATCTCCCAAAAATAACAATAGACTTGGCGTTCACTGGCGTGGAAAACTGGAATGTGCCCACTTCGCTTATAACATTGGCATCATACAGCAGCCCAGACATCCCGACAACAGCATTATCATCAACCATCATCACAGCGCAAGTACCATCCACAGAGAACCAGTCACGTATAACAGAGTCAAATCACCAACATGACAGAAACACAGACACTCAGGATCACCCACACCCAGGATATCTATCTTGTACCTAACATTACTGCTGGTCGTCTGCTAAAGTACGCTAAGTTCCGACGGTACAGCTCACCACCATCACCACGACAACTACAGCAACCACCACGCCAACTACAACCGCCATCATCATGTCAGCTCCCATCACGACCGCATCAGCAACATTGGCAACTACTAGCGGCAACTACAGCGGTGGTAGCTACACAGATGGATATCTTGGAACCAATGGTAACCGTGAGAGACATTATGGACCACCACCATCACTTCGGATGTTTCGGACAGTGCCAAGAATAATAATGATGAGAGCATTTCAGCAATGACAGTGCATCCACCGCGACCTACCACCATCAGTCGTGGGACCCAAACTCAATGGGGAAGTTTCGCTGCTGAGGTGTCATCATGTGTAATTCAGCAGAAATGTTAATAGGCGATTCGTGGAAATGTGTTAATTATTACTTTATTTTTAAAATACTTTTCTTCTTATTATATATGTTAGATTAATTGAATCCCGTCCCTAGGATGGCTACGGTTATCCCACACAGCCACACACTATAAGTGTCTGGTTGCGTCTCATATGAAATGAACACTGCAGACTCTAATGTTGTAAGAACGTCGTGTGCGATGTAAAGAATACAACCTCCCACAGTGCAATAACGTCACAATCCCGTCATGCAGTCTCAGCCGCCCTGAGGATGCCTGATAAACCAGTTTTTAAGTTATTATTATATATCTTATTTTTCTTCTTATTATTTTTCTTCCTGTCCTAGACGTCAGGACGGATATGGAGGTCAGCGAAAGCTGCCCGTTGCGGACCCGCAAGGACGGGCCGCAAATAGATATTTTAGATATATATATATAATAATAATACTTGCGTGCCCCTTTATTTACCCGGGGTATGCAAGTAATTCGGTGTGATTAATAAAAACATACCTCATAAGGGTATGTTACAAAGGTAATATTTATATACGTTGTCTCTTTGTTATTATATTTTTATATATATATTTACAAACTTAAATTGTGATACGTTGGAGCTTGGGTGTTCTTTGCGGAGATTATGATTATCCGCACTCAACGGGGACACCCATGCGAGCTATTGTTTAGGATCATATACTAAATAAAGTTATAGCACGCACCGTAATATTAATAATAAAAAGAACACAAAAAAAGAAAGGCCCGGAAAAATAATTCCAGGTCAAAAATTGAAAACTAAAAGTATGCCTCCCCCTCCTCTTGGCACCCTTATGTGGGCTTTGTCTCTTGAACATGCGTCTATGCGTCACTACTCCTCTCCAGCCAGGCGCCTACCCAGGAAGTCTATGATTCCCACCTAGCGTACGTCCGTGCATCAATCCACCCCATGCGCAATCGTTTGCCACGGATATCAAACTAGGAGGGGGTGGGGGTGGGGGGTATAGTTCGGATCGACCGGTCGAGTACCAGCCGTACCAGCTAAGCTGGGTACGCGCCGCCCGTCTAGGATTCGTTTCCTGAACACGCCCTTCTGGGTAGAGCTATAAGCGTATATAAGCCTATGGGAGAGAGAGCGTGTCGAAAAACGGCCACGTTCGTTAAAACGCATTATGCGCATGAGCGCCGGGACGCTGTTTCTATGGAGCGCGTAGTTGTGACCTAGATAGGATGGCGCTTTTAGTGTACCGAGCTGGTACTCTGTAATCCTTAGTGATTGTCTGTTCCCGTTAAATATGGCATTATTCAAGACCAGAATTCGACGGGCTTTCCAAATCTGTAAACCATTTCAAAATCGGTTGAGAAATGGCTGAGTTATTCAGGAAAAACTCTCCTTGATTATCTTCAAAATATTGGTGTGACATCATAACCACGTGGACGTAAAGCTTCTAGAATGTTCTAGAACGTTCGACAACGCTATTATTATCGATGCGCTGATTGACTGTTGCTCGAACGATGATTGGATGAAGCCTGCACCTGTGACTTCACGGAGAGTATAAAAGGAGAAGCGATCCAGTGATCGAGAGCATCCTCGGCCAGGGGCCGAACAGATTGGAGCTGTACTAGCTACGATCGACAGATATTACGTATATGACGTCAGTTTCCATTGCGTTCTCGTAGCTACCAGTAGCCAACCCACCACAGTAAAAGCAATTTTGTAGACTCCCTACTTACGGGAGTAATTTGGAACTTTTGATAAACGAATACTACATCTACATTCTGTGAGGCCTTTGTGGCCTGAATATGTGAATCTACAGATTGAAGATTTTCCGTCTTCGGGTCTACTCAGAACTGTCTACTACTCCTCTGGTAAGATTATGATGTGACGGTTGCTGCGACAACCTCTCACCACAGGTGCAGTAGCACGACTATCAGCTCGCCTCGTCACCGATGATGGTGACGATATTTATATTCGATAATCTGGGCCTGTCCTGACTACAGAAGATGTTGACGATTCGGGACGGTGGTCTTCCGTCGGTTCCAGAGTGAACTACAAGCACTACTCAAACTTTTGCCGTGAGGTATATTTTCACGGTGATGTTTTATTATGCTTTTGACTATACATCTAAACTCTAGCTGTACAATGACTTTAATAACGATGGATAGTTAGATTTACGAATACTGGTATCTTTTACTAATACCTTGCGCACTTGACTACTGTATTTTACTTATCCTAACTTAACGTTACTTAACTCTAAGCAAGTTGGATGACTTGTCTGTCTCCCTTGACTAAAGTACTGATATTTTCAAATACAATATTTTTCAGACTCTAATTGTTCTCCCCTACTCCAATGTATTCGGAGAGAACTTTTCGATACCAAAATGGCAGACCGGACTCTCGATTAAAGTTAAAGTCCCCCTTATGTACTATTTTTATTGTGTTCTCCCTCCATCTTGGTTTCGTACCGCCGGAGGTTGCTCTTGGTTCCCATTGGATTATGACATCATTTCGACCAATCACGACCCCGACTTTTCTTCCTAGCATCTGTGGTTTGGCCGATTCCTGAGTCATGGAATCTGTCGGATAACGCCCCCTAAACTGACAGTGATGGATATTGCTTCGACATTGTTAATCTTTTCTCAATATCTTATTCTGATGGACGTCTTCTGTCAACTTTTCGTCTGGTTTTCTAATCTTCTTGGCGCCAGACGCTACTACGTCCTCGTCCGGCCCCTTGCTTATTAGGCTTGCGCCTGCATTTTACAAGGGTGCCATGACGTAGTGACCATGTGGCCCATCTGATTCACCAACATCGGGTGTCGTATCTGGTGTCGTGGGTCGCCTCTATAGAAATATAGAAACTCGGTCACATTATCACGGTCCTATGGTAAGTCGGTCGTCGCCACGTTACTATGTCATTCTATGAGTCATTCAGTCTGTGCTACGTACACTCTGTCCGTAGCACCCTACCGACGCTCTTGCTTGAATATCTATTGGTCGTAACTTCTGCTGAATACTATAAAAGGTTATGCCGCTGCTGCAGCAATAACTTTCATCTTTCAACCACCGACAGACTCCATCAGCTTACTGCCCTAAGTCTTAGTCTATTCTATTCCAATTTCACTTATTGTTTCAGCTACATTTTCGTGTCAGTTTTGCATCGACTTGATGCACACACTAGATCGCGCTATTACATCCCTGCCCAATGTGTTATCCGTTCCTTAGCTCGCCTGGTATTCAAATATAGTAATTCACTTAGGTCTTAGACTGCAAATATAAGATGCCCCCGGGGTCATGACCCCCCAGAAGACAATCCGATATCTACATACGCCCCTTAACCAAAGTTAATTGACCATCTCTCTTAAGGCCTTAAGAGAGTGTCAACTAATTCGTTGTGGACTATCAACAACCCAAACCTATACCAGCAGCCTGAACGGATACCACCCGATAATCGTCCAATCATCAACAACTTTACATTACAGGTCAATATACTATACACCAATACTTGTCCGAGTAGCGGAATGCTCGGAAATACATTAGTAGTATTCGTTAGTGTTTGGTTGATAATTATACAAACATACATGTCCGGGTAGCAGAATATCGTGCGCAAAAGACTGCTCCCGGAAACACATTAATAGCATCATTAAACCGTGGTCGATAACCTCGATCCACGCGTAACTTAACATAGAGAACAATACGATCAATCAAGCAATACAATAGTATAATATACCACAATCAATTGCTCTAATGACGTCATCTAATCGTGACGACGTCACCATAAATGTCAGTCCTTAATCCTACAGTGCAAATATCATTACAGATCATGTGAATTTTTCCTATTAAATAATACAGTACCAACATGGCACCATACTAACGTTCGTGCTACAACATTTAATATTCACCAATTACTGTTCCAGTGGAAACATATAAAGTTAGTGCTAAAATGTCATGGTGATACCTCCCAGCGGTCTATGCTTACGTTAGGATCCACCACGTCAATGTACGTCTCCATCTCTATCCATTCGGCAGCCGTCGGGTCGATCTCAGTCCTGGCATCAGCATTAGGCGACGACCCGGCTGCCATCCGCAGTGGCTCCGGTAGAGCTGCAGGTCTCCGGGGCTGCTGGGTCTGAATAGTTGGTGCAATGATATGCGGTTCACTACTATGGGCCGCACGTGGCTTGCATTTATGGGTCGCACGTGGCTTGCATTTAAGCGCATTCCACATGCGTGATAACACGCCACATTTATATAATATAAGCATAATTACTAACACAACTACGAAGGAACCCGTTGAATATGATACGAAAGAATGTACCCCAATGCCATCGACCATTACTGGGTCGATCATGGATAACGGTGCTAGTGGCACGTACTTAGACTTTTGTAAATGGTTCCACGGTTGTAGCTTTAAATGGTCAACTATCATGGATTGATTTAGAACGCCGGACACATCCAAGTGGGGCATTTCAATGGCTAGGCCTATTCGAGTGTACGTCCGACTATAAGACGCTACAGGCTCGAATCGCCAGCCCATCCCACTATACCCGCATTCTCCAGACATCAATGCATACACACCATTACTCACCCTACATCGGTCCGTCAGTCGTCCGTCGCAATGGATTTCCACCGTCTCGCCGAACGTTTGCAACACTACTCCGATTTTCTCATTGGCAAATAATTTACTAGTGGTTACGTTTGACTTCGTTAGTTGAATATTACAGTTGCTATCAGTCGCATTTGTCAATACACTCACAATACAGGGCACGTGGGTCTTGTCGACCCGTAGTTGTCCCTGGCACACCCTAAGGTCAGCACCACGACACTCCGATGCGGTAAAGTACCACCCAGTCTTGGTATCTAGACCAATGCTGGTACGGGCCAGCATCACTTGCATGTAATACCCTGTCTTGGCCAGTGGTTCAGGCCATGAGTGTAGTCCATATTCGATATATTGTCCTCCGTCAATTAACGGTAGTGTCGCCACATAATGGAGCTTCAACTCGTCCCGCCACAATGGATATACCACTACATTTCTGTAATACCACTGATACGGTTTCACCAGCCTGTATTCCGCACTAACCTGTTTTGCCATGGACGTCAGATCATCGGGACCAAAAAGTTCTTCCGTTAGACGACCCAACTCCAAGGATGCCGTTTGCCTATGGAACTGTTCGGCTGCCTTCTGGTAGTCATAGACCACATGTTCAGCCGAGTCTATAACATGTCCTAACCGTACCAACGCATAGAGTTCCAACAATCGAATCCCCTGCTGCCTGAACGCTCGGCTCATGTTGCCCGTTGCAGTGGCCAAGTTGTCGCCTAACTCGTTAATATGGTCCGTGTTCATACCAATATCTCGGAAAGCTAATTTGACGTGCGACGTCAACTGGTTGGTAAAATGCACCACTTTGTTCATCCTCGTCATCGCCCTCTTTACCACATCTCGTATGGCGTTTATATCCCCAGATGTAGCGGTACCGAACAGCGATGATGCGATGTCGCCCACAAAGTTAAATAACCCTCGCTTCTGCCTAGCGCCACTTCGATTATCCATGGTTTGCTGTGTTCGGGGCGCCATCATTCTTACCCCCCGTATTAGATGCTGTAACCCGAATATATCATTCCCGCTCAAAAACGATGTTTTGGTACCCATGCTAGTGGCGAGACTGGCCATTTGGGCCAACCATCCCACGAATTCCGCGGGTAGGTAAGGATGGTCGATGGATACTATCACGGTCCATTCGGCCCTTATCACCGACACAGCCTCCGGCTTGGTTATCATGACGCCGTTCGGCAGGCGCTGTATACTCGAGTCCTTGCATATACTTGATACCATGCTAAACCACAACGCCATTATACACAATTTAAACGAATACATTTTAGCATCTTGCGAACGAATTTAGTCTTAATTGTTATGATACTTTACGTACTGGCTATTTGCGATGTTAAGTATAGCGATACAATACACACTATCAGCGGTTGTGCCGCTGAATAACAGCATTTATACGACTGATGAAATCAGTGTATAGCACGCCATCGTAAGAGGCGGAGTCTACCATGCCAATCCGGAGTCGCTTGTTACCGGATTCGTTCTCCCGCCTATACCCTTGCTTTCGCTTCAAGCCTAACCAGAGTTGCTTGCTGTCAAAATCGTCATCCGGTATATGTCTGCGCTTGCGCATCATATAAGGATGCGATGTAAGCGTCTCCATTGGATCAGGGGGCAGCTCTGGTGCCGCCTCCGGAGCGTCAATCACCATAGGCCTAGGAGTGTCGATGATATCACTCAGTGACTCATGGTTTTGATTGCGACTCGTACTGGGTTGAACCTTTTTCTGGTCAACCCTCTTACCCCCCGTACGCACCTCTGGCTCCATATCCGAAGCTGTCCGCTTCCTACGAGCCTGGGGTGTCGTATCAGCGTCGGTGACCATAGGTTCTGGCTCGGGCAACATCGCCCTGGGGTGATGGCTAGCCTTCGTCCCCCTGGTAGGGTTACGAATGGGACATGGTCGTACCGCGTCCCAGCACATTTCTGAGTCGACTACACGCAACTTACATATATTAACTACACGCACCTGACCAGACCTCTGATGGCGTACGTGCGCCACAGGTCCGTTGATCTTAAAGATCTCATACTCGGGGTCACTGCGAGAGGTCAACTTCATCCTCTCCTCAGCTTTTATGACCACCGAGTCCCCCACTTTAAATTCACCAGCGTTCGCACGCTTATTAATTTGTTCCCTGTGAACCTCCCGAGATCTAGCTGTCCCCTCACGAGCATGCAGCAAGGCGTTGTTGAGATACGTCAGTCTCTCACCAAGGTCCTGCGACGCATCGATGGGAATGGCTTTCGGCAATCTCGCCCGTCGCCCATACGTCAAATAAAATGGCGTATACCCGGTCGTTGAATGACGAGTACTGCGGTACGCTGTCAAAGCCGCACCCAACTCGTCCTCCCACGCCCTCGAGGCATTATTCACCCCTTTCTGGATCAACTCTTTAAGAGTGCGGTTGAATCTTTCAGTACGTCCATTGGTCTGCGGATGGTACGGGCTAGACCGCCTATGGTCGATACCGTGTTCTTTGAACCGCTCCTCTAGAGAATGAGAACAAAATTCTTTACCCTGATCGGTTATCACAATTTCAGGGACGCCATGACGCGCGACATACTCGTTGAAGAACTTTTCTTCCACATTTTGAGATGTCTTCGCCGTGATTGGGTATGCTTCCGCCCATGCAGAACAGTGATCAATCACAGTCATGATATACACGTTACCCTTGTTCGATTCTAATAATGGACCGATCAAATCCATTCCAATTATCTGACTCGGATAATTGGCCATGGGCATTTCACTATACCTGGGTCGGGTAGTGACAGGTCGGTTGACCTGGCATTTCGTACACGTTTCAAGCATACGAATTACGTCTTTTCTTAAAGACGTCCATACAAAAGAATCCCTCACCATACCGATGGTCTTCTGCAGACCTTGGTGACCAGCTCGTTCATGAGCCATCCGGAGCACTTTCTCACGGAACAGGGTAGGTAAGACAATTTTGGGGTACTCAGCGTCCAGCGCTGAAGGCGTAACTAAAGAATACAAAATGCCATTCTTGACCATATACTCCTCCGGGGTGTTTTTGAACAACTCTGGGTATTCCTTGGTCTGCTCGGCACAAAATTCGTCATGTGGTATGTCGAATGCTTCCAGAGGGACGTGAGGTAACACTCCCTCGTCGACGTCTGGTATCACAAAGTCGCCCATGTCTAACGTCACGACTTCCACCGGACGACGTAATCTGAACAACATGTCCGCTCGAATATTCTTCGAGCCTTGGATGTATTCAATCTTACATCCATACTCGGCAATCAGTACCGCCCAGCGCTGCACCTTCGTGTTTTTAACTTCGCCCACAAACAAACTCTTTAGGGGTTTGTGGTCGGTATACACGGTAAACTGCGCGCCAAATAGATAAGGTCTAAGCTTCTTTAGCGCGTATATTACCGCATAAGCTTCCTTTTCTATCACAGGCCAATTCAACTGACTGTCTTTAAGAGTAGAGCTGACATACTGAATCACCCGTTCAATACCCTTGTCATCTACCTGTACCAGTATCGCACCTATCGCATAGCTAGACGCATCAATATACAATCTATACGGAGCATTCAAATTCGGATATGTGAGAACCGTCTCACTACACAGCAAGTTTTCCGATTTCTTAAACGCTTGCTGTTCTTCCTGACCCCACTCAAAACGTTTATATTTCTTAGTCAATTCTATCAAAGGCGTAGCAATTTCGGCATAGCCTTGCACACAAGAGTGGTAATAACCTGTAGCTCCAAGGAAACTTCTCACCTCACCCACATCTCGGGGCGGTGACATTTCCCTTATGACCTTGACCTTCTGAACCTGAGGAGCCACTCCCTGTGCTGAAATACGATATCCTAACAAATCAACTGATGGTTGGGCAAACTCGCATTTCGACTTCTTAACTTGCAAATTATATTCTTGAATTCTACGCATAACTGTACGCAAATGCTGTGCATGTTCAGCCGGGTTTCTTGAATATACGACTACATCATCAACGAAAACATGCAAATATTTTCCCACGAATTCTCGGAAAATATCGTTCATTGCCCTCTGAAATATGGCACCTGAGTTGCAAAAACCAAATGGCATCCGAACAAAGTCGAACAAACCTTCACTACAAACGAACGCTGTTTTCTCTATGTCTTGGCTGTCCATTGGTATCTGCCAATAGCCAGACTTCAAGTCCATAGTCGAAAATATCGTTGCGCCGCGCATCGAATCAAAAATATCGGCTATGTTTGGCAGTGGATAACTGTCCTTCTTGCACACAGAATTCAACTTTCTGTAGTCGACACAAAATCTAGTCCCCCCATCCTTCTTAGGGACCAACGTAATGGGCGACGCCCATGGTGATGACGATGGTCTTATGACGCCCGCTGCCAGCATTTCAGCCACTTGATTCTTGACTATATACTGCTTGGCCAGCGGTAGACGGTAGGCTTGTTGCCTTATAGGATAAGCATCTCCTGTTGGTACCGTACACTTCACTTTGGGGACCAATCCTAAAGCGTTTGGACGAGCCGTATCAAAAATATCTGCAAGGTCCGCCATGACTTTGTCGATATCTTTATATCCGGTCATTTCCTTACAACTTGCATGGACATAATTTGTCTGTTCCCTATGCGGATATTTAAAGGGATATATCTGGCCAAACCATACTACAATTTTGGCCTGATAGTCAATCTTTGCATTTCCCAGGTGCAAAGCATCCGCTCCAAGTAAACATTCATGCCTCATTCTGGCCACAATCGTACTAGGGATGGGTCGGGCGTTCTCGAATTTTACTTGTGTTTCGCCCAACAACTTTATCGGGGAACCATTTACAGCTAAGAGCGTTCTTGCTCTTTTCAATGGCCTAGCATTCAACATGCTACGCCATATATCCTTACGAATCAAGGATGTGCTAGCACCAGTATCCACTAAGGCATGCAGGTACTTACCCCGATCCGATGGACCGTTTTTATCCATTTTAGATGGATTAAGAACCGCTCGGTCGGTGATCTCACCAATGGCTCTCTCCGTTGTCGTTTCCCGGGCTCCTTTGGCCACTAACTACTTCGGCGTAACTGTTCCGGCGGGAGGATGAATTGTGTCCGACACCGTATGAATAACGGCCCATTTCATCCGTCCCCTCCCCAGTCAACACAAAGCCATCGCGATCGACGTATTCATCCTGTCCGCGCATCTGATTGTTCAGGTCCTTCCTGTAGTTGCGGGAACATTCGCGTGGTGTAATTCGTTCTTCGTGACGTCGGTCCATTTCATCTATCTCCATATCCCAGTTTTCTGCTCGTGGCCGCTTTATGGCCTGTCGCGGCGGGTTGCTTGATGGCTCCAATTCAGGCCATCTCACCGTCTGCTGTGTCCGCGGGCAATCTCGCACGCGGTGCCCGTCTTTTCCACAATGGAAGCATGTTGCCATTCGGGTTGGAGCGGTCCTCTTAGCCATACGGTTATTGAAGCTCTGCTGATGACGTACGCAGTCTTGCGCTCAGTGGCCTTCTTTGCCACAAGTATAACACGTCATAGGTGGTCGTTGCGTCTGTGGTCGTGGTCGAGGAGCTGGTTTGCGGATGGGTAACTGTGCCATCTGCCGACAGTCACTCTTATAGTGACCGTTGCATCCGCAGTTATAGCAGGTTATGTGCTGTAGACTTCTGGCCTCCTTCGCCGGGGCTGGCAATGGTTCCGTCCGCGAGGTGACTCTCTTCTTCTGCCTGTCTCCCTTAGCCGGCGTTGGCGACGGAAGATCACTTTGCAGCTGCAGGTCACTGACCATAGCCGCCAACTTCTCAATGATCTTGGTTTGCTGACCGATCTGTCGCTTCAAGCTATCCACCACCTTCCAGATCGTTGCTTTTCCCTCCATATCGACCACCTCAACCTCCATCTGTTCTTCGTGCCTGCCGCCGTCAATTTTCATCGCCCGCAGCAGGTCGTTGCAGGTCTCCTCCTCCTCTGCAATTTCGATGGCCCACGCCAATGTCGTCGCCTTTTTCCGAACGATGCGTGTGCTCAAATTCCCATCGTTCAGGGCACGCAAATAAATTCCCAGGACGGTGCGTCGATTATCCGCGTTCGCCTCGGGGTAAGCGCGCATGCTTGCCTCCAAATACCGCCTGTTGAATGTGATCACCGTCTCGTTTCGGCATTGACGTGTCCCCTCCAAATCAAATTTAATCCGCTCCTCTTCGTTCGCGGATATAAAATTCAGCGTGACGTATTGCTGCAACTCTTCGAAGGTGACGTCCTCCCTCGCCTTCTCTGCAAGGAATCCGTCCAGTGCCCGTGCTAATGGTCCCCGGGCTGCTCGGGTAACGACGTATACAAGTACGCCCCCAAGTCGTCCCTCGTTGGCTGCCCACGCCCTCCTTGTGGCGTCCAAAAACTCTCGTACCTCTTCCGGTACTACCCCGTCGCAGGGTTGAATGCGCTCTACGGCGTCCCGGATCTCTCGCCTGCGCACGCGTTCTGACTCCCTTCAATCACTATTGTCCGTGATTGCCCCAGCCATCGCCGTCCCCATGGCCTTCATGGCCGCTACGGTCTCTGGTCTAAGTTCGCCCGCCCATCTTCCCCCCGGTGGTGATTGCGGGTCTATGGGTGGCAGCTGTTGCTCAGACAAGGATTGTCTGAGAGGTGTCGCCATCGTCGGCTATCGGTACTCTAAGATGATCGTGACCCTGGCTAAACGTGGTTGTTCTGGGCAATCTACTTCGGTAATTATTTTCACGTTTGAGCTGTCTGTATATTCACGATGCTGTATTACTTTTGTGGATTCTGTTAGTTGGGCTCCCTCAAGGAAGGTTTTTACCCTATCTGCTATGTCGCGGAGTACTAACGTAACAGGTTTTGCCGCCAGTGCCTGGGCCATACAATTATTACTCACACGTTCACTTGGATCCTGGCAGATGAAGCCACTGAAGATTTTCCGTCTTCGGGTCTACTCAGAACTGTCTACTACTCCTCTGGTAAGATTATGATGTGACGGTTGCTGCGACAACCTCTCACCACAGGTGCAGTAGCATGACTATCAGCTCGCCTCGTCACCGATGATGGTGACGATATTTATATTCGATAATCTGGGCCTGTCCTGACTACAGAAGATGTTGACGATTCGGGACGGTGGTCTTCCGTCGGTTCCAGAGTGAACTACAAGCACTACTCAAACTTTTGTCGTGAGGTATATTTTCACGGTGATGTTTTATTATGCTTTTGACTATACATCTAAACTCTAGCTGTACAATGACTTTAATAACGATGGATAGTTAGATTTACGAATACTGGTATCTTTTACTAATACCTTGCGCACTTGACTACCGTATTTTACTTATCCTAACTTAACGTTACTTAACTCTAAGCAAGTTGGATGACTTGTCTGTCTCCCTTGACTAAAGTACTGATATTTTCAAATACAATATTTTTCAGACTCTAATTGTTCTCCCCTACTCCAATGTATTCGGAGAGAACTTTTCGATACCAAAATGGTGGACCGGACTCTCGATTAAAGTTAAAGTCCCCCTTATGTACTATTTTTATTGTGTTCTCCCTCCATCTTGGTTTCGTACCGCCGGAGGTTGCTCTTGGTTCCCATTGGATTATGACATCATTTCGACCAATCACGACCCCGACTTTTCTTCCTAGCATCTGTGGTTTGGCCGATTCCTGAGTCATGGAATCTGTTGGATAACGCCCCCTAAACTGACAGTGATGGATATTGCTTCGACAATCATTGTTAATCTTTTCTCAATATCTTATTCTGATGGACGTCTTCTGTCAACTTTTCATCTGGTTTTCTAATCTTCTTGGCGCCAGACGCTACTACGTCCTCGTCCGGCCCCTTGCTTATTAGGCTTGCGCCTGCATTTTACAAGGGTGCCATGACGTAGTGACCATGTGGCCCATCTGATTCACCAACATCTGGTGTCGTATCTGGTGTCGTGGGTCGCCTCTATAGAAATATAGAAACTCGGTCACATTATCACGGTCCTATGGTAAGTCGGTCGTCGCCACGTTACTACGTCATTCTATGAGTCATTCAGTCTGTGCTACGTACACTCTGTCCGTAGCACCCTACCGACGCTCTTGCTTGAATATTTAGAAAACTATTGGTCGTAACTTCTGCCGAATACTATAAAAGGTTATGCCGCCGCTGCAGCAATAACTTTCATCTTTCAACCACCGACAGACTCCATCAGCTTACTGCCCTAAGTCTTAGTCTATTCTATTCCAATTTCACTTATTGTTTCAGCTACATTTTCGTGTCAGTTTTGCATCGACTTGATGCACACACTAGATCGCGCTATTACATCCCTGCCCAATGTGTTATCCGTTCGTTAGCTCGCCTGGTATTCAAATATAGTAATTCACTGAGGTCTTAGACTGCAAATATAAGATGTCCCCGGGGTCATGACCCCCCAGAGGACAATCCGATATCTACAAGATGTAGAGGCAGGATGTTCTTTGATGGATGACTCGCCGGATCTGCCAGCCATGCCTAAAAGTGGTATTTCAAATGACGATGCACCAATCGTGTAGGTTCTTTCTACTTTCGACCGCAGCAAGTAAACTCTCCCAGGTGCGTCTTCAGAGCTGGTTGACGTACCCAGCACCATGAAGCTTTGTTTTGTATCTTCCTTTGCCTCTGACAACCCCCGCTTATAACGGGTTGTTTACACCTTCCATCCGTGCCATCAGTGTATGGGAACTTTCTTCACCACATAGTACTATCGTATCTTTTACTGACTGCTCGTTAGACATTCTATTATGCCTACAGCACTAAGCGGTGCACTCCCACCATGAGTCTTCTTGCGGAAGTTTTGTTTGCGGAAAACAGCTTGCGGGAACCAGCCTGCGGGAACTTTCCAGCTTCTGATGAGCGCATCATCTCATGTTGACTACGGATTGACATGTCAATTTCAGTAACACGGTAGCCTAACTTAGGAATGACTACCAAGTATTCAAGTAACTATACTTCACCATTTAATTATTTCTCTATATAGGTTTTGTTAATTATCTCGTATCCGTAATAACGGTCCCGATGACTAAAAGGAACCGTAATGGTCTTAGGACCGATAGTTTTAATTTCTGTATTTGTAGATAATTATTATCATTTTCTTCAATGTGTTGCCTACCGCACTATAGTAGGTTCGTTAACCTGTATTAACATATATATCTTAATCGTTTGACACTGTATTGTTTGTTCTGGTTAGATTATGTATGTATATGGCCAGTGGCCAATCCGTTAAATTGTTTTGCTTAAGTTATAGAAAATATAGGACTGCAGTGCACGTAGGAAACACTATACAGCAACATTTATATATGCAGCATTTTCTCCCGTCACCAACAATTTTTCACTGAGGTCGCTGTCCGTGCTATAACTCTGTTTAGCCCGCCATGCTACCGAATAAACCTTTTCTATTCAGCTCGATAGGATAGGTTCAAAATGATTAGAGACACTTTCTTCATTACATACGGTGTAATATACTCTTCTCTTCCGGTAGTGCGATAATCTAGCCCCGCACTCTGGTAAGACTCATAACTCTAAGATTTTATCTCTCTTCATATTCGCGCCTTGTGGCTTCTTAATTGTTTGGATGTTCCTATCCACACAATGGGCTGATCCGACTCTGGGAAACTATTGGGGTTTCCAAGCGGTGATGGCCAGGGTGTGGTGTCACATACACCTCCCCGTGTATCTTCGGATACTTAGTAGTTATCACTTTAAGCCAATGTAGGAAAGCACTGCGAAAACACATGTATTAATTACTATTTTATTTTACCGACACTCCTCCCACACCGCAGTGCAAAACTGGCAACTTGTATATAAACCTAACGACAGTTTAAACGGTTAGTTCCATAGGGCCCGGTGATGGGTGAGATACGTATTCTCACCGAATTCCATCAAAATGTCTGGGCATGATATTTAGATCTGCCACGCCCTTACGGGAAGGGCATTTATGGTGTGCATTCGTCTCTCTTACCACCCCCACCCCCTATAACGATAGGAGATATGGCCTAATAATGCTTTCGTGAAATGTAAACCATGTCTTGTAATGTTTCATGTGGTTGCGAAGCGGAATGTCCGGATTCTCACCCAGTTTGGAGAGTCCACTAAGTAACATGTATGAGCGCTGTCTACAGTATTGATGTCCTCCGGCATCTGTTCTCCGTGACAGCCGTGTCTAATAGCTAGGTAGATATCGGCCAGTTGCGGCCTAAACTAATTCTTGTTTTGAAAACAACTAAGAGGGATTAACCAAAGCAGAAGGCCCGCAGAAATAAAGCGGCAACTACTAACTCAGCATATTAGGAATCCCCTAAGACGGTGATGGAGGAATCCATTGGGAATCTTCCATTCCGTCTTCACGTAAAACAGTACGCACCCCTATAGTCATAATCTCACTAGGTATGGTCTTTTCATTCTACAGCATTTTTGTTTGAAATATTAGAGTGGGCCCATTTTTTGCCTACTATTCTTCTCCCGCTTTAAGCCGTGGTGGCACCTTCCCGAGATGGAGGCCCGCGCGAGGCACTTGCCTCTCGCAAGGATTCAGCGATGACGGTCCACGCCAGGATAATACTCCTCACCCAAACTAGCACTAGGAGTAGTGCCCGTGTGAGGCACATCACTTTTTCGTCTGAGACAGCCTTCTTCCTTTGAGCTTAGAGGTATAATAACTTATATTAAGTTAAATGGCTATGTCTCGTGTACGGGAGCCTCTCTTGTGGGGATACCTCTGCGGACCTACAAGTCTGTGTAGTACATCCGGGAGCCCCATGTTTAAAAGTTTATCTACCTGCCTCTATGTCTTGTATTTTTAGGTCACCAAATTAAATCTTGTAAGTCCATAGATTACGAAATTGCTATGGACAGGCATACTGGTGACACAAATTCTTGGGATGAGACCGTTGTGTTTAATGTTCATGACAATGGTCGCACAGCCCCACCGGAACGATTGAGTTCCACCGGCCTTAGGAGCCAGTTTTTGTTTCCCGCAGGGCAGTCTCGTTCAAGGTTCGTCACCCCAAGACTGGATGCTAACCAGCGTCATCACTCGTCATGCACTTGTGGCGCGGCGAGTCAACATGAGACATCGGAGCGGCCCGACACTACCCGGTGAGCTACAGCTACATCCCAGAGAGCACCAGACTGTGGAATTCGCTGCCAGCTGAAGTGGTTAGTCAGCCATCGCTAAACTCCTTCAAGACTGCACTCGAGGGTGTCCACTTCCACTAATCACCACTTAATCATTGTACTTATCCTGTAAATATTTTTAGCCTGCACAAGATGGCTGGTATCGCACATATGCACCCTGGATACGCTGGAACGGCCGATTCACCATGATTGGAAGAAGAAGAAGAAGAAGAAGAAGAAGAAGAAGAAAAAGGAGAAGAAAAATGATGATGATGATGATGATGATGATGATGATGATGATGATGATGATGATGATGATGAAGGCACTAGCCGGTGTTCTGTAAACTATCAAATCTAATCTAATCTTACAAAGCATAAAAACTCTTGCTGTCTTGTTATGTTATGTTTGTATAATCCTCCTCTTGACAGGAACATACTGGTTAAAATCGGATAATAACCAAACAGAAGAATAAAAGCAAGTAATAAACAAGGGAAAAATAAATAGACAAGTACAGAATAAAAGAGCACTCTAAAACTAGGTAGAGTAATTGGACAAAAGCAGCACAGAATAAAACAACAAACGAAACTAGGTAGAGTGGTTGAACAAGAGCAATATAAAATTCTAACATTAAGACACATTAATTTTTAAGAATTTATCATAAGTTTAAAACATATTTGAGTTAAATTAAACCACAAATGTACTATTTGATGCTTTGGTAGTATAAAAGTGCTAAAGCGTTAATCGATTTTAACAAAGCACAAAACTGTTTAGATGTCCAGAAAGAAACCCAATATTAATTGGTTGATTTATCACAAGTTTATATTGATACTAAAAATAAGATCGTCTATTTCATCTGCTACATCGGGTAGTGCCAAGTAAAACCCTGGGTGAACCACACGAAATGTCATACATTCCCCTCAGATCAGGCATCTCAAGCCCCTAGGGGATGTGTGGAATGGCCAGAGTAATTCAACACAACACTCGCAGATAAATTGCTGAATCTGTTGTGAGATCCATTACAGGCATAGGCTAATCATCCTGATATGGTGTTGAGAATATGAACTCTGCCACAGTGTATGCTGTAACAGAGTTGGTTGCTAAGTAGTTCAACATTATACAGAATGTCAGAATTATATGGTAGTATCCCACAGGTGGGCAACGCAGTACAGTCTATAATAAGTTGAGTAAGTATGATAGGGTCACTACTAATGATGTCCCAGTGATGCGAACCACAGCATTCGGTCACTGGAGTTTTTATACATTGTACACTCCTTTAGTTATACAGAGCACCACATTGGATAAGGATGTGGGTATAGTCATCGCTTGAAATCTGGCATAAAGGGCAGGTTGGATCGACTTTGTTTTGATTTAAATCTGCTTAGCTTTGACTGTACAATATATGTTCCAGTTAAGAAGCGAGCTTTGATATGATATGATATGATATGAAATGATATGATATGATATGATATGATATGATATGATATGATATGATATGATATGATATGATATGATATGATATGATATGATATGATATGATATGATATGATATGATATGATATGATATGATATGATATGATATGATATGATATGATATGATATGATATGATATGATATGATATGATATGATATGATATGATATGATATGATATGATATGATATGATATGATATGATATGATATGATATGATATGATATGATATTATTTTCAGCTGAAATATATTAGACATGTTGAAGCCTGTCAGCTGGTCCTAGCATTCATAACTTAAAACTAATCTCCACTAATGTATAGTATTTACAATAGTATATATTTGGGCCATAGTGCATTCCGGAATTTAGAGATAGCCCAGAGAAGTTTTTACAGAACTTGCTTATAGATGAGCCGGTGTGCGATTAACATACAAAAAATGAAATACAAGTGTAATTTTAACATGGACTGATGCGGTCCCACATCCGGTCCATGTTCCGTCAAGTTTATGAACTGGCCTGGATTACCATACCCAGTTCATATCCCTATAATTTACTAGACATTAAAACATTTACAAATGGACTTACTATATGGACTGGTGTGCTTCCACACCCCGTTCACGCTCGCTCATGTACGTGAACTGGCCTGGGTTACCATACCCAGTTCCTAACTTTTAGGTTAATATATACAATGATTTACAGTGTAACTGTATGTATGGACATGTAGATACTACACACTGATAAATAAACACATGAATTAACGATATGGACTGTTGTGATTTCACACCCAGTCCTCACACCCTCTTGTTTATGAATGGCCTGGATTTCCATACCCAGATCATGTACAGTACACATAGAACTTTATACTTTTTCTTCTTCTTCCAATTACTGGCCGCCTTCAAGTTGCTGAAGATTATGCCAGCTGTGTGCATGTGTCAAGTTTAAAAACAGGGTGCCAAAAAGTATGTACAGGTGCAGATTAAAAACAGAGCTTCCATGCTAGTTTCTGGTCACTAGGGCCTTGAAGGCATCTAGTGACCGTCTCTTCTGGCAGGGCATTCCAGTCAATGGCTGTTCTTGGGAAGAAGGTTGCCTGTCAATATGCTGTTCGGGTATGTGGGATTTGATATGCCATACAGTGAGTGTGTCTTGTGTGATGGAGTGGTTTCACTAGGTAGTTTTCCATGTTTACTTTTACTAGGTTGTTGTTAATTTTATAGAACATGATGAGACGGGCTACTTTCCGGCGAGCTTGTAGACTTTGCCATTCTAATGTGTTGAGCATTTCGCCTACGCTGGATTATTTTGATATCGATGGTTTACGAATCTGGAAGCTCGCCGTTGGACTTTCTCAATTTGGTTGATATCACTTTGCTCATATGGGTCCCAGACAGTACTCGCGTATTGAAGGCTCGGTCGTACTAATGATTTGTACCCTTGGGCCTGGATCCTTTTAGATGAGATTCTGAGGTTTCTGCGGAGGAGGCCAATGGTCTTATTTGCCTTGCTGCAGATCGTTGATATGTGTGGCTTCCAGTCTAGATTGTTGGAGATGGTTAACCGCAGGTATTTTGCTGATGTAAGGGGTTTTAGGATCACGTCGTAGAGTTGGTATTCGTGTCGCATGGTGGTCTGTTTTCTGGAGATGGACAGGACGTTGCATTTTGCCGGGTGAACTCCATCTTCCACTTTTCTTCCCAAGCGGCTAGCTTGTCCAGGTCTTCCTGCAATGTTTGGCAGTCTGTTTCCTCTTTTACTGTAAGATAGATGACGGTATCATCAGCAAAAAGTCTAACCTTTGATGTAATGCCTTATATAAAGTGATAACCTAATGCAATTGTACTATGGACTGATGTGATTTAATGGCTCCAATCGTTACATCCTTGACATTGTGGTCAGTGCCGCTAACAAATAAATGTTGACAGCCAATTGACAGAGCATCAGTATTACAGTAGGCCAGAGTGCTTTTGTACTGGCAGTCGCTCAATAGTGTTTGGGTCCAGAGTGTATTTATTGCTGTTTTCACAATAGACAATTTTGTCTGGTAGTTTCTTTTCAAATTTTCTTTTTGCATTTCAGCATGCTGTTGTTGCCTCGCAGATGATAGGATATATATTAGGAAATAAAGAATCCTGAATCTTGAAATCCTGAACAATTCATTGAAGCTTTGAGCGGAATTCTGGATACAATACAAAAGGAAAATAAAACAGCCTACCTTATGGGTGATTTCAATATTGATCTGCAGCAACAGAAATGTTGTCATACCAAAGAGTTCATTAACTTATTAAATACCTACTTTTACTATCCGACAATAACTAAATGAACTAGAATAACAGAATCTATGGCGACCGTCATTGACAACATATTCTGCAATAAAATTAATCACAATATCAGTAAAACTCATGTCGGAATTTTTGTAACTGATATCTCAGATCATTTACCTATATTTCTCCTAGAAAAACAACAAACATACCAGAAACAATTCGAACAGGAAAAATTTAAATGCAGAGATTACTGTCAGGTCAACATTGAAACATTCAAAAGATCTATGTCAGAGGTCGATTGGAGCATAGTAACAGACATTCAGTCTTGTGAGCATGCCTACAACAAATTTCATGACATCTGCACGACTATTTTTGAACAAAGCTTTCCAATGAAAGAAAGTAAAAAATATAAGCATAACCCAACTAAACCTTGGCTTACAAGTGGATTAATAGCTGCCTGTCATACAAAACATCAGCTCTACTTAACATTTACCAAGTGTCAAACTAACTACAATGAAATTCAGTTTAAAAATATAGAAATAAATTAGACCAAATAATAAAAACAGCTAAGAAAACATATTATCACAAGAAATTTGAACAGTCTAAAAATGACATAAAAGATACATGGAAAACCATTAAATCACTTTTAAACAAGACCAATACGGCACAACAGACACAATTTCTTCACAAGAATAAGGTCATTACCGATAAATTCGAAATTGCCAATGGATTCAATGATTATTTCGTAAATATAGGACCAGAACATTCGAGCAAAATCCAATCAACATCCAAGAAAATTTTTCTGATTACCTTACAGGCAGCTATCAATCATCATTCTTCGTTAACCCTACTAACACTGAAGAGATCTTTAACATTCTAAACAAACTCAACCCAGCCAAAAGTGCCGGAATCGATGGTTTTAAGTGGTGCAATTATAAAACCTGTGCTATGGATATCCTTATCACACTTAGTCACATTTGCAACTTATCCCTAGCACAAGGCATTTTCCCATCAAAACTAAAAATAGCACGTGTTACACCAATTTATAAAGCCAAGGATTCTACTAACTTCTCAAACTACAGACCAGTCTCCATGCTTCCACTTTTCTCCAAGTTACTAGAGCGCCTTATGTACAATCGACTGACAAATTACCTGGACAAAAAGGCCATCTTATACAAATCGCAATATGGATTTCGTGAGAAACATTCAACAATGCATGCAATAGCCGAAATGACAGAAAAAATTATTGAATCACTGGAAAAAAACCCCAAAGTATAATAGGCATCTTCTTGGACCTTTCAAAAGCTTTCGACACTATCAACCACCAGATCTTACTAGAAAAACCTGCCTATTATGGTATAAGAGGCAGTGCACTCACCTGGTTTCAGAACTATCTAAGTAAAAGAACACAATGCGTACAATATAATGAGATATGCTCTGAAAACACGCAATTAACTTGTGGTGTTCCTCAGGGATCTATTCTTGGCCCACTGCTGTTCCTTCTTTACACGAATGATCTACCTAACATATGCAAGCACATGTCATTAATACTGTTCGCTGATGACACAAATGCTTTTTGATGCGATGACAACATAGACACCTTATACAGAAAAACAAATAAGGAAATGGAAGAAATTACTGACTGGTTTTCAATAAACAAATTATCGTTGAATGTTGGCAAAACAAATTATATGTTATTTACAAATCTCAAACAAAAAAAAGATGAAATTCCAAAAATCTACATAAACAAAAAAGAAATTGAGGAGGCCCTATTTGCCAAATTCTTGGGAGTATATTTGGATAAACATTTGACCTGGGCCAAACAAACTGAGACGGTAACAACAAAGGTGGCAAAAGGCATAGGTGTCATACAATGACTAAAACCTTACATGACACCAGCTACAATTAAAACTCTATACTGCACCCTTGTTCTTCCGCATCTCACCTACTGTAACGCTATCTGGACGAATACACACAAAAGCTACCTAACAAAACTACAAAGTCTACAGAAAAAGGCACTAAAACTCTTTTCTAAACCAGCAAAGGGCCAGAATATATTCAAGTCAGAAAAGCCATCAAAACTAAAGGGCATAGGCAAACTACAGATGTACACCATTGTAAAGGAGTTTCACCACAATACAATGCCACAATCCATAGCCTCCAATTTCACACTAAGCACCGACATCCACAAACACAACATTAGGACAAAACACAATTTACACACTCTATTTACATGAACAGAAATAGGAAAACGACGAATTACAATAGCAGCCACAAAACTATGGAACAGCACCAGTAAAAAAATACGTGATAGTATATTAAACCTGAAATCCTTTAAGAAGATTGCCAGGGAATCTATGATCGACAAATACTAAATTAATATATTTATACCTGATGGTCACATATTCTCTGCTAATTAATAATAATACAAGCCTAAGACATTCCAACACCACCCCCACTATAGATAAACTAACCTAACCTAATAATTGAAGTAATACGTCTAAACACAAACATACTTCACAGTTTACTTTCACTACTACTACTACACCTAAATAGCCCACATACAATCAACGCATCTATCGATTCTTAACAACTCCAACTATCTCAACTTTATATTACAGTGATGAGCGCTTCCCTGCCCCCCCCCCACCCCACCCACAGTAGCATACAAAAGTCCTATATAATAATAAACCACTCCAGACTGAATTTAAATAAAATGAGATAATGATGTAATTAGGGAGTATATGTATAATATAAGTTTATTTAAGTCAGTAAATATGTATGTGTGTATGTAAATATTAATGCCATAAATATGTTTTTGAATGTCGTGTGTTTTATGTTTGTGCACATATTGGCATATATCCATGTAAACATCAAAGAAGGGACAGCCCTACCCACCCGCCGCTTAATGGAAGACATATACATATATATATATATATATATATATATATATATATATATATATATATATATATATATATTTATGTATGTATGTATGTATGTATGTATGTATGTATGTATGTATGTATGTATGTATGTATGTATGTATGTATGTATGTATGTATGTATGTATGTATGTATGTATGTATGTATGTATGTATGTATGTATGTATGTAATATTGTAAACGCACCGGCTCAGAATTTTCAAAATTGAAAAAATTGAAAATATTTTTGCTTATTTTATCACCTGAGATTGTCAATTTTGTTTACGAGATGCCATATGGCCTGATTAGTATACAATGATAAATCATTGATTGATATTTTGAACACTTATTTGAGTTTCGCTTTTACCAAGATGTCACGTAGATTAGGATTTTTCTTAAATGCAATTACCGGTCGTTTGTTGAATGGTTGTTTTAAATTGTCCTGTAATTTGTGATACTCATCCTTTAGGATTTTCGCAATTTCAACATTTTTCCGATTGTATGTGAGAGTAAATGGGATAATCTCACGTTGATCCGAGAGGCCTGGGTCCGAATTTATGCCCCTTGGCCATTGTGTTTCGAGTTCTTTGATCCAAAACGATTCTCTTAGTTTTCTTTGTTTATCAGTTTCCTCTGTTGTGTCTGAAAGAGGTAGCTGTTCGATAGGCATAATTTCAAAGTCACGAGTGACTAAATGATCAGGAAGATTAAAATGTTCAGCCACATGTGTGTCTTCCTCTAGTCTAATATCTGAAAGGTGTCTAGTTGCTCGGCATCTTAGTCGATTTTTCGTTTCGCCAACATACTGTTTTTGACACAATTTGCATGAAATTAAGTAAATGACATTTTCAGAATCGCAATCTAATTTCGACTGAATTTGAAATTTGCTTTTGTTTTGAAAGCTCATGAATGTACTCTGGGAAGGACGAAATTTATCCAATTTACACCTTTTCTTTTCACATTTCCGAGATTCTCCATCACCAAGAATTGGACGATTGTGACAAATTTTTGTAGGCCGAGAATTTCTGGCATTATCCGGAATGATTTCCAAATTATGCAAAGTTTCAGACTTTATTTTACGCAGGAACCGAGAAGAGTACCCTCTCGGTTTGAGGGCTTTGAATAAGGTCGAACATGATGATTCAAAGTTTTTCTTATCACTCGAATTTCTATGAAAACGGATTATTTGTGATTTTACAAGTCCCTTGAAAGTATGCGGTGGATGGAATGATTTCTTGTGCAGTAGTTGATGCGAGTCGGTTGGCTTAAAATAAACTTTGTAGTCTAAGTAACCAGTTGTTTCATACGTTATACCTTTGTATAAAGTTACATCCAGGAAATCTACGGACATCTCATCAATTTGAGCTTTTAGTTTGATATTCGGATCATGATTATTCAGAATGGCCAGGAATTCGGTAAATGCTTCCTTACTATGTTGCCAGATCATGAAAATATCATCGAGGTACCTGCGGTAAATGAGCAGATGATTTGGACAGATTTCGAGTGCTTCCTTTTCCCACTCTGCCATGTAAAGGTTAGCGAAACCTGGGCTGAAACGCTTACCCATTGCGCAGCCACAAATTTGTTGGAAAATTTCACCAGCAAATTCAAAGTCATTGCCCTTCAGACTAAGCTCTAATAGAGCTATTACTTCTCTGTCGGGCCTGTTGGTGTCAGGATAGTCGGCAAACGCTCTACGAATTGAATTTAGACCCTTTTCGATGTCAATGTTTGTGTACATAGCATCGACGTCCATTGTAATTAAGAATGAATTTGGAGGGACCGAGATCTTAGAGACCTGGGCTAGGAAGTCTTCAGTGTTTTTCAGATAGCTAAAATGTCTATTTGCAATTGGCTGAAGATGGTAGTCGATAAATTCACTAATCCTATATGATTCTGAACCACAATCTGAAATAATGGGTCGCCCTGGTGGTGTCATTGGGTCGGTCCATAAGTCCACAGACTTATGGATTTTAGGAAGAAGATAAAATGTACGTGGTTTCGAATCATCTTTGGCACACAGGTATTTAAATTGCTTTTCAGTTATCTTCCTGTTATCAACCATTTTTTGGAGAATTTCGTTGAATTTGCTACAGTTATTTTGCCAAAGTGGTTCAATTAGTTTTCGGTAATGCTTCGGATTACTAAGCTGTCTATGCGCTTCTTTGATGTAGTTGTCTTTATCCATTATTACAGTAGCCGATCCTTTATCCGCAGGTTTGATGACAATTTCATTCTTTCTAGATAAATCTAATAGGGCCTGGCGTTGCTCATAGGATAAATTTTGCTGATCGTTTGGAAATGTAGTATTTTCAATACGTTCAGAGTAAAGTTTTATACTTTCACCGATTGCTGGGTCAACACATTTTAAGTTTGGAGACCAGCCGGTTTTTTCAATGAATGGTGGAATATTACTATTGGAGTTTCGAAAAAAATCTGCCAATTTTACTCGGTGACCAAATTCAGCAGTTTCAGTAAAGCCATTATCTAAATCTGCATCCAAACCTGTTTTAGATTTTGGTGTTGGGACAAATGTCATGCCAAGGTTAAGCAGTGACTGTTCTGCTTCACCTAATGCGGAGCCGGTTAAGTTTACAACATTACTACCTAGTCCCAGTTCCAGTTCTGGGTGGATGCTACCCTGACCCTCATTCAATTTAAATTAAGGAACTTGAGCCAATTACCATAGATAGCATTAGCAGTTCTCTCAGTCCAGTGAATATTGTCATGACACACACTGAACTCTGTGAGTGGCAGGCGTGGAATGACAATAACGCCGGACTCAGAGGACTTGATCCTGCTAGACTCAGCAACACAATTGATTGCCTCCAGTGCACGTTTTTGATACAGGGTCGAAGTGGTTGAGAAGTTTAACTTAGTGAAGTAGATGCTCGCTGAAGGGAACTTCTTCCTCACCATGCTGAACAACACCTGAGCCGATTCTCTGAGGCTAGGATCGGGTTATCTCGATCGTTTATGCATATATTTAGGATGATCTTTTCTGGTTTGACTTTCGCTGAGTATCTATTAATGATCGTTCTTAGATCATTGATAGATGCCCCAGGGAAGCAAGCTACATGCATTTCTGGGTGGGGTGCCACATTGATTCGGCTCAGGTTAGATGCTCCAAGCAACAGGATCTTTTTGTTGATGGTTGGGAGCTGCCAATTTGGTTTGTTGCATGACTCATACCGGAATTTCCAGAACGTATTTTGCTCTAGCTTCGTTGGTTTTCTAGGCTTAGACTGAGGAGATGGTGTGAACCGTGGTTGCGGTACTTTTGGAGTAATGTGGGTTGTGAGGCCCAGCTTGTTCTCCATTGATATCCGATCAGATTTAGCTACCCTCTGTGGAAGCGGGGGAAAATCATCAGGTGAGAATGATGGTGCAGAAGGCGGTGGCGAGTCAGGTAAAGGGATTGATGCTGGGTCAATTTGTGACTGCATCTCATCATTACCGGATGTAGATTGGACACAGACTGGTGAAGGCCTGATATCTATGCGTATGATCGGTGCCGAGGTTTCGGCGGGTGGTGGTGACTCAGGTAATGGGATTAGCAATGGGTTAATTGGGGAGTACATGTTGCCATCACAGGATGTAGATGGGACACTGCCTGGAGAACACCTGGTATCTGAACGTTTGATTGGAGGCGAGGTCTCAGCAGGTGACCTTACCCGCTTTTTAGCCTGAGAGGGTGGTATAAAATCTGATGTTTCGGCTGGTGTTTTATGAACTGGAGTAGCATTTCTGATGACGGCAGCAGGGAAAAAATGAGGATCAATGGGTCTGATAAAGTCATAAAAGGCTGCAATAGCCTTATCATGAAGCCTTTTTCCATGATTGTTTTTTGCCCAGCGAATGGCGGTTGACTTGGCACGGCCGACGTCTAGGTGGGAATGATTCTGGGCTAATATAATTTCGGATCTGATACAGCCAAGTTGGCAATTGTAATGATTGATTAAAGTTTGTACTATGGATTTAGCCCAACCAAAATTAGCATTACAAATGTTAAAGTGGACATCTCCATTTGGCATGGCTGGTTTGCAGAACTTGTTTAGTTCTTTTAGCTTCTTGCCTAAGCAGTTTGGCAGTGTCTCTGCCTCCATGTGCTTGCCCAAGACACCAAGGTGATGGAAGCATTGTATTACCATATAGTATACCTTGACTAGGCGAGCATGGGCAGAAGATTGGTGGCGTGAATCTGATTCATTGCCATCCTTTCTCCCTCCCCTGCTCTGTCTAGCCATGATAATGCCTTGGCAATCAACCAATCAAACAGACAAGCAACCAATCAATCAATCAATCAAATCAACCAACCAATCAAGCAACTGATCAGATCACACCACCAATCGAACAACCAATCACACTATCGATCAAATCAGCAATCAATCAAGCTAGCAACTAGGCAGTCAATCAATCAATCAATCAATCAATCAATCAATCAATCAATCAAAACCCGTCAAACAGACAAGCAACCAATCAATCAATCAATCAATTAAAACCGGTCAAGCAGACAAGCAACCAATCAATCCCTCAACTAGGCAGACCACAAATCAAAACCTAATCAAATTAAGCACGCAATCATATCACACAACCAATCAAACAACCAGTCAAACTATCAGTCAAATCAGACAAGCAATCAAGCTAGCAACTAGGTAAACAACCAATCAAGCAATTCAAGTAACCAGTCACGCAACAAGTCAATTCAAACAACCAATCAATCACACAACCATTCAATTCAAGCAACCAATCACGCTACCAATCAGTTTAAACAATCAATCACGCAACCAATCAGATCAAACAATCAATCACGCAACCAATAAATTCAAGCAACAAATCACGTAACCAATCAAACAACAAGTCACGCAGACAATCAAATCAAGCAAGCAATCAAAATCAAACAACCAATCAAATGAAACAACCAATCAAATCAAGCAACAACTCTGGTAGTTTCTTTTCAAATTTTCTTTTTGCATTTCAGCATGCTGTTGTTGCCTCGCAGATGATAGGATATATATTAGGAAATAAAGAATCCTGAATCTTGAAATCCTGAACAATTCATTGAAGCTTTGAGCGGAATTCTGGATACAATACAAAAGGAAAATAAAACAGCCTACCTTATGGGTGATTTCAATATTGATCTGCAGCAACAGAAATGTTGTCATACCAAAGAGTTCATTAACTTATTAAATACCTACTTTTACTATCCGACAATAACTAAACGAACTAGAATAACAGAATATATGGCGACCGTCATTGACAACATATTCTGCAATAAAATTAATCACAATATCAGTAAAACTCATGTCGGAATTTTTGTAACTGATATCTCAGATCATTTACCTATATTTCTCCTAGAAAAACAACAAACATACCAGAAACAATTCGAACAGGAAAAATTTAAATGCAGAGATTACTGTCAGGTCAACATTGAAACATTCAAAAGATCTATGTCAGAGGTCGATTGGAGCATAGTAACAGACATTCAGTCTTGTGAGCATGCCTACAACAAATTTCATGACATCTGCACGACTATTTTTGAACAAAGCTTTCCAATGAAAGAAAGTAAAAAATATAAGCATAACCCAACTAAACCTTGGCTTACAAGTGGATTAATAGCTGCCTGTCATACAAAACATCAGCTCTACTTAACATTTACCAAGTGTCAAACTAACTACAATGAAATTCAGTTTAAAAATATAGAAATAAATTAGACCAAATAATAAAAACAGCTAAGAAAACATATTATCACAAGAAATTTGAACAGTCTAAAAATGACATAAAAGATACATGGAAAACCATTAAATCACTTTTAAACAAGACCAATACGGCACAACAGACACAATTTCTTCACAAGAATAAGGTCATTACCGATAAATTCGAAATTGCCAATGGATTCAATGATTATTTCGTAAATATAGGACCAGAACATTCGAGCAAAATCCAATCAACATCCAAGAAAAATTTTCTGATTACCTTACAGGCAGCTATCAATCATCATTCTTCGTTAACCCTACTAACACTGAAGAGATCTTTAACATTCTAAACAAACTCAACCCAGCCAAAAGTGCCGGAATCGATGGTTTTAAGTGGTGCAATTATAAAACCTGTGCTATGGATATCCTTATCACACTTAGTCACATTTGCAACTTATCCCTAGCACAAGGCATTTTCCCATCAAAACTAAAAATAGCACGTGTTACACCAATTTATAAAGCCAAGGATTCTACTAACTTCTCAAACTACAGACCAGTCTCCATGCTTCCACTTTTCTCCAAGTTACTAGAGCGCCTTATGTACAATCGACTGACAAATTACCTGGACAAAAAGGCCATCTTATACAAATCGCAATATGGATTTCGTGAGAAACATTCAACAATGCATGCAATAGCCGAAATGACAGAAAAAATTATTGAATCACTGGAAAAAAAACCCAAAGTATAATAGGCATCTTCTTGGACCTTTCAAAAGCTTTCGACACTATCAACCACCAGATCTTACTAGAAAAACCTGCCTATTATGGTATAAGAGGCAGTGCACTCACCTGGTTTCAGAACTATCTAAGTAAAAGAACACAATGCGTACAATATAATGAGATATGCTCTGAAAACACGCAATTAACTTGTGGTGTTCCTCAGGGATCTATTCTTGGCCCACTGCTGTTCCTTCTTTACACGAATGATCTACCTAACATATGCAAGCACATGTCATTAATACTGTTCGCTGATGACACAAATGCTTTTTGATGCGATGACAACATAGACACCTTATACAGAAAAACAAATAAGGAAATGGAAGAAATTACTGACTGGTTTTCAATAAACAAATTATCGTTGAATGTTGGCAAAACAAATTATATGTTATTTACAAATCTCAAACAAAAAAAAGATGAAATTCCAAAAATCTACATAAACAAAAAAGAAATTGAGGAGGCCCTATTTGCCAAATTCTTGGGAGTATATTTGGATAAACATTTGACCTGGGCCAAACAAACTGAGACGGTAACAACAAAGGTGGCAAAAGGCATAGGTGTCATACAATGACTAAAACCTTACATGACACCAGCTACAATTAAAACTCTATACTGCACCCTTGTTCTTCCGCATCTCACCTACTGTAACGCTATCTGGACGAATACACACAAAAGCTACCTAACAAAACTACAAAGTCTACAGAAAAAGGCACTAAAACTCTTTTCTAAACCAGCAAAGGGCCAGAATATATTCAAGTCAGAAAAGCCATCAAAACTAAAGGGCATAGGCAAACTACAGATGTACACCATTGTAAAGGAGTTTCACCACAATACAATGCCACAATCCATAGCCTCCAATTTCACACTAAGCACCGACATCCACAAACACAACATTAGGACAAAACACAATTTACACACTCTATTTACATGAACAGAAATAGGAAAACGACGAATTACAATAGCAGCCACAAAACTATGGAACAGCACCAGTAAAAAAATACGTGATAGTATATTAAACCTGAAATCCTTTAAGAAGATTGCCAGGGAATCTATGATCGACAAATACTAAATTAATATATTTATACCTGATGGTCACATATTCTCTGCTAATTAATAATAATACAAGCCTAAGACATTCCAACACCACCCCCACTATAGATAAACTAACCTAACCTAATAATTGAAGTAATACGTCTAAACACAAACATACTTCACAGTTTACTTTCACTACTACTACTACACCTAAATAGCCCACATACAATCAACGCATCTATCGATTCTTAACAACTCCAACTATCTCAACTTTATATTACAGTGATGAGCGCTTCCCTGCCCCCCCCCCACCCCACCCACAGTAGCATACAAAAGTCCTATATAATAATAAACCACTCCAGACTGAATTTAAATAAAATGAGATAATGATGTAATTAGGGAGTATATGTATAATATAAGTTTATTTAAGTCAGTAAATATGTATGTGTGTATGTAAATATTAATGCCATAAATATGTTTTTGAATGTCGTGTGTTTTATGTTTGTGCACATATTGGCATATATCCATGTAAACATCAAAGAAGGGACAGCCCTACCCACCCGCCGCTTAATGGAAGACATATATATATATATATATATATATATATATATATGTATGTATTTTTATTTTTTATTTTATTGACGCACTGGCAACGTGCGGCTTCAATTTCCATGTGCTAACTTAGCCGACAGTGCTGCACCCGTTAGTTTAATTTGTTGATCACCATCTCCCGGTCGGGGGATCGAACCGTCATCCTGCAACTCCGCATAGCATCAGCAACCAGGCATCTTTCCACTGGACCACCGCACCAAGACTAAAAGTCAAGGATTGGCCGACCAGTTTTCACGTGTCTGATATACTGACACACTGACGATTCATATGGGACTATCTGTGGATGCATCTGTCACAATCAATCCTAGACTTTTACGCCTATTGTACTCTGACTCCAGCACGGCTCTGGCAGTATATGTATTTTTATTTTTTATTTTATTGACGCACTGGCAACGTGCGGCTTCAATTTCCATGTGCTAACTTAGCCGACAGTGCTGCACCCGTTAGTTTAATTTGTTGATCACCATCTCCCGGTCGGGGGATCGAACCGTCATCCTGCAACTCCGCATAGCATCAGCAACCAGGCATCTTTCCGCTGGACCACCGCACCAAGACTAAAAGTCAAGGATTGGCCGACCAGTTTTCATGTGTCTGATATACTGACACACTGACGATTCATATGGGACTATCTGTGGATGCATCTGTCACAATCAATCCTAGGCTTTTACGCCTATTGTACTCTGACTCCAGCACGGCTCTGGCAGTATATGTATTTTTATTTTTTATTTTATTGACGCACTGGCAACGTGCGGCTTCAATTTCCATGCGCTAACTTAGCCGACAGTGCTGCACCCGTTAGTTTAATTTGTTGATCACCATCTCCCGGTATGTATGTATGTATATATACATAAACTTTGATATATATGTCATATATACATGTATTTATATATATATATATATATATATATATATATATATATATATATATATATATATATATATATATATATATATATATATATATATATATATATATATATATATATATATATATATATATATATATATATATATATATATATATATATATATATATATATATATATATATATATATATATATATATATATATATATATATATATATATATATATATATATATATATATATATATATATATATATATATTAAATACATGTATATATGACATATATATCAAAGTTTATGTCTGGACTCCACAAAACATACCAAAATAGTCCTGGACTTCCTATTATTGGCCCTGATATCTCTAAAAACAATGATTTTAACCAAATTATATGTATTTGAACCATTTTAGACCTTCACGGTTCTAGCTTAGACTCCCAATAACATTACCCAAAAAGTCCCAGACTTCCTGTATTTAGAAGTATGTTGAAACCCTGGTATGTGTATATGTATATGTATATGTATATGTATATGTATATGTATGTTTGTATGTATGTATGTATGTATGTATGTATTGTACATTATAAGTCTGAGGCGAGACTCATATCCTTTCTAACCGAAAATCTGTATGGCTAATAAAATCACCAAATAGGTTAATTTACTGGCTAATAATCCCAGAAAGGTAGTCAAGTCCCTGTATAAGTTTTCATATCAAGGGTAGCTTTTCGGCATTCTGTCACTGTGCCACTGTCTTGTGTGTCATATATATGTTAATGTATAAATGTTTTGTAATGTGTGTAAGGAGTCCATCACTCAATAGGCCATGCCTTTGATGGACTGCCTGTTTATATTATATTTACATGTATAGAAAAACCATGAAATAAAGCAACTTTGAACTTGAACTTGAATCTTGACCATATTTTTTTATCCAGTAATTCGGACGATTCTTGTTTTAGCATACCCTATGAAACCGGAAGTTAAAGAAATTAAATCGCGCGAAATAGTTCATCGTAAAAATATTTTATTTATAACGGAACGATCCATAGCCATCTACTATAAAACTTAATGCAATGGGTGATATTAAGGTATGCGCACAATTTGTCATAGTATTATTTAAAACGGTGTTATGTTTTTACTCCTTATATGACTATAGTAACGTTACCTGTTTTCGCGGGTTAATTTATTAATATTTCGTAGGTTTGCATTCGGTCTTCAGCCAACTTTTAACCACAGGGACTTGTGAAGTTGGCTAGATTGACTTTATCTTACTGGCTACCAGCACTCTATATACTACTATATATCTTTTGGTATGTGGTAGTATATATATATATATATATATATATATATTTTATATGGTTCTAGTAGCCAGTCATATCCAGCCAACTTTACCGAGAAGGGGTATCATACTCTCCTCCACTCGCAGCAGTGAGGTAATTCACGCATTCCTGTCAGTGCAAGGGAAACAACTCCAACACAATCTAAGGCCTGGGCCCATGCACTAAGGTACTGTTGCGGCCAAGTTAAACCTAAAAATCACCATTCAATTTCCATTGTATACTTATTACTGAATGAATAGTACAGGAGTTAAATAGCCGTAGAATGTCTATGACCATAGGTGTAGGAATGGATTTTCACTTGTGGGGGGAGGGGCAAAAGTATGGGTGAGGCCAAAACCTGGGGTCGCTATAGGGGATACACTATGCGAGAGGAAAAACGCAGGTGGGGTTTGCGATAGTGATCAAATTACGCCGTACCTCGCGTTTCCCTTGCATTGATGATTGACAGGAATACGTGAATTATCTCGCTGCCGCGAGTGGAGGATTACCACCAGTGGAGTGGGTATGGTACCTCTATTCACTTTACCACTTAGTTTTAGAGTGTACTTGTAAGTGTAACTAAAGAAATTAGTGTATGGTCATAATGGTGACAGTCAAGTTAGTTAAATTCTGGTCTGAGGCTACTCTGACTCAACCCAGTCAAGGCTGTTTCGGCAGCCATGTAATTTCGGCAGCCGCAAATGATATGAAAATAGGTCTTGCCTATAAGCGAACGCAGACACGATTTATTGCTTAAATAAATAGCACGAATTTGTATAGGCCGAACAAGAGAGTTGTGTCGAGTAACATCTGGAGAATAAGATATTCTCATCTTTGCTTATTAATTCCCAGTTATCTGCCACCACTAGGCACTAGATGCTCGATTTCCGCTATATAAATGCTTCTGATACCTGCAAATTCTGGACACTGAACTAGGAAATGCATAGTCTTCTACAACGTTCTTACAAAAAGGACATGCATCATTCTCATATTGATTAAATTGACCTCATAATCAGTCACATCACATATAGGTTGATGTCACCAGTCACTATTATAATTGACAGACAATATTAATCGTGAAATAAATAATGTCATTAACTCTCTGGGCCCTACCAAGAATTTACAAAAAAAAGTGCTACAAACCATACAGCCAAAAGCTGGAAACTTGCTTAGAACCCTAGCCTATAAGCGATAGTGGCGTGATAGCGGTGTAGTGCTACCATGCCAATTATATTAACTATTTTTGGCAAAGTAACAGCTCACTATATATAAAACTATATATCATTAGAAAGGGCAATAAAATTCCTTTAAGTACATATAAAATTTGTATGAATAAAATATATTTTAGTTAGTCAACGTGCCTCTCAAAATGGCCACACCTTGTAGGATAAATACATTGGTCTATTTTTGCAAAGTTTATCGAATTTTTTTTCAATTTTACAAATGCCATTGATAAATTTAATCACAATGGTATTAAAACTAACAGATACCAAAGTTTCGTGTAGGTTTTCATCCAATAAGATGTGAAAATGGCAATTATATTATGTCGTGGTACTGTAAAATCTCGAGAAATTCCGGTCAATGTTTTGGGGGGGGTGTGTGGGGTGTTCATATATATTCATATTTCATATTCAATGTTGAATAATTCCTTTATACATAACCGAACACATACCAGGTTTTCTCTGCGTTGACAACAAATAAATGGCAAATTTTATGCTATATAGCATTGCTGGTTGCAATCAGCAATTTAAGAAGCGAACGCGAATGTTTTGCACTAAGATTATGTAGCATCAGACATTTTTTCGTAGCGGTGTCTCCAATAGGAATCGTTGATCGTGAGAGAACGAGAGGAATTTGTAGAATCGTACCCGTATCTAATATACGAGTACCGAGCTCATTACCCGTTATTGGCAACACCGTATCACACGCTATAAGATTGGCGTGTCTGATTGGTCGGGAATTCGTGAATATTAATTTTTCCGGCAAGATAGCGACACGATCAGCTGTTTTGCAAAATAGTTGTGTGTTCAAATATGTCAATCTATTCATATTTCTTGTACGCCACAAACTAAAAAGTAGACAGATGACTAGATTAACCATATTGCCAATCGGGAAGTGGGATGCCGATATATTTGACAGCATGCGCATCTTAACTCGGCCTAATTAATGCTAGTAATTTGAAGAGTAAGTTTTCTCAGAAATTGTAAACAAAGACACGCATCGATGATTGAGATTATCGGTTTGTTTATCTGTAACCTTATTGTTATTTCGCGACCAGAGGTAAACGAATGGATTTATATATTATTGGTTCTGCTGCTTTCTTACCACAATCTATAACTTTCTCGGTTAAATTAGTCATTATTAACTACGACGGTGCAGTCACGCGAGACATTTCTTATTACCGATGTATTAGCAGACACCCCTCTAGGCTGATTCGTGACATAATTTTTATTGTTAAAATTAGTAACCGGGATCGTGGCGTTTTGTAAGAATGGAATGTTTGCTTTTTTGGAAGCGTTTATTTATGAGAATCCAGTTGGATTCCCGTATTTTTCAATTTCGGGAATATTACGAGAATCCCGTCAAATTTCGAGGCCTGAATTATTGTGTGTCATGGACAAATACACACTGACACTAGCTAGGATCTATGAAATATGTAACAGTTTAATTAAAAAGATAAATTCTTATCTACAAGCCAACTGAAACTCAAGGAGAATATACTGTGAGACTCACTCAACAATGCATGTCTTCCTATGTTATATCGGGATCCAATCGCGTATATAAAATAATACATCGGGAACATGCCAGCTGACGGTTGCACGTACTTGCATGCAACAGTTTATAATTGAAGTCTGTTGTTGATGCATACCGTGTAGCGAGACTAGTTCCCGGCCTATGTAGTAATACTAGTGGAAATACAACAGAAGTTTGTCTCTGACACATGCGCGCTGTCACTTATTTGTAGAATTTGACAGACAGATGTTATCGATCTTTTAGATGTTTGAAAATGCTAAATTCCGTTGTAAATAGCATGCTTCATATCAAAAAGTTGTTGAAACCTTTGTGTTTTCCACGATCATAGATAACTACCATTCTGGGCTATGTCACTTACGCGACCATTTTTTTGTTCACAGTAATTTTACTTCACGTAACCGACACGCGAACGAAACGATCGTTCGCGCCAAATTTTGAGGGCTGGAAAATGTACAGGTTTTGTCTCGCCTGCGAAGCAGAAAGCGAGACATAGGGATCACTGTTTCCGGCAGCGTCAGCGGCGTCCGTCATTTGTGCAGTTTTGCTTACGGTTTTTTAATCATTTAATTTTCAACACTGGCTCATCCGATCTCAATGAAACTAAAAGTGATCTATACTATACAGGGATGTGATCTACATAACAACAGATTTAATTTTGGGGCATTTTGACAAATTTTTTCATGTTTTTGGACGTAGACTTTTTTCATGTATTTTGCCAGTGCAGTTTCGTTAATCAACTTATTTTTCAATACTGGCTCATCCGATCTCAATGAAACTTTACAGATCTATACTATACAGGGATGTGATCTACAAACAAGAGATTTCATTTTGGGGAATTTTAGCTATGTTTTTCATGGTTTTCGACTTGGCAATATTTTCAACAATGGCTCACCAGATTGCATAATTACTATCCGCAGTTTGGTTAAAAAAATGTCCATGTTTGATTGGTTACACTTGTTTGTTGGTGCATTACTGAATATGTGTATTACAAACCATGCTAAGTTTGCTTTGCCAATCAACACTATCCATGCCCTTCAGCGTTCTTGTTTAACTTGTGTGACACAATTCACTCAACCTTTAATGTGAAACCGCCCAGGTGCTGGGCATGATGGTCTCCATGGAGCAGGTAATCCCGTACGCTGCTCTAATGCGAAGACCTATCTGAGTTGTATCTGATGTCTCTGTGGAAACAGAGAACAGAACCCCTGTCAAAACTGGTGCCAGTTTTTGAGCCAATGTCGCATCTTGTATGGTGGAGAAAGCGTCAGAATCTCCTAGTAGGAGTTTCGCTGCACCTACCCCACCCCCCAGCTGTCCGTGTACACGGATGCATCGCTGGAGGGGTGGGGGGGCCTGCCTGGGAGAACACCAGGTCTCGGCCACATGGACTCGCCAGGAGAGCCAGCTGCATATCAATCTGTTGGAAATGATGGCAGTGGAACTGGCGTTGGAAGAGTTTCTTCTGATGATCAGGGGCAAGGTGATATTGATACGGTCGGACAATTCGACGGTAGTATCATACATAAATCGCCACGGCGGGACCAGGTCACCCACGCTGTGTATCAAAGTGTGGCACTTGATTCAATGGTGCAGGAATTACTCAGTTGTTTTGAAAGCAGCTCACATTCCTGGTCGATTGAACATTCTGGCGGATGCGTTGTCTCGCAGACAGAGAATTCTGCCAACAGAATGGTCCCTCAACCCTCCAGTTCTACGAAGGATCTTCGAGCATTGGGGCAAACCCAACGTGGACTTGTTCGCCACAAGGGAAAATGCTCAAATCATGACATGTCTCGCCGATTCCAGATCCAAATGCCGTCGATACAGACGCTCTGGCGATAAGCTGGAGGGGGATGCACGCTTACGCGTACCCACCCACCCACCATTCTTCTGCCGAAGGTATTGGTGAAGATCAGGGAGGAACCGTGTCTGGTCCTGCTAATAGCGCCGTATTGGGCCAGCAGGGCGTGGTTCACGGATCTGCTAGATCTGCTGGTGGAAAACCCAGTGCAGTTGCCCGAGATTCCGAACATAATCTCCCAGGGCAAGGGACGCTTCCTACATGAGCATGAGCGTCCCGAAATGTTCAAATTGACTGCGTGGATGTTATCAAACAACGTTCCACGTCGGAAGGCTTTTCTCGACAAGCTGCTGATTTCATCGCGGCTGCGAGAAGGAGGTCAACCTTCAAGTCATATAACAACAAGGTTAACAGATTTGCAGACTGGTGTGAAGAAAAGGATATTGATACATTTCAATCCACTATTCAGCAAATAGCAGACTTTCTCTGTGAGCTGTTCTTTTCAGGACTAGCTCCCGTCACAATTGCTGGATACAAGTCAGCTTTGGCATCAGTTATCCCTTGTCTAGCCAACAGGGATAGTCCAGAGGTGGCCCAGTTAAATGTGATGGTGAAGGGAATGAGCAATCTCCGACCGAGACAACCGGTAGTCATTCCAGCCTGGAGTCTATCTTTAGTGCTTAATGTACTGGCCAAGCACCCTTTCGAACCGTTGCGTTCGGCTAGTCTAAAGCATTTGACTATAAAGGCGGTCTTTCTATTGGCAGCTTCCTCAGCTAGAAGGCGCAGTGAGATCCATACGCTTTCGGCAGAGAGGGACCGATTTATTGTCTCCGGAGAGGGTCTTCGTCTTCTGCCAAGAGCAGAGTTTATGTCAAAGAATCAATCTTTAAGATATCCCGGCAAACCGATCATAATACAGAAGTTAACAAGGTTTGATCGTGATGCCAGTGGCTGGTGCCCGGTCCGTGCTTTGACTAAGTACAGGAAACGGACAGACTCGTTACGGTCGAACGATAGACATCTATGGATCTGCCATAAGAAGCCTTATGGCGCCGCATCCATGGATACTATCTCTCGTTGGGTAGTCGAATGCATTCATGGCCGTTGCACAATGGCACTGTGAGTCCTCATTGACGGATTGCTATATGAGGGATGTGTCAGACTCAGCCAATCCACTCGCTTTAGCTGTTTTGAAATGATAGTTAAGTGACCACACTGCTCTTCTCCCTTTTTTCACTTTGGTAGGAAAAGAATTTAGAAGCAGACATGGTCGAGCGAGAGGATGACAACCAGATTATGTCACTGATGGCCGGACCAGTGAATGGTTGGAGGCGGTACGTCTGGAGTCCATTTATCATGCGGTAATTCAAGATTGAGAGTTTTTTGTATTATGTCTATATATCATGTTCATTCATCTTATATTTTCATGCTCATTCCCAGGCTAATGCATGTGTATATGCAAAGAGCAGTTAACCCTCTTTGCATATTTGTGTTTTCAGGCGAGATGCATGTTCGTGAGTTCTCTCCCTTTTCTTAGGAGAAAAAAGGGGGTGGGGCAGTGATGCGAATGTGATTCGGTTCCGTTAACTTGACGGTCCTTTTTAGGTCTCCGTTAGTCAAGTATTAAGTCTAACTCTTTCTCCAAGGGGCAAAAGTAGCATCTATGGCTTGCCCCTTCCCACCAGGTTACTGACCAAATCTGGTGTATATCAGAAGTAACAGAATGGTGAGTATTGATCGAAGGAGAATGAAGGAAATGTCAATTTCCCTTTCTCCTAGATCTAACAATACTCACCATTCTGTTACGGACCCAGCCTCCCAGCCCCACGGAGGCAAACCATGGATTTCTCTTGTTTGGTGGCTATGCAAACAATATGAGCTCTATGGTAGACGGGTATTCGGCAGTTGGGAGCCGAGTACCCGGTTCCAAGGAGTCGGTAAAGCTTTCTAAGTCTATAGTCCTAGAGCCAGCTGGATATCAGAAGTAACAGAATGGTGAGTATTGTTAGATCTCGGAGAAAGGGAAATTTACATTTCCTTCAGTCTATATTTACCTCCTTTTAGTTAAAAGATCAGAGTGCAGCGGCATCCTCTTTTTTAGAAATATCACGATTTTAACTAAAAAGGCTGAAGACCATTTCCAAGCACATCCCACCATTTTCGTTAAGACTGTGCATCTGCGTGAAATGGTGAGAGTCTTTCTTTGGGTTTTATTTCTTTCTTTAAGTTTAAAGTTTTCCTTGTTTGATAATCACTGTGTGGTTGATTAAGATGCACTATTGTGTTATGTTATTAACATTTGGTTATGTTTTGTTTGATTTTTATCCTTGCTTATGGATTCTCAAATCTCCACCCACCAAGGGTTTACAGTGGGGCACTGACCAAATCTACGGGTTTAGCAAGTAGTGATTGAATGGTCAAGATGTTTTTGTGGTGTAATAACAACCCCCAACAGAACCCCCCCCCCCCCCCCCCTTTAGTGGGGTGGTCTGTAGTTTTATTAAGCACTATAAAAACATACTTACCACTCAATCACTACGCCCCGGTCTCAGCCACCCCGCAAGAGATGATCTGAGAATATTCAGGATATAGATAGATATATGGCACTTAAATTTAGAAAAGTGAATCTGTTTACTATTTGGGATCTATTGGGCATACGCGGGTATGCTTAGTGACAGGCGTCACCAAGGAGTGAGTACAGACTGGTGCCAGTCGCTATCAGGGCTTATGCTGGGGGTTTACCCTACCAGTAGCCTGGTTATGGGTATGCATGGGGATGGTATAGGCATAACGGGGTATGTACGCGAGCATAAAAATCTTATTCTGGTGGGTAAATGCGGAGTATTTGATTTAGCAAGTAGTAATTGAACGGTAAGTATGTTTTTATAGTGGTTAATAAAACTACAGACCAACCCACTAAAGGGGGGTGTGTTGGGGTTTTTGTAAGTCTACCATTCGTTATTTTTTGCAGAAACATTTCTTGCATAGATCATTGTAAAAGTTACAAATATCATGAAATATGCACATCTAAAGCGAATGAAATAGAAATTTGTACACATTAACATGCGATATGAAGGGTATGCATTACTGTGTTTGAATTAATGCATGTGGTCAATTCCATTGTGACTTATGAGACATTTGAATGATTTTTTTCAAAATTGTAGCCAATAATACAAAGAATTAAGGCGCAATGGAGTTATGTTCTTAATTTAATCTGATAGCAAAGACCTGACTATAACCAAATATGAATGTAAACTGGAATTATCTATCACCTCTTGTGGACAGCATGCATAAAGGGTCTGTGACTTATGGGACTTTTGTGGACCACCGTTTTATACCCTGCTCAGTCATACTGCAAATACTATCTCAGTTTGAGAGGCAGATTACATGTGACTATAATTCTATTAGGTGATACTTGTAGCTTTCTAAAAAGATCATAAAGACATACATCCTATTTTTTCATCATCGCTGCAGTGGATTATTCACTGTAACTTATGGGACAAGAAATTGTGACTGATGGGACCGTATTTAAAAAATATCTGTAGGTGTCACTCTGAGACATTAATCTTAATAGAATAGTGGAACCATCAAAGTATCACTTTATTTTAAACAAACACAACAACAGCTTAAAAAGCTTTTATTCTATGATTACTAATGCCTACACTGAAGAGTGAAAACTTATCATGATTCATGATGCCAAAAGACTGCATATTTTTAATATGTATTCTCAAATAATGCGTAAAAATAATAATATGCTTAATACAATTCAGCCATGTGTCAGTTTCAGGACCTTTGAAATTCTGACTGATGGGACAATTATCATGACTATGGTGATACTTTATACATGCCTGTGGCATTAACTAGCATGGGCTCTCTTTCCATTCTGGTCTTTATTTGCTCTTCATTATACCAAACTGTTTTTCTCTGGTTCAAACACAGCTTTTTCCAGATACATAGTTTTTTCCAGAGCTAGATGACTTAAGGCACCTAATTTGATGCATGTTTTCCTTTACATCTACATAATAAGTTATGGAGTCATAATCGACACTTGCCCATTGTCCACAAGCCTACTCATTTGGTGAAGGGGATGTATTGATCTCTCCGGGAGCATGATCATCATTTACATGTACTACATCATTCTTATTACCTATAGGCCAATTCACAAATGAAAACATTGCCGAAAAAGGTTAAAATATTCACAGATCATACTTAGATGACTAATCTTTATATATTCCAGACTTTTGAGCCCATTGTCCGATTTTAACGTCTATTATATTATAGTAATCCCGAAGTTGGCACCTATTTGGAGGTCCAAGAGTCATTGAAATCACCTCGGTGGTTGTGTTACTATTATCGTTTACATATACTTACCGTATCTGTGTAGCCCTCACACCTCCTGTGACTCATCCCTAGTGGCGGTGCTGTGCTGACATCACTAGACACAATAGAATGACAGCGCCCCAATGTGTGAAAAATGAGCAATTTTACTGACTTTATCTAGTGATATTTGGTTACCCTATTTTTATCTGGCTATTATTCTGACATAATTTCATTAAAATGTAATAAATAAAGCACACCTTTTACTATCCCGGAATCGTCCTATATTAACCTTTGAAATAAAACTAACAATAAACAAAATAAAGTAAATGAAATGAAAGTTTTATTTCAAAAGTTCCATATTTGCGAATTTTTCTCGGCCATATTGACAGCTGACTAATTACAGTGTGACAATTTGCTACTTTGCAGGATTGGAATATATTGTTGATTTCATATATATATATATATGCTCTTTTATTCAGGAATCCACAAGCTCGCTTGATGGGTCACACGAACCTGACCCATATTTTGAGCCGATTGTCAATCTGCCGCTTGTGGAGTCAAAAACAATGGAGGAAGAGGAGGAAGTGCTGCTAAAGATTCGAGCAAAATTATTTCGTTTTGATACGCAGTCTGATCAGCCGGAATGGAAGGAAAGAGGCACGGGTGATGTGAAGATTCTCAAGCATAAAACACAAGGACATTATCGATTACTGATGAGGAGAGATAAAACACTCAAGATCTGTGCCAACCATTTTTGTAAGCAAGTATATTTTACATGTATTTGCGCATTTAGTACATCACCACGCATGATAACTTATGACTCAATAATATCAAGTGATGCATAAAGTCTCTGGATGTAACTAATTAGGGCCTGAAGGTGTGTGTATAGTAATCACCGCGCCTGTCCTCCCGTCCATCCACAATATCTCGTAAATAGCATATCATACAGACATTTTACAGAACTGCTGCAGATATTTTAATGAAACTTGGTATATTCCTCAGTCTCGGTTATGATAGACAGGTGCCTTTTGAAGAAATCACCCGTATAGATCCCAGGTTTTGGGTGAAAATGTGATTTTTACAAATTTTCTCCTATACACCATATCGTACAGAATTGCTTAAAATTATTTAAGGAAACTTGGCAGATGGCTTCTTTATGGGGGGTAGATGTGGCTTTTGAAGGATTCACATTTATTGGTCCACGGTTTTGGGTGCAAAACTCATAATTTTCTCATAACATCATATCATATAGAATCGCTTAAAATAATTTAATGAAACTTGGCAGATAGCTTCTTTGTGATGGGTAGATGTCCCTTTTGAAGGATTCACTTTTATAGGACCAAGAATTTGGGTAATAGGAAATTTAGAATGTTGTCTTGACAACCACTTAGCCAATTTCAAGTACTACACTTTACTATACTGGTAGGAAGCGTCCTTAGGCTATAGAGATCCAGGTTTGTTCAAACGTAGCAAATTTGCCAAGTGGCCATCTGAACATTTCTCCGAAACCACTTGGTGGATTGATGTGCAACTCTGGTAACTTCGTTTAGAGGAGGATCTGAACCAAGTCTGTTCAAGAGAACGTGATGGGTCGATTTGCTTGGCAGCCAACTTGGATGACCTAGTTCTTGTTGCAATTCTGGCCAAAACCGTAGGATTCTACTAGTAGGCGATGACCTTAGAGTTGAAGTGCCTATGTTCCAGGTGAGCGATGCAGGCCACTTAGGCCTCTTGTAATTGTATAACGGTGATGAGCTAGTAGTCTATTTTCTACAGGTAAAATACGTAATAATTTGAAAACAATTTAACTGAAAGCCGTTTGCCTGTGGAAATGTCTGCGTAAGCTAATCACCCTATATCGATGTCTATTGAGGAGATTCGAAATTTTATAAACACATGTATAAGCTATAAAACTGACAATATTGCATATATTGTAAATGAGTGCGATATCGTGTATTCTCGATATATCGGGAAATTGGCCAGCTCTACCGAAATTGGCCAGCTCTACCGCCCAGTTACATTCTGTTAAAAGTTTACAGTGGTCTACATACAGGATTCATGGCTTTTTTACTTGAAAGACTAAGTTGCAGGCGAGTGATACAGGGCATCTTGTTATGTATAAAAAATAATTCATCTAATTATTATGTCTTATGATGTAAATAGTGACAGACTGTTAACCTTCTGACTACTGAGGTTTTTCAGACAACATTCTAGGGTTTATATCGCTGGCCCTGCTAGATATTTTGTAACCAATTTGACTGAAAGTTGTTGGTGGCTAAGCCACCAACAGCTTAGTCAAATTGGTTTCAAAATAGTCAGCAAATTAAGAGCTTTTGCTCATTAATATTAGTGCCTTGTGGTTGTTATCAGTGAGACAGTTAATATTGTGAGTTTGTAACAATGTTGATTATAGGTCTGCTTTAATATATGTTGCAGTGCTGCCCCAGATGGAGTTGAAACCAAACTGTAATAGTGATCGTGCATGGGTTTGGAGCACACCTGCAGATTATGCTGATGAATCTTGTAAATCTGAACTGCTTGCTATACGATTTGGAAATGCAGAAAGTATGTATATGTATGTATAAGTTATATTTATGGATGCCGTGGGTTTGCGCAATCACGGAAAGTCTGAAAAAATCTGAAATGGAAACGTGATATTCAAACAGAACTCAATGGAAAATGAGTGTTCTGCAAAATATTTGTAATATGTCACATGGTTTTCAAATGAAAATTAAAATGAAACATTTTTGCGTAAAACTGTAATCGTAAATTATACACCCATGTTTTCTCCACTCTACTTTCATGCTTTCTATTTATAGCACAATATGCAACACAAATGTAGCTGTTTTATGGTCTTTTAAATGTCTACATGCAGCTTTAGATGATGCAAATTTACGAAATGAAATTTTGGAATTTTCCATTGCCAGTTAATTGCAAATTTGAAAAGGAATATATATATATATATATATATATATATATATATATATATATATATATATATATATATATAGTGGCATTAATTGCCCTGAGATAGTAATATAATTGTATTGTGTGTTAATAAGGTTTGTTGACTTGTTGTTTGAAAGCATAATAATGTGTGTTTAGCACGAGTCTTATATTCTGTACATCTTTGGCTCTTTAATGGTCAAGTCAGACAATAACATCATCTTGAGGAATTCCCCTTTGCATGACAAGAGAAGGCTATTTTTGAAAATTTACGATTGGTCTGCAAATGGACATTCAATAAGAAATTTCACCATGCACGTAGGGCTGGCCGATATACCGGTTTCACTCCCTCTCAGGTTTTTTATGGCGATAGTTTAAAAACCATTACGAAAATAAAAAACCCCATATGATTTGATTTGCCAGCAGTGAATTTTACTGCGAGCTCAAGGTCAGATTGAATAATTAGAAAATCTAAATTATTTCATTGTAACCAATAATCCTTTTGTCAATTCGAGTTTTGTACTAAGTGTAATTAGGATTCCAAACGTGGCACGATAAAAAAAAGTTCAAGAAACGCACTACGAAAACAAGCAAGCTATACAATTAACTCCCAATCCAAACGTCATTATTAGCTCACCTGGCCAGGTGAGCTTATGCTATGGCGACTGTCCGTCCATCGGTCATCCATCAACTTTTCCTTTAAACAACTTATTCTCAAGAACCACTAGGCCGATTTCAATTATATTTGGCAGGAAGCATCCTTAGGGCATAGGGATGCAAGTTTGTTCAAATGGTGCTGATCAGCCAATTTGTTTGGCGGCCATCTTGCTTTTCGGCCAATTTTAGGAAACGTCTTTAAAAATCTTGTCTGGCCATCTTCGATTTTGGTTGATTTTTTAGAAATATATTTAAAACAATTCAAAGCTCATGAAATATGATCTAAGGAACGAGCTAAACCAAGTTTGTTCAAGGGAACTCGATTGGCCAAATGGTTCGGTGGCCATCTTGAATGACCTAGATTTCCCGAAAACGACCAGAACCGATGAAGGGATCTGGCCGAAATTTGGGAGATATGACTAGGGTCTAAGGGCCATTAAAGTTTGTGCAAGGGAAGTTGATCCGTCGAAAAACATGGCCGCTATGGTCCAATCAAAATGTAATGTGTTTGGTGACCATATTGGATTTATTTATTTTTTTGATGGATTTTGAGGACAAAATTGGTTCTATATATATTTTTTCCGGTATTCTGAGCTCAAATTTGCCATTTTCGAAACTGTCGGGTAAACTGTTTGGTGGCCATGTTGAATTTTTTTTTCCGCCAAAGGCTCTCATACTAAAGCAATGGGAAATTTAAAATGTCTTCTGGGAAACTACTAGGCCGATTTCAATTATATTTGGCAGGAAGCATCCTTAGGGAATAGGGATCCAAGCTTCTTCAGATGAAGCCAATTGGGCCGGTGGCCATCTTGGATTTCGGCCAATTTTTAGAAATGTCTAAAGATCTCCGAAACCATTTGAGGGATCGATTCATAACTCGGATTACATATCATCTAGGGCAAGAGTGAACCAAATTTGTTCAAGAGAACTTGATTGCCCAAACAGTTCGGTGGCCATCTTGGATGACCTATTTTTTCCGAAAACCACTTCTCCAGAAACGCTGAAGGGATCGGGTCGAAGTTTGGAACATATGATTGTGGAATAAGGGCCATGAAACTTTGTTGAAGGGAAGTTGATCTGTAAAAAAAACATGGCCGCCGTGGGTCAATCAAAATATAGCGTGTTTGGCGGCCATATTGGATTTTTTTATTTGGTGGATTTTGAGGCCGAAATTGGTTTTATATATATGTTTTTGAGTATTATGATCTCAAATTTGCCATTTTCGAAACTTGGATAAACCAGTTACCAGCCATCTTGGATAATTTTCCAGCAAAAGGCTTATACTAAAGCAATGGGAAATTTAATGTCTTCTCGAGAACTCCTGGGCCGATTTCAATTATATTTGGCAGGAAACATTCTTAAGGAATGGAGATTTACATTTGTTCAAACAAAGCCGATCGGCCAATTTGGCCGGTGGCCATCATGGATTTTGACCGATTTTTTTAAATGTCTAATAATCTTCGCCGAAACTGTTTGAGCGATTGATTCAAAACTCATAAAATATCATTTAGGGCATGAGCTGAACCAAGGTTCAAGGGAACTTGATTTGCCAAATGGTTGGACGGCCATCCTGGTTTTCATGAAAGCAACTTCGTCTCCAGAGCCACTGAACGGATCGAAATTTGGGAGATATAATATTGATGACTAAGGGCCATTAAAGTTTGTTCAAGAGAATGTTGATACATAAAGAAACATAGCCTCTGTTTTCTTGTTACATGTCTGCTCAACTCGTTAGAGTTCTATTTACGGGATTTTCATGCGTTAGATTTTACTATGCTTTCGAAAATAGTTAGCTAATAACAGTGTTGAAAATCAACATTTTAGTAGTTATGGTGTTAATTTCTCGACGTCACATGAACCCGGTTTATTTATTTTATTTATTTTAACTACTATTTTGCGATTGATAGTGTCAAGCTGAAGGGTCGTACGTAGTTACCATTCTAATTGCGTGGCAATGTACGTCAGTTGTCAAATCGCAAACTACATGTAGTGTAGCTAATAAAAATAAGATATTTTCATATTTCGGGTTACTTTCGATCATTCTACCCCCTTAAACCAGTATTTCGGTTAGACAGGTTTAGTGATACCGTTTTGGGACTACCGCTTGCCTTATTTTCACATATATATCGGAAGCAGAATAGTGTATTTGTGTCAGTCCATGAACTAAATATCTACAAATGTATTTATTTCTAGTCTGCCAACCACAACATAATAATTTAGAAGTGCAGACCCTAACAATGAGCAGAACCGTACACACTTCACATTCTTTTGCTTTTATCAAGCTTTTGGTGCATATTGTTAAAACGCTTTACATTGGTTTCTTTCTCCTCCCACCCCCCTCCTCCCCCCACCCCTCCCTGCACCATAATATTAGGGTACCTAGATCCATCGCGTTTAAGGAACTGTGTGCCTCCTTGTGGTATTAATATGTTTTTAACAGCTGACTGTTTCTCATGTTCAGTATAATCTTATTTCAGATGCTCAGAAGTTTCGCGAAAAATTCAATGAAGGCAAAGTTGCGATGCTAAATATACTTCAGAAAAGCAAAGATGACGGGAGTGAAAATAAAAAACGTAGAGTTTCTGAGAGTGAGTAAATGTGCTTGCACTTGTTAATCCATAGTATTTAGTTATAGCATGGCAGTGGCCGGATGAGCGGAATCTTCAAACCTGTGATTTCTGGCATATAGCTTGAATCAACCATGTTTCGGCTTCAGAGAAATCTGTCCATATTTGCCAGAGTTATCTCCCCTGCAAAATTAAAAAACGTCCATCTGCAGGTTGTTTAGGCCAGATATATTTTGAACCTCCTCACAATTATTTCTCGTTGGATATATTATGGGAGATGCAGTACTATGTTTTTGTATTGGTGAAATCTGTCCATATTTACCAGAGTTGTCTTCTCTGAAAAAATTCAACAAAATTCTCTTGTCCGGGCCAGACTTTAGTTTGGAATCTATTCTTGTAATTCTTTTTCAGTGTATATAATGTGGCCAGTCAGAATGACATGACTTTGTTTTAGCGAAATCAACCCATATTCACCAGTGTTATCTCCTCTGACTGACTTAACCCTTTAATTCTCGAATTTGTTCATGAAAATATCAATTTTCTTATAGAAAATGTCGATTTGCGGGCCAAGAGAAGACTATTTTTGAAATTTTACCATGTGAATGGCTGGTTCTACTTCGAATAATACTTTACCAGATGTACTATTATGATAATATCTATTATCTAGTCTAGCTCAAAATAAACAATTAAAACTCCGCTCTCTCCTGGTCCTGCCCATATTGTGTCCGTGAATTACCATCACCGCAGGTACCGAGTCAAATCCCAATCACAGTCAGATTCGTCTATTTTGCGCTTTGAAAAAGTCGCGTTTTTCTAGAGCTGTTAATTTGAGCAATTAAGGAGTTTATCGATCGTATTTCACGTTGTTATCGGTGGCTTCATGGAGGAATTGGGAAAATCATCACAGGGGCAGGTTGTATCAATCTAGAATTTATACATTCGTGCCATAATGACTGTTTGAAATTTCCTTAAATTGGCACATTGTTTTAAAATGTTAGCCATTGTTGGAGTCGCTTCTGTACCCGTTAACTTTTAGTTTAATTCGGGTACTCGGTTAATTTCTCTTGCGACTCGGTTCCTCTAAAGATGGATGTGCCCTTGGCCAAGATGGCGGCGCCCATGAATTATGTCATTCTTGGCTTGGTGTGTCTATGCACTCTGTTTATCGCCGATTTTAGCTCTCGCTTCATTGTCGAGGGTGTTTGTAGTGATCGGCGATGTAGTCTTGGTTATTTAACGTTAGTTAAAGGCTGAGTTGTTTTTAAAGAATTTTCACTCAAAAAAGTTTCAAATATCTCCTGCCTAAGAACTTGATTATCATTAATTTAAGAGAAAGTTAATGTGTTTAAGAAATCTTAACTATCAAGTCGATTGTGCGTATTGCTCGTCATCATTTATCATGTGCAGCGTTTTAATTTTTCTCTGTTCGCAGAAACCTAAGAATCCGGACACATTGTGCCAGAAGTGCAACAGGTTCATGAAGGGAAGTATTTGGGACATCACTGCGTGGCGTGCGCTCAGTGTAAGGTCGGGAGCCCTTGTGATGTGTGCGTGAAGTGGTCATCGGCAATGGTGGCAGAGTTCGACAGGGATCGACGTGCGAGGCTGGAGAGGATCGTGAAGGACAAGGCAGCGAAGTTGCAGCAGGCGTCTGATGGGGCTGGAAGGTCGTCTGAATGACCGGATGGATTCAGCTCTGGGTGTATGGGCGGCCCAGTTCAAGGCAATGTTTGAGTCATTGCAGTCCACGGTCCCGGTGATGCAAGCTGGTGCAGGACAACCATTAGGTGGTCCGGCTAGTTCTGCTGAGGGTCATGCACCTGCCCCTTCTCTGTCCTTGGCTCAAGAGCCGACGATAAAGGAGGAAGATCTGTTGCTGATGGAAGATTCCGGCATGCTGGATATTTCGATGACGGCAATGCCCGGTACGTCCCAGGGGTCGCCCTCGGCATTGGTACGGGTTTGCCAGGCAGATGGTGATGTCGACGTTCCGTCAGGCATTTTCCATCCGCTATTTGTGCAAACGGAGGGGTCGGCAGAGCCGTGTTTTGCGGTTCCTGTTGGTATCCCGGCGGCGTTAGGTGCGGCTCCTATCAGAGTGACGGCGCCAGCCATGGGTAGGGCGGTCGTAGTCCCGGCTCCCGTGCTGGAGCCGATGGACTGCGGAGAATCCGGGTCTGGCGATTCGTTAGACACCGGTGCCGCTGGTAGTCGCGCTATGGATGCGCTCTGTCCTGGCAGAGACGTGTCTCATAGCGCTCAGCATGGATCGTCGGTGGCCCTCTCATCTAAGGGAGAGAGGGAGGATGAGAACGGGAGTTCATTGATGGACGAGTCCGTTTTCTGCACCGGAGCTGAATGGGTGCAGGTCCTTGGATGGATGACCAATCGTCTCGGGTTGGCATCTGATCTGGGATCTCTGCGCGATCCGGCGATGGAGCGGATGTCAGAGCGAGCGGCTAGCGCTCTGTCAAGTGGCTCTTCTGCCATGCCGACACTCCCTTTGGACACGCAGACTTCCGACATGCTGGAAGTTGCGGCATACCGGCTGGTTCAGCCAGACTATGCATTGCTGAAGGCCCCGAAGGGGATAAGGAGTAGGGTCCGTTTTCCGGAGCTGGCCTACCATCAGTACGCCCGTGTTCCACGGCTTTCCGTTGCGGAACGAGAGGCTCTGAATAGGCCGTTGGCTGGGAAGGCTAAGGGGCGGTCGCGTCCTTTGGTTTCTCAGACCAACAAAGACCCGTTCAATGAGCTTACGCTCATTGAGGATGCGGCGAGGGCAGCCATGGCTGCGCTGTCGCATGGGTGTACCGTCCTGCAGGGTATGCTGGACTGCACGGCGAATGGTGGACAGGTGCCAGAGGCTGCTCCCGGAGTTGTTCGGGACACCATGCGCCTGTCTCAGGATTGCCTGGCCAGGGTGATCACTAGAACATTGGCAGAGCGACGGAGAATGGTTCTCGATTGTGTAGAACCAGGACCAGAGATGAGGGCTGCATTATCTTCTGCGCCTTTCATAGGTCCAGGCTTGTTCGGCGGCTCGGCATGACAAGTGCTCCAAGGTTGCGTCAATGGTGGCGGAGCAAGAAGTGGTCGGCAAGTCGTGGAAGTCGACTAAGAGGACTCAGCCGCAGCAGTCCTACCATCAGCATAGACAGGAGCAGCAAAGGCAGCGTCCTAGATCGCCCTTCTGTCCGTGATGCCCATAGGCCATCCGGATCACAAGGACCTGGCCGTTCATCCTCATACAAGTCATCTAATAAGAGGCCATATGAGGAAGACAGGAAGGGTGGCGGTTTGGGCCACGGCAGCTACCGTAAGGATAGCCGTGGCGGCGGTTCCGGACCGTTGTACTACAAGAAGCCGTGGGGCTCGTTTCTGACGGGTTTCCGGCGGAGCCAGTGCCGGTGGCTTTGGAGCCGACTGGAGTCGAGAATCTTCACCCAAGCGATTTAGCGTCTTATCGGCCAATCTTGACCGACAGCTGTGTGCAGATTCCTTCCGTCGGAGGCAGACTTCAGCTATTCCTAAGCCAATGGGAACAGGTCGTGCGCGACTGTTTAGTTTGTCAGTGGATAAGAAACGGCTACGATCTGGACTGGCTCATCCATCAATCGTTAGTTCCGTTAACCTCGACTCCAATATGGACTCCTGTTCCAAGGGAATCAGATCATCTAGACGCCATTCGATCAGAAATAGAATCTCTTCGTCAGAAGGCGATTCATTTAGTCAGCGATCAGTCTTCACTAGGCTTCTAGTCGATCATGTTCCTCGTTCCGAAGCGTACCGGAGGATGGAGACCAATTCTCAATCTCAAACCGTTGAACAAATTTATTCTTTCTCCCAAATTTCAGATGGAGACGGTAGCAGCGGTAATGACAGGGCTGAGGAAAGGCATGTGGGGAGTGTCGATAGATCTGAAGGATGCATATTTTCATATTCCAATGTCAATTCCTTTTCAGAAGTACCTTCGGTTTGCATTCCAAGACAATGTTTGGGAATTCAATGTGCTCCCGTTCGGCCTGACCACAGCTCCGAGGGTCTTCACCAAGGTGGTTCTCGCCATGACTTCTTTACTTCGCAGGAGAAACATAGCTGTTCACACTTACATAGACGACTGGCTGCTAAAGGCGGGGAATCCAGTCACTCTGCGCAGCAATCTGCAGGTAGTCCTAGCCTTATTAAAGGATCTAGGGTGGATTGTGAATCTAGAGAAATCCGAACTGACTCCATCCCAGGAGTTTGTTTATCTGGGGATCTTTTTCAATCTCGGGGACGGCGTAGCTTTTCCGGCGGAGAGCAGAGTCAAAAGCCTGATTGCAGTTTTGGAGTCGGTTTCTCTAGGAGCCTATCTGACGGCGCGCCAGTTTCTCAGGATACTGGGGTTACTAGTATCTCTGGAGAAGGTGGTTCCGTATGCGGCACTCCGGCGCAGGCCGATTCAGATGTATCTAATGTCATTCTGGTCGCAGAGAACAGATCCGTTATCTCTGAGGATACCAGTAAAAGAACCATTGATATTCCACCTTCAGTGGTGGTTATCGGAACAGAATCTCCTGCGAGGTGTTCCTCTACAATCTCCTCAACCTCAGATGTCCATCTTCACGGATGCATCGTTGACGGGTTGGGGAGTGGTATTGGACAATCAGTCAGTGTCAGGGGAATGGGATCGGACCAATGCGCAGAAACATATCAATGTGCTCGAGCTATTAGCGGTGGTATTTGCACTTCGAAAGTTTGAGAGTCTAATTCAAGACAAACTTGTCCTAATAAGGACAGACAACTCAACAGTGGTGTCTTATTTGAACCGCCAGGGTGGTACGAGATCACCAGAGTTGTGTATGATGGTTTGGAACCTTCTGTTGTGGTGCCAAGAGAGGAATATTATTCTTCGGGCAGCACATTCCAGGAAGATTGAACATCCTAGCGGATGCTCTCAGTCGAAGGACGGTTTGTCGTCCGACGAATGGCAGCTCAACCAAGCGGTAGCGGAGGTTCTATTCAAACAATGGGGCAAGCCAAATGTCGACCTGTTTGCAATGAATCAAAACGCAAAGATGGTCACTTACGTGTCACCGATCCCGGACCCGCTAGCTTTAGCAGTAGACGCACTGGCGATAAGTTGGGAGGGAATGTACGCGTATGCGTACCCTCCAACAATTCTCACCCCGAAAGTTCTGGCAAAGATAAGAGAGGGGATGTGCCAAGTACTACTGATCGCCCCTTATTGGCCAGGCCGATCATGGTTTACGGATCTGCTGGACCTTCTGGTCTGCAATCCAATCCCTCTTCCAGACACAAGAGATCTAATCTCTCAAAACAAGGGTCTGTACCTTCACGACAGACCAGAAATGTTCAAATTGACTGCATGGATGTTATCAAGCAGCGTGCAATTGAGGGTGGCTTTTCTGAGCAAGCAGTGAAGTTTGTTGCTTCAGCCAGAAGAGTTTCAACCACAAAGACATATAATTATAGAATCAACAAATTTGCACAGTGCTGTGAGAGAGGAGATATTGATCCCTTTTCTGCATCTGTTCAACACGTAGCAGATTTTATCTGTCATTTATACAAAGTTGACAAACTTGTACCTTCTACCCTAGCAGCATATAAGTCTGCATTAGCTTCAGTCATTCCCAGTCTCGCTATTGAAGGAGTGGAGAATGACACCTTGAATGAAGTTATCAAAGGAATGAGCAATCTGCGACCTAGGCAGCCAATTCCTATCCCATCATGGAATCTATCTCTTGTTCTACAGGTTTTAGGGCATGCTCCTTTTGAACCGATTAGATCTATTGATATTAAACTGTTAACTATTAAATCAGTTTTCTTGGTTGCAGCAGCGTCGGCGAGAAGGAGAAGCGAAATTCATGCGCTTTCTGCTGAACAAGACCGTTTTGTCGTCACGGGTGAAGGTTTAAGACTACTTCCACGTCTTTGTTTCCTGGCAAAGAATCAGTCACTTAAATATCCAGGACAGCCGATCAATTTGCCAAGTTTAACTAGACATGACCCAAACTCTTCTGCTTGGTGTCCTGTCAGATGTCTTAAAATGTATAAGAAACCTACTAATGAGTGGAGAGACGACCCGAAATCTCTGTGGTTATGTCTCAAAGCTCCCCATTTACGTGCCTCAAAAGATACTATTTCTCGTTGGATAGTTGACGCTATTAAGATGTCACACAAAATTGCTACAGGAAAGCAGATTGATCGTGCGAATGCCCATCAGGTCCGAGCACTAGCAGCATCATCGGCCCTTTATACGGGTGTCTCATTAGAGGAGGTGATGTCTGTAGCACAATGGCATGCCGAGTCGTCATTCACTGATTTCTACCTTCGCGACCGTGGATTGGGCCGAGCTCCTGTGATGATCAAGAAAAGATCAAGCACTCAAAATGGTGAGTGTTTACATTAATTAAGTGACTATAAATATGTTTACTTACAGTCGAAATACCAGACTGCTTAGGTGAATAGTCTGGTACAAGAGTATACTTATCCTCTCATACAGATGTTAGACTCATTCCAATTTGAAAATCTAATCCATGTACTGATGTTTTTTCAAACTTTGAAGTTGTAGTAGCTTCTTTGCACTCTACTGGACTTAGGGCTGACACGGGTCTGGTGGGTGTTGCATCCCCATTGACAACCCTCTGGATTTTGTGCGGACAAAAGGGGGGGGGGGAGCGCGGTCTAGACCATGGAAGTTTAGCACTCTATGAGTCAGATGGCAGAACCCAAGCGTATGCCAGGGTTCTAGTCTCTTCACAACCTTCTCTGTTGGATGGTAGATGAGTGCTGGTTCGAGCCTCACCTCCTCCCACCGGCATTTTCTGGCTGTCGAAATCCGGAGTTTATCATAATAGTACATCTGGTAAGTATTATTCGGAGTAGAATCAAAAAAGCATCCGCTTTTGTTTCTACGAGAATTCTTAATACTTACCAGATGTACTATGGCCCTGCCTCAGCCGCCCCGCTGAGGTGAGGCTGAGCTGCTTTCGCTGTTTGCCAAGGCAAATATAAGACGAATCTGACTGTGATTCGGATTTGACTCGGTACCTGCGGTGATGGTAATTCCCGGACACAGTATGGGCAGGACCAGGCGAGTGCGGAGTTTTAATTGTTTATTTTGAGCTAGACTAGATTATAGATATTATCATAATAGTACATCTGGTAAGTATTAAGAATTCTCGTAGAAACAAAAGCGGCTGCTTTTTTGACTCGGTTATCGAGCCAGCCATTCCAGTTGTAAATTTGAAAAATAATCTTGGTCTGCAAATCAACATTTTTCAAGGCCACTGATATGAGTGTTAAAGGGTTAAAATTCATAGAAAATATGGTTCCACTTGATTACTTAAAAATTCCCAGATATATCGAGTTTAAATTTGATACACAGATGCCATAAGAGAAAAGTTCAGTTGTAACTGTTTCAACAAAATCAGATTTTTAGCTCAACTATCCAGAATGGCCGAGTGATCGTTGCAACTATTGGACGCCATATTTGTTGAGTCTATTGTCTGTGCAAGCTAAAGTCTTCCAAACAAAAAGACGCTGTCTGCACGTGCAAATGATCGATTATTTGCCACCTCAGGAAGCATAAGCAAGTAGGACGTATTCACAGCTGTACATTCGACTGCTTGTATTTCAATCCTGTTCAGCGCAGAGGTGACAATTTCCAGAAAAAAATATGAGAAATACCTTTGACAATAATTTGCGTGAAAGTTGTTGCTGTACAGTATTTAGTCAAATTATTGTCAAAATAATAAGTAGGTAATGCGATTACTGCGTGCTATAGATTTGATACAAATTTGAATCGCATTAAAGCTACACCCATTTTCACCTGTATAATTTGTGGAGTAGGGACTTTGTTAATTCATGTTTGGATTTGCGTTTAGCTGGACTTAATTGTCAAATTAAAAATTACCAGGCGAGTTTCATGGTTGCATTGCAAGCACATTTTCACTGCATTAATTGTCTAAATGTTTTTAGCATTAACATTTGTCTAACATACTTTACAGATGGCGATGTATGTGATGAGAAGAGCAACTCCGATCAATCATCAGCTGATGCAGTCGCAGAAAAACTTGGCACATTAACAGTAGAAGAAAAAGAATCTGCTTCATCACAGACGAAAACAACAGAAAGTGCGTGTAATGGTTCACATGATAGTTCAGAAAAGCTGGCTGCAAAAAGCTCTGATAGAACATCCCCTCCAGCTGATAGTCCAACACCAGTTGTATCGGCCAGCAATAATGAGTCAAAGTCAGAACCAAAGGATGATAAGTAATGTTAGTAATTGCCTAATCATATAAAATGTGTGTATATATATAAATATTGCATATTTATTGCCTCGGGTGATAACTTATACATGATTACCCATTTCACACTGTATTTCATAGGTGATATTTCTGCATGCTGCATGTAATATTCTGATCGTTATTGTGAAAACAATTTAGCTGACATGTGGTAGCAACAGTTTTCAGTCAATTGTTTTAGAAAATGAGCAGATTATATATTTAATTTAGCTTGCCAAAGATTTCAATAAATTCATTATAATATATAAAGTTTAATAGATGCTGACCTCTATTGTAGTGCTGTTTATTCATTGTACACACAAAAGTTTGAGCATATCAGATTATATTGTTGCCATACCCTCTAGATTTTTAGACTATTTAAATTGTTTTCTAGCAGATTTACTGTGATCATTAATCAGAAAAGGGAAATTGCCTCCTTTAGTAACTGTGTTTATATTCTGTCAATCTAGGCAATGTGCATGAGCGGTTAACGAGATGTTAGTTGATGTGCTTATAAAAGAAATATTTGTATAAAATTCTTGGACATTTTTTTGGATGGGTTGTTGACATAGTCTGAACATTGTTTGTTATACATGTGGGTGTGTAATGTCCATGGCGATGCACACTAGGAATTCCACAAATTTTAGAAAAGTAAATTTGGATGCCAGAATTCATCACCAATTCACCTATAATTTGAGCGTTTGCTATGCATCATAGCCTTGTTGCTAGTTGCTTTTATCGAGAATTGTAATTCTTTTAGGCTTACTGCCCCTCTGTGCAATGAGATTTGGGGTGCCAATGTTTTATCTGAAGTCGGCCAAATTTCTAGACATATTTAAAATTGCACAATTCTATCCAATTAAATAGAATATTTGGTCACACTGATAAGCTTAAAGAATAACTAACTTCATCTCATGATGTCTATATAGATAATCTAATCAGCCACTCATAAACTATGCACCCCGGTCTGGAAGAGGGGGTGGTATAGTGATCAGCATATACGTCCGTCCAGGTTGTCCCAGTCTTGTCAACGCAACTCCTCTTAGTTCAATTACAATTTTTTTTGAAACATGATAAATTTAGTCGTTACCATCTGAAGATGTGCATGTGCTTTTTTCGTGGCCAAAAAATTATTCATTACAGAGGTACCCCCCTTTAAATATCTTAAAGCCGATACATAAACTGCATTACCAATCATTTCTTGTCAACGCAACTCCTACAGTTTAGCTCTGATCCTTTTGAAACTTGGTGTTATCATTACCATGTGAAGGTGTGCATGTGCTATCCGTATATCTCTACATCCATCCATCTGTCCAAAATGTATGTTTGTCAGGCCATTCGTCTCTGGCAATCATTTCTTGTCAATGCAACTCCTAGAGGTCTTGATGGATTAACTTAACATTTCGTCCACATTATCATGTGCATGTGCTTTTTTCGCAGCCAAAAAATTATGCATTGCAGAGTTATCACCCTTTAAATATCTTAAAGCTGATCCATAAACTGCTTGTCAACGCAACTCCTACAGTTTAGCTGTGATTCTTTTGAAACTTAAATATTATCAGCACCACATGAAGATGTGCATGTGCTATTCGTATACATGTACGCCCATCTGTTTGTCAAAAATGTGTGTATGTCCATCTGTCAGTCCATCCATCTCTGTCAATCATTTCTTGTCAACAAACGCCTAGAGGTCTCAATGGATTAACTTAGAATTTCACCCACATCAGTATCATGTGCAGATGTGCTTGTGCTTATTTCATGGCCAAAAACTATTCATTGCAGGGTTATCACCCTTTAAATATCTTCAAGCTGATCCATAAACTGCATTGCCAATCATTTCTTGTCAATTCAACTTTGCCTACAGTTAAGCTGCGATTCTTTTTGAACTTGTTAAGTGTTATCATTACGACATGAAGATGTGCTATCCGAATACTTGTACGTTCATCCATCTGTCCAAAATGTATGTTCGTCTGTTGGTCCATCCTGGTCAACGCAACTCCTACAGTTTTGTTACAATTCTTTTGAAATGTGGTAAATCTAGTCATCTGAAGATGTGCATGTGCTTTTTTCGCGGCCAGAAAATTATTCATTACAGAGTTATCCCCCTTTAAATACCTTTAGCCGATACATAAACTGCAGTCCCAATCATTTCTTGTCAACACAACTACAATTTAGCTGTGATTCTTTTGACAAAGGGTTCTCATTACCTCTTGAAGATGTGCATGTGCTATCGGTATGCCTGTACATCCATGTGTCGGTATAGAATGTGTGTATGTCAGTCTCGGTCCGTCCATCGCTGACAATCATTTCAAGATGTCAACGCAACTCCTACAGTTTATCTACGATTCCAGAAGTCTGTTTGATTGACTTTAAGGGAGTCTACTCCATCCAGAAACCTGGACTACAGTAGAGAGTTGTGGTTCTTGCATTAGAAGGCATTAAATGCATCTTGATTAGAAATCTTTGCGGAGCTAAATGTAAGTAGATTTATTTAGTAAGTAGTGATTGAACGATAAGTATGTTTATGTGGTTAATAAAACGACAGAATAACCCCAGGTGTTTCTGTGGTCGTTATCTCCTGAAATACTTAAAATTCATCAAAATTGTTGTTCGTGGCAGATGTTGAAGAATTTTGAACCTATGCTCTCAATTCCTTTATCACTGGATATATTACTTGAAGAAGCAGTGACATTAATCCATTTTGAAGAAATTCATCCTTTTCCTGAGTTATCTCACTTGAAAAACTAAAAATTCACCAAAATTCTCTTGTCCGGTCATAATAGTTGAATGGAATTGAACCTGCACTTACAAATCTATCTTTCTTTAAGGCAAGATGCAGTGTCAGGATTTCGTTTTTCTAAATATTGTCCTTACAATTAACGTTACATGTATGTCCACTCTTGATGTATGTTTATCTGAAATGTTTGGATCCAGAGGGCTGATGGCTCTTGTTATCATCCCGTCAGCTTAAGATGGCTGTCATGATTTTTCAACCAATCTGGAAAAACCTAGCGTTTATTCCTCGGTATGAGCTCAGTCATAGAGGTGCCATCTATAACTTGACAATGTGGTATAAAATGAACCATGCAGGTAAGCTGTTGAATGTTTTGAAACTAATTTGACTGGAAGTTGTTTCTGCCTTAAGCAACAACAACTTCCAGCCAAATTAGTTTCAAAATCTTCAACAAGATGATTGTTACATAAAAAATGTAATGCATTGCCACTTACATGACATCACACACTCACTAGAGGAGACAAAATGGTGGAGATCACCGTTCAACATTAACTCGATATTACATTGCAAAGAATTCTGGTACAGATTTACGGGAATGTGAAAGGATATGAATGATATGGAATCTATAAACAATAATCTGTCAGTGCAATACATTTGAAATGAGATTAGCTTCCCTTTAAGTACATGTAATAGAATTTGTGACACCCCCCCCCCCCCCCCCCCCTCCCCCAGATTTGAACTTGTAACCCCCAGATTTCAAGGTGTAGGCTCCCTGAGACCTCCAAAACTTATATCTATTCTATGGGAAACATTGATTGTGTGTCATATATGCGCGCATATGTCATAACTAAAATATTTTTTTGCCATAGTTTACCAGTTTGGGACTATAAATATTTGTATGGGGTTATGACTTGTTTAATTCTGTGATTTGTATCCTTTTTAGGAATTTAAAATTTTAGTTTTTTTCAGTAGACATTTGATTCATCAAAGGCGATTTGCTAAAATCCTTATTTCAGGACACTGCCACAGATGTTTTTGACCTATGTGTCTTGTCCCAAACCAATATCTTTAGCTTTGTCAGGGCGGCCATTCTTGATCTGACTACTGAGTCCTGCATTCTTGAGGTCACCTCCTAGCACACTTAGCAGATTTATGACATCCTCTCCTTGCTTTATATTTACTGGCTCCCAATAGGGCATACATGGTGTGATATGCCGAAAAACTAGCGGGCTCGACACATGGGACGAAGTCGGTGTAGTTTAGCTCAAAATTGGGTATTTCTCCGGAGTAAAATTATGTCTAGTTTCCGAGATACAGCTATGAATAGACAAACTGAGCCTCATGCTACAACCCGTATGCTATTGCGTTGTAATAATAAACCAGAACTTATATTAAAACTGGAAATGTTGATTAGTTCTAAAATTTATTCATATGTCATTAGCATCATAGTATTGATGTAAAACTTCTCATAGATTAAGAAAAAACATTTCTTAAATAAATTGTCTGTTTCTAAGTAGAACCGTAAACGGCATTTTAATTTTAGATTTAGTTTGTCATTGCCATATTATTTGAACATATTGTCTGCTGGCGGGACATTCTCCGATAAAGACAGAGCATCCCATGTTAGCTCGGTCATTCATCAGCAGGATTTTGAATAGTAAACGTGTGGTGACTTACACTCTGTTTGCCTAGGTTATGTATTTATAAATTACAATTCAAAAGTACACTTTAAAGAGATTCTACAGTTGTATAAATGATTCTTCATAAGCATCTTTGTACTGTAACAAATCAAATGTGCCATGATAAATTTATTTTGTGATTGACTTTTTCAGTTTTGACTATACCTTGCCCCTCTAGCTAAGCTTCACCCACACTTCGCCTGTGTTGGGATCAAGCAATTCCTCGACTCCTTAACTCAATTTCCAGAAAATTACAAAGGTAAGCTGTTGAATATTTTGAAACTAAGTTGCCTGGATGCTGTTTTCAGCAACAGCGCCCGGTCATATTATATTGTCTGACTACTAAGCGTTTTAAGACTAAATTGACTCATGCTGTAATTGATTATAACGTCAGCCTACGTGTCATGTAGTTGTCAGTGTCGTCATATGATGGATGGGTAAACTGGGAAGGTCCATTGTCGATGTATACATGTGTCTTTAGTGCATGTTAAAATTACTGATGAGCTTGGCTTGACATTTACTCTTGAGCTGTAAGTGAGAGATATGCTGATTATGTTGCTGTGTGCATTAAGCCATAGTGAAATAATCAGTCAAGACTGACATGCAGCAAGCACTTGATTTGCATATTTAAAATATTTATATAACCTTCAGCTTAATGTAGCACAGTGTCACATGTTGACTGTTCTAAAGCTTGCTGGTGACTGACTAGTCTATCAGGAGATGCTCTGATTTTATTTGTCAAATAAAATGGCGATGGCAAACTTAAACAACGTCTACGCTTCTAGTTTGTTAGTATCCATAAACTAAGAAATAGTCCGCAATTTATTTTTTAAATATACTTGTTTATAATTTATGAGAACATTAGCTGTGTCTTAGGTTTATTACTTTTAACTAATTTCCTGGATAACAACGATTCTGTTGTTGAATAATTTGTTAACAAAAGTTCAATAATTTTGTTAAGAATGGACCTTTCCACTGTATCCATCCATGATATGATGTCATAATCAACTACGCGACCTATAGAATGACATAGATAAGTAGGTCACGAACGCATAGTTGAAGACAAACTATGCGTTATTGTACAAATAGACCTTTCCCACATTGTTGTATTTTGGGAAAATACCTTCCCAGAATGCTTTGAGCATTCACCTCCGGCTGGTAAACGTGATAGCTGACTCGCAAACGCCATTACTTTACTATTGAAATCTGATACAACGCAATTTAAGCAGGTTATATAAAGAACTACTTTCATAATATTATTGCAGTCATACATCATTGGAAAGCTTAGCCAATTTTCTATTGATAATTAACCCCCCTGCCTCTCCTCGCGTCCATGCGTCCGTCACACACAGGTTTTCTTTCGATAACTACTTTTGCTTGGAATAGTGTGACAACACTCCATGGGAACATTGGCTATGGTACTAGGGAAATGTACATTATTTTGTGGGTCAGTCAGCTCGTCCCGCCATCCATCCATACCTTTGTCTCTGAATTTGTGTCCGTCCGTGCAAATTTTGGGCTTTCGGTCAATAACTTTATTTTTGCTTGGATTATTGTGACAAAACTTCATGGGAACATTGGCTATGTTTCTAGGGAAATGTACATTATTTTGTGGGTCAGTCAGCTCATCTCTCTGTCCGTTCATCCCTTTGTCTCTGAATTTGTGTCCATTGGCTATGGTACTAGGGAAATGTACATTGTTTCGTGGGTCAGTCAGCCTATCCCTACGTCCATTCATCCCTTTGTCTCTGAATTTGTGTCTGTCCGTCCGTGCAAATTTTGGGCTCTCGTTCAATAACTTTTTTCTTGGAGTATTGTGACGAAACTTCATGGGAACATAGGCTATGTTTATAGAGAAATGTCCATTATTTTGTGGGTCAGTCAGCTCGTCCCTCCGTCCGTCCATACCTTTGTATCTGTCCATCCGTGCAAATTTTGGGTTTTCGTTCAATAACTTTATTTTTGCTTGGAGTATTGTGACGAAACTTCTTAGTTTATGATTATTAGCTCCCATTTGTCTGTGTATCCATCCATATGTCTGTGTATCCATCCATATGTCTATCCAAATCAGTGGGATTATGTCATCCCACGAACATGGCTGGCGTTGCGGGTGGGTGGGGATTATTTGATTTATATCATCTAGTTCTCATCTGTGTTCATTTTTATAGTTTTTGTCAAATTTAATACAGTTAATAGTAATTTTGTCCGGTTGATTTAATGAATCTAGCTATCATGCTGTCTTTTATATACGCTAATAACTCAGTGAATATTTTACAAAAATATTAAAACTTCTGCATTAATGTTTAGACAATTGAATACGCTTTCGAATGATGTATATCTTAAAATATAGTTATTTTAGTTTTTTCATAGGAATGGCTTAAATTGCAGTGTATTTTAGTGCAATAGTAGCTCAATGCTGGTCTGCTTCCTGTTGACGGCTTTACCAAACTTTAGCTCTTGGCGTTGATTTAGGGGAATCCCGGCGTAATGACGTCAATGTGGGAAAGGTGCATTATATGTCTACTATTTAATAAATATCCTACAACAGCACCCAGTCAAATTAGTTACAAAATATTCAACAACTTAACTGTATAGCTTTCAGGAAATTGTTAGTTAGGGCATTCAGGGATCGATCAATCCCAACACAGTAAAGTGTGGGTGGAGCTTAGCTAGTAATTGGTGGGGCATAGCTAAACCTGTCATGGTCCATTGTCATTGGATATAGAATACGGAGTGTGTATTTAATCTATCCCAATTCTACAGGCATTATGTAACAGTTTCTTTACAAATGAAGCAGTAAACTTGAATATTTAGATAGTAATGCTTGAAAGTCCACTGTCAATTTTAAGATAGCTAAACAGGAAAGCTGCTTAATATTTTGAAAATAATTTGACTGGAACCTGGAATCCCAGTTAAATTAGTTTCAAATTATTCAGCAGAATATTCACTACATCATGATGAAATTGTCATTTCTGGTGCGTGATGGTTAAAGTGTTAACTTATCCCTTTAATGCCTAAATTTGGTCAAGAATCTCACAATATTTTCTTTATAAATGCTCATTTGCAGGCCAAGGGAAGACTATTTTTGAAAATTTGCCACTGGAATGACCAACTAGATAGCACTAGTTCATGTGATATACATAATACAGTTAATATATAGTGAGATTAGTTCTTGTTAACTCTCAATTCACCATACAGGCTTAATACGTACAGTACTAGAAATTGTAAGAAATATTCTGTTGAATATTTTCAAATTAATTAGACTTGAACATGTTGCTGCCCGAGCTGGCAAGTTTCAGGTCAAGCTCGTATCGACATGTTCAAAATGGTATGAATTGAAATTGAACTTGGAAATTAGAATTTTGGGATAGAGTTATTACATATATGTTGACAAATATACTGACTGCATGTATTTCATTTACAGCTGTTCTATATATATATATATATATATATATATATATATATATATATATATATATATTGTGTGTGTGTGTGTCTAAAGTTAGAGCCTTGTACTTATTGACTGTCAAGTTCACCTATTGTGCACTGTTTGCTCACCTGGCCCATCTTTTTGTGCCATATCTACTGACTATCGTCCTTTCTTCCATTATCTTTTGCATTAAAAGACTACCTCATTAACCGCTTAGCCAATTTTAAGCTGCCAAACTTGGTTGGAATGACCCTATGCCAGGTAGATAGTCTTCCAAACTCATATACAGAAATTTTATTGGTCAATTTCTCTAGTGGCCAATTTCTGAAACATATCTGCAAAATCATTTATTAAAGGATTTCTGCCAACAATTGAACTTCGGTGAAAATATTGCTATATTGAACTAACTGGTTAAATATTAACAATTTTATAACGCAATAGTTGGCAATCCATTTACTTCTCACGAATAAATCCGAACTTTAATTAGCTACGCGTCACATGGTCGGCGTGACGTCATTGTAGAGGAAGCAAAATTTGCCGTTACCAGCTGATTACAGCTGACAAGTTGACATTTGCTAATTTTCACACCTTTTCCGCCCGTGTCTGCCTTGTCGTTATACAGAAAGGCAATGTCTGACGAGGAGTTTGTTACTTATATCACACCGTAGGATCAATTAGAACCCGATATTGACGTGAAAAGCGATGACAAGACGGATTCAGAGGAGGATCTGACAGCTACGATATCGTTCATTCGTTGTAGAATACAGCGGGCACGTCGAATGGTAAGGAAAATATAACTGTTACATTAATTTATCCAAACTACTTTCCTTTTTTTAGATGTTCCTGAGATTTAGATATTAGTATTGAAATGCAGTAGACGAAGCGAAAAATGCTGCAAGTGTAAATTATTGAGAAAGCACCTGTTTTCATGATAGTAAATAAACTATATAATGAGAGTATAAGAACGCTGTCGGTAATCCTAACAGTGTTTTTATGCAGTAATTGTGATCTATGAACGTGCTCAAAGATTGACAATAGAAGCTAAACTCCAAAAAGAGAGCCCTATCCGTACTTAAAATGCATTCGAAATAGGGTTTTTTCTGTCAATTACACTGACAATACAATTCCAAGAATGAAAAATGTGCATGAAAATATTTCTTATATAGGCCTATGGTTATTTTATTTAGAAAGCATAAGGAAACAGCTTAGAGTTTCTAAGGGGGTGTGGGTGGGTGCATTCACCCACCCCACTTTTTTGGAGGTTGCCACACCCTCCAAAAGAACTCCCTGGACCATGTCTGCCTCTGCCCACCCCGCCCTAAACACACATTTTCCTGGTGACGCCACTGTACTGAGCCTAGGTAATGGGGTTAGTAATAATGATGCTGGACAACCCACCCCATCCACCACCCCACCCATTCTTCATTCCATCCAATTAAGAAAACCAAAGTAACAACCACAACACAGTGACAATTACAATTATCTGCAGTTGCTGTCATGTTAACTAACCCTTTAACCCTCGAATTTGTTGAAGAAAATTTAAATTTTCTCATAGAAAATGTCCATTTGCAGACCAAGAGAAGACTGTTTTTGAAAATTTACCAAGTGAATGACTGGCTCGGTCATCGAGCTAGTTATTCCAGTGGTAAATTTAAATAAAATAGACTTCTTCGTCTGCAAATGGACATTACTCGGGACCACTGCAGAAGCCGGTTTTGGCTGATATGAGTGAAAGGGTTAATTGTTAACCCTTTAGGGGGCAACACCAGCCTCTGCAATGATCTTGATGAATGTCCATTTGGAGGCCAATAGACGACCATCTTTGAGAACTTAGCACTGGAATGACTGGCTCGGTAACCGCTCCAGCCATTCCAATGGTAAATTTTCAAAAATAGTCTTCTTAACCTGAAAATGAACATTCATTAAACGTCTAGCCTCTGTCCAGGAAAAACCGTGAATCTAGACCCTAACATTGGGAACTAGCAAATAAACGCCTTAAAGATTACAACACACACACATCCAGGAAAAAGACTGTTCTTAGCTATTGAATGCCACCAAGGAAGAATAGTTCACATCAATGTACATTTGCCATTTAAACTACAAATGGGGAAAATGTCCGAGAGCCTGCAATATTAATGGCTATATTTACTTATCATCTGCAACTTATTTTTAGGTGTTCATGTGAAACTGTCGGGCAATGACTACAGGCCATGGGTCTGTGTACTGTCAGGAGATATGCTTGGCGCGAGAGAAGACTAGAAGATGGGCATCAATGCATCACAGGGCATGAGGGATTTATAGGCAACTGTCTAAACCGTCATCTCCTAGAGGTCTCCCTATTTGAATTTGTCAACGATGAAGGCCCACTGGATGACAATGAACTGCCACATAAGTATTATATTTCTGAAACGTATAGATAACACCTGACACATGTCATGCTTTGACAGTAATAATTTATTTCGATTCTCATTATGTACTTATACAACCTGCAATAGAAGCCCATTAATCTGATATATACAACGTAAAGGTGTGACAGATGTATATCTACCAAATGTAACCTTATTTATATATTATGATTATCTGTTGAGGGTTGATTCACACAAGAAGACATGACCTATGCACATTTGACCTGTATATAGGCCATCGATTAATCAAAAAGGGATCACTAAACGCAGGTGGAGTGGGGTAACTTTTTATGGTCACGCTTGCCAGAAACATCCTATCCTATACATTGATCTTCCTGATATAGCATCTGCATTGATTGTGAATATCCATTTGCAAGCTTAGAGAAAGATTTTGTCAATTATTGTTTAGCACTGAGCCTGTCATTTCAGTGGTAAAGTTTAAAAAATATTCCCTTGCTCTGAAAATGGACATTTCTGTGAAGACAGAGAAATTTTCTTTGACCAAATTTGACCATTGCCCTTATCTGATGTCAATGTTCTACATTTTACTGTGCCAATAGCAAAGAAACTGACGTACATTTTTCAACAAATTTGGTGGATGATGTTTAAGACGGCAACACATCTTACACTGAATTTGTTGAAAAATAAACACCAGTTCATCATTTAATTTAATTTAAAAATTTTAAATGTTGAAAAGAGTGGTAAGGGTTAAAGGGTCAATGCATCTCATTTGCTATTGTCAATACTTGTGTGGGCCAAATGGTGCTGGTTAATTAACATGCTTAAGTCAGATGATTGCATGGTCCTCCTATGACCCAGTTACTTAAGAACTTGTATAAAAGATTTTGACTGCTTGAATTTTTTGGGTGCCCATCTGGGATTTTTATGAAAAATGCGAATTTGTTTAAAATGCTACTCATTAACTGCTGAAGCGAAAATCTATTCAGAATTTTGTTACGTCAATGTTTTGGCAACTATCTCTAGGATTTTCTGAAAACTTTCCGGAACCATTTAAAAACAGTACTCCTTAATCAATGGTCTGCTTTCAACAAAACTGCTGTAGAGTGATCCTATAAGGCGGCTTCAACATAGCAAACGAGAATCTTGATTATCATTGATCTATTTTTTTGGCAATATGAGTTGATTGAAAGTTGTTAAGCTGTACAATCTACACTCAAGTTACATGCATCTTAATACTTATTAACCCTTTAGCCCTCGAATTTGTTCAGGAAAATTTCAATGTTGATTTGCATACCAAGAGAAGACTATTTTTGAAAATTTAACACTGGAATGACTGGCTTGGTTATTGATCCAGTCATTCCAGTGGTAAATTTTCAAAATAGTCTCCGTCTGCAAATCGACAATTCTCAAGACCATTACTGAAGCCGTATTTGGCTGATATGAGTGTTAAAATGTTAATAACCATCAGTTTTTAAACGATTAGGTCTCAGAAACCAAGAGAAGACTATCTTTGAAAATTTAACACTGGAATGACTGGCTTGGTTATTTATCCAGTCATTCCAGTGGTAAATTTTCAAAATAGTCTGCAAATCGACATTTCTCAAGACCATTACTGAAGCCGTATTTGGCTGATATGAGTGTTAAAATGTTAATAGCCATCAGTTTTTAAACGACTATGTCTCAGAAACTGAGAATCTATTTCCAAGGGTGGATCTGGCGCATACTTTGTCGCAAAGTGAGAAAAGATTTACCTGCATGTGCCATGCACAGAAATTAATTTAACACTAGCCTGTTACCACTGTTAGCCCAAGGCTACTACAAATCGACAAGTGTTAAGTAAAATTTGTGACTGTCCATGCCTCAGTGGGCTAATAATTCTTCTTTTCGTTCGCTGATCATACCGCCAGTCCTGTAAGTGACTATCGACATGATCATAAGCGTTAAGTGCGTGGATCCATGGTTTATTAGAGTGCGCCGTGCGGCCTGGAACCTCCGTCTTCAGCACTCGAGGTTTCTGTCAGGGTTACCTCACCCTTACCTCCTTTAGTCGCCTCTTACGACACGCAGAGGATACGGAAGGTGTATTCTAAACCCCACCTACAGGGCATAGTGGGCTAATAATAATTTAATATCTTTTGTGCAGACCAGATTATTTTTGGAAATTTACCACTGAAATGACTGGCTAGATTACCGAACCAATCATAAATGGTCGTCTGAATCTCATCCCTAAATTGACAATGTTTTATAAAAAAAAAAAATTTTTTTAATTTAAATCATTTTATGCATCCCAATATATGTATTAATTAGTGTATTGTGCTCATTGCCTCATGATGAATAAATATACAAGATGCTGGTCAACCAACCTTTCCATTATTAGCACTTCTGCAGTGGTCTTGATAAATGTCCATTTACAAATCAACAGAAGACAAATTTTTGAAAATTTCCCACTGGAATGACTGGTTGGGTTACCAGTCACTCCAGTGGTAAATTAAAAAAAATCTCTTGGGAGTCTTGGTCTGCAAATGAACGAACCGGAAAGCTCAGTGTGCTCACCCCAATATATATATATATATATATTACCGGTAGGCCTTCTGTCATGTCTGTAGTTGTCTTTATAATATCCGTTTGCAGACCAACTAGACTATTTTTGAAAATTTACCACTGGAATGACAGGTTAGATTACCAAACTAGTCATTCCAGTGGTAAATTTTCAGTGTTTAAAGCTCAGTTCACTCACCCCAATCTATATTGTTCTCAATGGTGTGAATAACTCGTATAAAAAGATGTTAGCGTTCCATCATTAGGGCTTCTGTCATGCCTGTAGTTGTCTTTATAATGTTCATTTACAGACCAACTAGACTTTTTTGAAAATTTATCAATGGAATGACTGGTGAGGTTACCAAACCAGTCATTCCAGTGGTCCATATAAAAAAATTAATAATCTTGGTCAGCAATGTACACTGTATAACTCAGTTCGCTCTGACACCACAATATGTATTGCTCTCAATGGCGTGAATAAATATACTAAAAGATGTTGCATTATTTCCATTAGTGTTTCTGTAGTCCTCTTGATAAATGTCCGTTTGCAAGCCAAGAAGACTATTTTTGAAAATTTACCACTGAAATGACAGGTTAGATTACCGAACCAGTCATTTCATTGATAAATTTTCAAAAATAGTCTTGGTTTGCAAATACATATTAAATTTTTCATGGTGTGTTAAACGTTGTCAAATCTGCTACTCCATGCTATCTGGTGCAGCTTTACTTTATGATAGGCCTAATATCATGGGCTTATATTTTATCTTTGATTATACATTGCATCTTGTCGTTATCGATAACTTGTACAATTTATCACTCTAAAATATGAAGAAGCATGAAATGAATAAACATATGACAAATAATTACATGAATAAATATAAGCTTCCTGTGTCTTAATTCCTTTAAATTTGAAACTGATTATAACCCAGGAAATAGAAAGTAAGAACTGCGTTCTATGTGCATATTCGACGTCAGTGTTACATTGTTTCTTGATTCATCATGTTTCCGACATCATTATTTCACATCACTCTGGATTTATAATGTCAATTTGTGATGAAGTCATTGAAATATACCACATCAACTTTTCTTAGCCACCTATGTTATCCAAAAAGTAGATCAGACTGACCTAGTAATTATATGGATGGTAGCTTTTGCCCATTGGTACAAAAGTAGTACATCCATCGAAGACACTCGCCAAGCGTGAAGTCAATAGCTCGTAAGTATGACAAAATGTCCCGCAACAGTAATATCTCCTCATTGGGCTCAATACTTTAGAAAATAAGATGTCGGTGGTAGAATGAATTCATTTTGCTTAAATCAATGAGTCTTCATAATAGGATGAAACTTAATGACGGCGCACGCATACGACTCATTGGCATCGACCTCATTTCTGATACGCGGTGGTCTCTGCAAAAGGTGAACGAACCCATGTGAAAGTAGAGAGAGAATGAATGACTGATTGGTTTAGGAGCAGCCAATCCGAGCTCACTTTGTAATCCTCCAAAGTCCAAAGCTCCACCTAATCATCTGGTGTGTCCACACGTGTTGCAAAAAATATTTTGCCATTTTATGAGCCCAATCACGATGTGTGTTGATATTGACAATAACAATAATAATGATGGTGACAATGAAGGTGATGATGAGAGTAAAGTTCTGTCAAGTGGGTGGCAATGATGATGATAATAACGATGGCAGTGACAATGATTGTGATGACCGTATCTTACTAGGATGATGACTGACAATGATGGTGATGACAGTACCAATGACAACAGTGATATGATGAAAGTAACAATTATGACGCTTAAATGTTGATTGTGACTGATAATGATGACTAAAAATTCTGATGGAGATAATGGTAGGAGTACCAATAATATAGGGATACATTTCTAGCTTATGACCTGTCCATTTTTTGCCCCGTGTATGATTCGATCGAACCCTGAATTCCCAGAATACCATGATCAAGGTAACCTGATGAATATTTAGAAACTAATTTGCATTTGACAGATGCTGTTGCTGCCATAGTCAAATTAGTTTCAAAATTCTCTATCGAATCATCAGAATGATTATTAAGTAGTACATCCATCAAAAACACAATTTGTACACTTGACAGACTATTCCAGCTTCATGGCAGAGAATTTCTCCAATTATGGATGTGACATCAGCCTACATGTGATGTAATTGATTATGATGCCATATACTTGCACGACAGATCAGATTCGTCCGCAATGATGGTGATAATGGTGGCACTAACAATGGTGATGGTGACAATCATGATGACAGTGATAATTTTATGGTGACCATGATTGCAGTAACATTGATAATGCTGGCACTAGCAAAGATGGCAGACAATGATAGCAATAATGATGGTTACAAATTTATGCTGACCATGATGACAGCAACAATAATGATGCAGACCCTAAAAAATAGGTTACCTAATTTTCAGCCCAGATAATCCACTTCAGAGGCCCATCTTGGCCCGGAGTGGAGTAGATTATCGCTTCAACGACATAGCTACATGTATCGCAATCTTAGGTCAATCATGCAGGCAACTTGTTGAATATTTTGAAAATAATGTCATGCCTCGTCGATGATGATAATGATAATTTATTTTAGATGGCGCGGTTTCTTTGTCCGTTTTAGCCTCGAAAATCGTCGGGATAGCATCTTGTTTTGAACCTGCGTATAGCTTCCAGTATATCTATATTTCAGTAATCATAGTAAGACAAACGTGTAGCGACTTCTCAGGCCATGTTCGGACTAAGTTTCGAGTTTTCTGTTTGTAAACAACAGAAATTACCTCCCCTAATACGCTGTAATCCACACTTTACGTACAGATTCGTCCGTTAGAAAACAAAATAAGCAAATGCCTGAACCTTTCAATCTGTTTAAGCATCCAAATGCGGCAGAGTATGCCACTAACCGTTCGTATTTCAACAAAACTGATTTATAAATTCAGAAACAACAGCGACGAAATCTGCCTCTACTATGACGTCACTGCCAGAAATTACCGAGAATTGACAACAAAATATGCATATTTAAAACGGCACGGCGTATCACAAAATAACCAAGAAATATTTAATATTACGAACATTTTTATCAATGATGTATTTTTTCTTTATAAATAGTTTAAATAAATATAAGTAGCCACTAAAACAAGGGGAAGCAGCTTGTTGGCAGAAATCCTTTAATTGTTTGACTGATTACAACAAAATTTGTTTGGATGCTCCTGTTCATAGGCTATTGAACTATACAGTAATCTTGAATTTGTTGAAAATTTGGGAAAATAAGATAATAGACAACTTCTCATTAACTGTTAGCAAGACTTCAATCAAACATTGTTGGAAAGAGCCTACAGGCAAATGTTTCCAAAATTGTATGCAGAAATCTGATTGAATTTTTCTTGTCGGTTTTCTGATAACTTACTTGAAATCTGGTAATGGACTACTCACTAGATGTTGACCCGATTTCGACCAAACTTATTTGGAAGGCCCTAATGTCATATGCTTCTGAAGATGTATATGCAGAAATTTGTTCGAGTTATCCTGGGGCCATCTAATATTTTCTGGAAATTGGGTAACAGTCTACCGTTTACTCGATAACTGCAGGCACGATTTTAACCAAACTTGGTAGGAACTGCACTCGGGTTATAAGGTTCTGAATTTACACACAGAAATCTGGTTGGTCAATTATTTGAATGGCCATCTTAGGTTTCACAAAATTTTGGGAAATCGTTAAAAAAAGACTACCCATTCACCATTTGGCCGGTTTTTGCAAACGTGCATAGCCAGACCCTATGGTCGTAAAGGCGTCAGAATTTGTATATATAGTAGTGATTTGTCAATTTTTATACTGGCCATCTTGGATTTTCCAAAAATTTATGGGTAAACTAATAGTTTAAGACTAGCAACCGGTTCCCAAGTTCAAACAAACATGGTGTCAATAACCTTATATTTCGTATTTCTAGACAGAAATTGGACTGGTATTTTCGTTTAGTGGCCACAGATTTTCCTAAATATAAATTTGTTGAAATATAAGTAGTCCACTTTAACCGCTTGACTGGTTTCGGCCAAACTTGGCTTGAAGGACCCTATGGTCATATGCTTCTGAATTTTTATGCAGAAACCTGATTGGTCAATTTTTCTGGCAACCCTATTGAATTTTCTGAATATATAACCTTAAATTGGTTAAAAGATCACTCGTTAACTCTTGGTCCGATTTCAACCAAACCTGGCTTGAATGACCATAATCTTGTATGGTTCAGAACTTCTATGGTGGTAGGCTTCTATGCAGAAATTTCTGTTTTCATTAGCCATGTTGAATTTCCAAAAATGTCCACGAAGTGGTTTCATTAAACACTTGGCAAATTTGGCATGAAGGACTATAATATGGTGTGTATATGGTCAGCACAAACGACACATGCCCTTGGGCCTGAATAGATGTAGTGTCATCACAAGACTGGAGGGACGAAAGTTTGTCATGTAATTATGTCAGTTGTTATTATACATATGTAATTGTTGTTTATTTTGTCAATAGATCCATCTTTAAAGCATAATAGATTCAATTTGAATAGTTGTTGTAATCTGTAGTGTAGTTAGTAACATCTTTTAATCCACAGGAATTTTGTACATTTGTGAATAAAGCATGAAATAGTGTGATATTCTTTGCTCTGTTGGTGCAATATGGATGTACAGTAGCAGTACATATTGTATCTCTAGTCCATCCATCCATCCATATTACCTGATCACTGCAAAACATTTCAAGTTGCAGCGACAAACAAATTTTAATTTCGATTTCAATAAAGTTTTGGGGAAAAAGTTAGTTCTCATTATCCCCACGTTTAGAAAAAAAAGTGGGATATTGTAATCGCCTCCGTCTGTCAATCCCTCCATCACGCTATCTCCTCCCAAACCATTGGGTGGAATTAAATGAAATTGGGTGTGTGTGTTACTAATATGATTCCACTTTGCAAGACGATATTTAAATTTGTCTCCGCCCCCAGTGTGTGGCAGGGGTCAAACGGTCAAATCAGTTGTAACGCAACTCCTCTGAAATCGTTAAACAGAACTGAACCAAGTTTGATATCTGAGTTACCCATATGATTGCGGCATGCAAGAGGCCATTTAGATTTGATTTAGTGGAGGAGGGGTCAAAAGGTAAAATTTTAACCCGTGAAAATTGATTGTAATGCATCTCCGAAACCGCTGGACAAAATCCAACCAAATTTGGTCTGTGGGTTGCCCATATCAATGTGGAGTACATGAGCTTATTTACATATGGCCCCGCTGCCAGGGGTGGGTGGGGGGACAAAAGGTAGAAAAGTTGATTGCAATACAACTCCTCTGACACTGTTGGAAGGAATTCAACCAAATTTAGTATGTCAGTTACCCAGATCAGTGTGGAGTGGATGAGCACATTTACATTTGTCCCGCCCCAGGGGGCGGGAGAGGGGTCAAAAAGTAAAATTTTAACCTGCAGAAATTGATTTAACACATCTCCGGAACCATTGGACGGAATTCAACCAAATGTGGTATGTTAGTTACCCATATCGATGTGGAGTGGATGAGCACATTTACATTTGGCACTGCCCCATGGGTTGGGGATGGGATCAAAAGGTCATGAAATTGATTGTAATGCATCTCCTCTGACACTATCGCAGGAAATACAACCAAATTTGGTATGTGAGTTAACCATATGATTGCCGAGTGCAAAAGGATGTTTACATTTGGCTCCGCCCCTGGGGTGGGTTGCGGGTGTGTGTCAAAAGTTCAAAGCGGTGAACGTGGGGATTTGCGATGATGCGTCATCGACCAATCAATCTAGTATGAAATTGTATCATCGAAAGTATATTACACCACAAAATGTTCCCCACCTTTATCAACCACACCACAAAACGTTCCCCACCTTTATCAACCACACCACAAAACGTTCCCCACCTTTATCAACCACACCACAAAACGTTCCCCACCTTTATCAACCACACCACAAAACGTTCCCCACCTTTATCAACCAGGGATGGGGTAATAGTAATAGGCTATTACAACGATTTCCATGTAATAGAAATAGATCGTTAATTTTACAATGTAATAGTTGTAGATTGAAAAGTAATAGGTAATAGCCTATTACTTGTCTATTACAGGTGTATCCTATATGCTCAGCATACAAGCCACAATTCTAATTCCACATTTTTATACCGCGGCAAAAAATTTGGCGGGGTATTACGTAATGGTGCCGTCCGTGTGGGTGGGCAGCAGAGTTGTTTCCGGATGATAACTCTGTTACCGTTTGTCAGATCACATTGAAACTTCATAGGGTGGTTGAACTAGGTCTTGGGAAGAAACCTATCGAAATCGACGATGATCCGAAATCCAAGATGGCCACCAACGGCCATCTTGAAAATTGTTTCCGGATTATAACTCCGTTACCGTTTATCGGATTGCTTTGAAACTAAATGGAGTGGTTGGACTAGGTATGGGGAAGAAACCGATCGAAATTGACAATGATCCGAAATCCAAGATGGCCACCAGCCACCTTGAAAATTGGTTTCCAGATGATAACTACGTTGCCATTTATTGGATCTCTGAAACTTCATAGGGTGGTTGCACTAGGTCTGAAGAAGAAAGCTATCGAAATTGACGATGCTCCGAACTCCAAGACGGCCGCCAACCACGGGCTGCCATCTTGAAAGCTGGTTTCTGGATGATATCTCCATTACCATTTATCGGATCACTTCATAGGGTCGTTGGAATGTCTGGTGAAGAAACTTATCGAAATTTACGATAATCCAAAATCCAATATGGTCGCCAGTCAGCTGTGGCCGTCTTGAAAATAGGTTTCCGGATAATACCTCCTTGACGTTTAACGGATCACTGACACTTATAAGGATAACTGGTCTGGGTCGGAGGACAAATAAATATTTTTGTACAGCCCTCATTCATTGGTTTGTCATTATGGCGGTGTAATATGTGCCGTTTGCGGAACTCTTGTTAATATACACCTGTGCAAAAGTTAAGCACCAGCAAAAACAATAGAACGTAGAAACATGATGGTACAACTAGGCTGCCATACTTTTTGTCCCCGCGTTAGCTGACATAATTCCAAGTACGAAATGCACATGCATGCATGACTTCACGCCGCTTGATGTCCGTGCGTGGCGGGAAACAGCACACGTGTTCAGTTATGTAAAAGTCCAGTTTGAGGTGTAGAACATTACATACAGATTTAGGCGACAAGATTAGGAATTTTGTGTTCATGACCGTGGTTTATTTGTACAGAGAGAATTAGCTCTTGATTGTGAACCGCTATGGCAAGACGAAGGTTAAGTGATCGTGTGAAATGGCAAATCATAGGCATGCATACCACTCGTATGTCATGCAGAGAGATTGGCAGACAGCTGAACATTAACCATACTGTAATCAGTCGTTTGATTGCAAAACATGGGCAAACTAACGAGGTGAAGGACAGGCCTAGATCTGGAAGACCGAAGAAGACTACTGCCCGTGATGATCGAGCCCTAGTACGCCTTGTTAGGAGATCTCCATTCACCAACAGCACTACGCGCAATAGAGTGTCAATGTCTACCGTCAAAAGGAGACTGTATGCTGCTGGCATGAAAGCTAGGAGACCTGTCAGACGTCCTCTCCTCACTGCACACCACAAAGAGGAGCGTCTGAGGTGGTGCAATGAAAGAAGACACTGGAACATGAGATCCTGGAGACGGGTACACTGGTCCGATGAAAGTCGGTTCCTGCTTCATGCCACAGATGGTCGAACTCGTGTATGGAGGTCCAGACGCACGGCGTACGACCAACGTAACATCATGGAAGAAGTTCCATTTGGTGGAGGTTCCGTTATGATATGGGGGTGCATCTCATTTGATTGTAAGCTGGATCTGTTGACTGTACCTGGAACACTAAATGGACAAAGATATCAAGATTCCATACTGGATAGAGTTGTGGTCCCTCATTTTGTAAATCATGCACCTGGAACCCACCCTATATTCATGGATGACAACGCCCGACCACATCGTGCTAGAGCTGTGCATGAATACCTCCGCCAGAATGCCATCGAAACCCTACCATGGCCAGCAAGGAGCCCTGACATGAACCCTATTGAGCATATCTGGGACATTCTGAGAAACATGGTGAGAAGGAGGGATCCTCCTTTGCAGAACCTACAGGAATTAACAGACGCACTCCATCTTGAATGGCAACGAATACCACAATGGCGTATCAGTCGGTTGGTGACCAGCATGAGACGTCGTGTCCAGGCCGTCATCCAGGCACAAGGTGGATATACCCGGTATTAATAATGACAGTCTCAAACTCGTGCACAGATGTTAAACTTCGTTTTCAGACACCATTAATGACAATCTAGCCACGTGTGTCAACTGTAGGGCAATAGTTGTCAGTTGTGTCAACGTAACCATATGCAGGCCTCGTTTTCAAGTTCAAACAAAAACATAGTGTTTCCCCACCATCATAATCAGCATTCCTCTAGTTGCATTATTACCTCTTGCACTAAGATGGATGGGTACATAAATGTTTATGCTATTGCTTTCTTCATAGCACATGAATATACCCTCGCATGTGCGTAAAAATAGGGTGGTGCTTAACTTTTGCACAGGTGTATATATAGAGAATGACTAAACATGGTTGAGCTCACAAAACAAGAGGCTCATGAATCCTGTATTGCTCACCTGGAATACACAGCATTTCTGTTGGAAGGGTCATCGCCTATAAGTAGAACGCTACGGTTTGGCCAGAACTGTATCAAGAATAAGATGGCCGCCAAACCGTTTATTCGACAGTTTCGAAAGTGGCATATTTAAAATTGATCCTCCAAACAGTTTCAGAGATTTTAAAATAAGTTTCTAAATATCATCCAAAATACAAGATGGCCACCGGCCAAATTGGCCCCGATTGACTTCGTTTGAACAAATTTGGATCTGTATGCCCTAAGGATGCTTCCTGCTAAATATAATTGGAATCTGTGCAGTGATTCTCGAAGCCATTTTAAATTTCCTATTGCTTTAGTAGAGATTTTGGCGGGTAAATGATCGAAGATGACCGCCAAACCGTTTATCCCACAGTTCTGAAAGTGGCAAATTTGAAAGCTGCATACACAAAAATCTATATAAAACCAATTTCCGCTTAAAATCCATCAAATAAATAAAATTGGAAATGGCCACCAAACACACTACATTTTGATTGATGGACACCGGCCAACTTGGATCTCTGGCCTAAGGATGCTTCCTGCCAAATATAATTGAAATTGGCCCAGCAGTTCTTGAGTAGTTTAAACAAAAAATTGATAGACAGTTGCCACGGCATAAATAATACGACATCTTCCAGACACAGCTCGCTACAATTGTAGAGTACCGGAAGAGCGGATGTCGCTCAGCTCCATTGCTGAGCTTAAAGCAGAACTGACACTTCTATATCATCAGCTAAGTTTTCGTTGCATCAAGTACTTCATTATGGGTCTGAGCATAGTTGAACAGAGGCAAACTAATGTATTTCAGTGTTTCAAGACTACTACTCCATTCACGATCATGCAGAGATATATCAATGTCGAGCTTCTATGGGTGGGCCTTCTGCAAGGCATGCAGGAACCTGGCAATTAGGCTGCCGAGTCTAACGTCCACATCCTCCAGAAACTACATGTAGACCGTCCAGAGATTCGATAAATCTGTCTTTCTGCGAAAAGAGCATGAATTTCTGATCTTCTAGCTTAAACGGCGGCAACAAGGAAAAAACAGCGTTATGAGTCAATAGTTTGAGACTGATAGATCCAATTGGTTCAAAATTGAGCCCTGCCAATACTAGAATAATCAGGGCCAAATTCCAGGAAGGCAAAGGCTTCGCCACTGGAGGATGAATATTGCCCAAATCTCTAATAAAACCATTGAGAATCTGAATCCTTGATATTGGCATTAAAGAGACAAGGAAGGGAAGAAGCCATGGAAAATCTAAAACCCCTAACGGTGTTAGCTGATAGTTGTAAAGAATCGAAAAAATACGATAAAAAATCTAACACCTGGGAAATAGAAAAAGAATCGGGCATGAAACAATGGTTTGAACACCATTCTCCAAAGATTTTAAGTCGACCCTTGTAAACTCGACATGTCGACTCCCTCCTAGAAGAGTCAAGGATTTCCTGAGATCTTGAAGAAAACTTGATCTCGGGGACCGGACACTCGATATTCTCCAATCGCACAAACTGAAGATTTCTGGATTTGGATGAAGACACGTGCCCCTTACTTGAGAGAGAAGATCTGGGGACACTGGAAGAAGCCGAGGAAAGTCTACCAGATCGAGAATGTCTACGAACAAGATTCTCTTCGGCCAAAAAGGGGCTACCAGAATAATTTTGCAGATCTGGTTCCTGACCTTCAGAACCAACGGAATCAAAATTGTTAGTGGGAATACGAAGGCAAACATTCCTGTCCAGGACTGAGACAGGGTGTCACCCACCAGAGCCTGACTGTTCGGAAAGGGACACATGAAAGAGGAGATCTGGGCATTCAGACATGTCGCAAAGATATCTACGTGGGGATGACCCTGATGCTAAAAAATCGCTTAGACAACCGACTTTTTTAACTGTCACTCGGAGTGGACAAACTTGCTGGGTCTTACCAACTGGTCCGCAAGAATGTTCAGTCTGCCTGTGACCTGACTGGCCACTAGAAAAAATTGTTTCTTGTGGCACCACAACAGAAGATTCCAAATTTCCATACAAAGAATTAAAGACCTCCTTCCTCCCTGTCTGTTGAAATAGGAAACTACCATGGAATTGGCTGATCGAATCGAGATCTTGAGGCCTCTCACTCGATCCGACCACGAGAGAGCATTCTTGACAGCCCACAATTCCAAGATTTGGTGAAAAGCAGTCGACTCCAGGGCCCAAAGACCGGAAATTGACAGGGAGTTCCAGACTACTCCCCACCCCTCCTGGAAAGCGTCTGAAAATAATTGCCTGAGGAGAGAGCTTGACTAATGGAATACCTTGCCTCTGAAGGAAAGACTAAGCCCTGAGAAAGGTCGAAAGAGACGCCTAGATGGATGAAAACTTGAGAAAGGACTAGGCATGAGTTTTTTAGAAGTTTTATAATCCAACCTAGCCTGCATGACAAACTACATACCTCTGGAATAATTTTTGAAAGGGATGAATGTAGAAACTACTCGAGGAAATAGATGACCAAGGATAAATTGTCTGAATTGATAGATGAAGAATTCCTGCTGCAGCTGAAAACTATGCAGCAGGATTAAATCCTGGATCTAAATTTGTCTACAGACAGCTACATAACTCTAGATATGAACTCTTCATTTAACAAGAAAGAAAATGGAAATGAAATTCTGAAATCTTTCAACATAATAAGAGACCCAGAAATAGATGTCAGAATGAGATCAATAAAAGTATAATAGCGATAGAGCAAGAACTCCCACTCTATCAACAGAAGAAAGAATAAAATGCAATCTACATAACATGAAATGTTTCATGCTAAACCCAGGCTTAAATATTAGAAAATCATGGCGACATAAAAAATTGCTCTCCACGATCAGGGATAGGCGAGTGATCGCTCCTCTAGCAGAATGAAAATTTGCAAATACATTTGTATGATATTAAATCTGCGCTTACATGTAAGAAGTAAAATATCTAAACCCTGATCAAAGATTTGAGATTAAACGAGAGCCATTAATTGCTCTCCTTGAATGAAAGTAATAAAGATCAAAGATTAAATTACAATTGAGGCAAAATATTGTATTCAGATACAGCCTTGCATGATGCAGAATGTAAATCAACTGTCAAAAAGTGAGTAATCGAATGAAATGAAAAATCAGCAACACCCCCACCCCGGCCTTGAAGGGGAGAACTAAAAGGAAAGGAAAGAAGACTTAGTGTTAAAGTTGCCAACATTATCAAACCGGAGACATAGGGAAGATATGATTGAAGTATATAAACTACTTAATAATATATAAGATCCTGAAGTAGCACCTGAATTAAAGCTATCAACCGAAAAATCGAGCCTATTAAGAGGACATAAACATAGATTAAGCAAACAAAGATCTAAAACAGAAAATAAGACTTAAAGCATTTCCATCTAGAATAGTAAATATTTGGAATGATCTGCCAACCAATGTAGTTAATGCACAAAGATTAAATACTTTTTAAAAAATAGATTGGATAAGGCCTGGAGAAACCAGGATGTATTATTTAATTATAAAATGCCCCTGATTACCGGAAGTCACACAGTTAACCAGGAGCCAGAGAAGAAAATGTGGTTATAGAGGACTAGAGTGCGACCACTCAGCACCTAGTAAAGAACAACTAAAAGGAGGAAGGAAAATATATCAATAATTTGAGGAACCTACTAATCAGACAAGAAAAAATAAGAGAAGGCTATTAAGAAGATATTAAACTTGCACGACAGAAAACCTGATCTCACACAACAGCCCCCCCCCCCCCCAAGACAGAAACCAAGGTACAGAAGAAACAACTGAAAACCATCTACTGAGAATGACAAGAAGGAAGTGAATAATACAGAAAAGCCTATAGAAAAAATAAAGCTATGAAATAAACATGCATAAAAACAACTTCAAGGATCAGCACAATAAACTCTGATCTAGGAGAAAAAACCCCAAAAAAACAAAAAGATAGAAAGATATCATGAAAGGGGAAAATGAAACAAAAAGGGGAAAGGAATCTATCAAACTGACAGATAAGACGACGATCGACAGCTACCGGAAGTAGGAAAGAACAAAAAATGTCAATTTAGCCAAGAAGAACTGACGCCAGGATGTAAGGAAAGAACAAACAAGGATAAAACTAACGGCAGGCCAAAATCTAAAAAATAATAGCGAAAGGGAAGAAAGACGCTGAAATGACAAAGAGGTGACATGAAACCAGGGCAAAATGACTCGCCATAACCATGACGACAGAGAAGAAAAACTGAGTCACTGAAAAGGAATAGAATCAAGAGAGGGAACCCCAAGAAGATAATGGAACCAAGAATAATGTCCACAAGACACTAAGAAAGGAGAAATAACCAATAAAACGAAAAGAAGAAATAAAAGCCGACATTTAGAATAAAAAATTATGGGAGAAAAATGGCAAGGAATTAACTCCCTTAGGTTAAAATAAATATGTCAACCTGCCAACAAAAGAGGAGAAAGGAGCAAGAGAAAAGGCTGAATGGCCCGAAGACAACTGGCCATCTAAAGGCGGATGAAAATAAAAATTACATATCTAGAGATGATGCGTAGAAACTTAGCCAGAAAGAGAAATAAATAAATCAATAAATAAACTAAATCCGAAAGAAAATATTAAATAACGAAGCATGGGAACGTTAAGACTAACTGAAAATACACGCTTGACGGAAGAATACAACTGCCTTATCGGCTGAGTGTTCTATATAAACCTATGATAGGCACATATGAAAATAAGCTAAACCAAAAAACCCATACGGGAACCAGTCGGAAGTCCTTAATTACGTTGAAATACTGTTACTGTTAAAGAATAAATGCTGAATGTCTGTATAAATTCAAGACTCAATGTATCTGTATGAAGATTTTCAGCCATTGAATATTCTGAGTCTTTAAAGCAATTGCGAAAATAAGACTAACTCTTAGGCCAGATGATGACTAGGATCTAAGAAAACGAACACAGAAATTGATGTCCTTGAAACCGTAAACGACCCTATCCCCGGATGAACGAAAATTGGAAGCGGAAAAATCCCGAAATACATGAAGCAGAAGTCGGAAACTGACCAGGATCCAGAAGACCCTGCAGATCAATCAAACCGGAAGTCGCATGGGAAACGTAAGTGTGAAGACTGGAAACGGAAATTGACCAGGATCATACCGACCCGAGTGATCAATAAAACCGGAAGTCAAACGGAAGAGCAGGAAGCGGAAGCTGACACCGGAAGAATGAACAGCAAATCCAGAAGTCAAACCGGAAATGGAACTACTTAAACTGGAAGCACCAAGCAGAAGCTGACCAAGATCATGAAGACCCGGAAGCGCAGCCACACCAGAAGTCAGATAGGAATCGGAAGAGCGGGAACCGGAAATGGAAGACGGCAGTTGACCCAGGTCCTGTAGACCTGGGGCAACAGAATACCCGGAAATGGCGGAACCGGAAGAACACGGACCGGAAGAAAAACAATCAAACTATCCTCGCAGCCAGCAGAAAATAAAACAGGCGACCTACGAACGTTGCGCATGATTGGAATGACCGAGACTTTGACATTGGCAGTCTGTGAACCGGACATGTCCGGCACCACCACTTGAGGGTCTTGCCTGGCCCCAAGATTTGTGGGTTTGAGAATTTGGTGATCTGCACGAGCCCATCATTCTGTTGCTGCTATCCTTTTTCTTGGCCTTAGTTGGACTCGCCACCTGTTTCGTGGTGAGGGACACGGGATTCCCCCCACTTACAGACATGGCCTTTAGGATTCGGAACGGTTCCATCTGAGTCACTATCTGCTTTCGTTGCTCGAATTGCCGAAGAAATACGTTCGTCCAAAGACTGAGTTAAGACAGTGACTCAAAACAGGCAAAGAGAGCCAAAACCGCATTGCTATTCTGACTAGAAGATGGAGGCTCCCCCTTCCACTGCTGCAGGAGTTCTTTCTTTTTCTAATTTAGGAGGGCTAGATTGTTTGCCCTTTGCAGCAATAGGAGGGGAGCGATCAGAGGCCACCTGCGTTTTTGAAACAAAATCTTATCTTGTAAAGCAGGCAAATACCGCACATAACATTAGGTGTACATGAAGTACACTGCCCAGTGAATTCAGAGGGGTGATGGCGATCACACTTAGACGATGAACATTTCACCTTTTCAGCTGATTTCAAAGAATCCTATAAAAGAAAAAATAGTTAAAGATTAAGCATACAGCTTCTGAAATCTCTAGCCAACTCTAACAAATGCCTAACAAAGGCAGAAAGCACATGCTAGAAAAGGGTGGGAAAACATAAATTCAAATCATAGATCTGTATAAGTAAACGGTTACCTTTTAGAAATAAACTTTGAACTCTTCATGTTAAGGATACCTAGGATTGATATTTATAGCAATCCCACTTAGCGTGTTTATGAGTGTATAAATGGTACGGCATAGTTGACTACAACGAAAACCGGTAACAAAGAAACAGAAGTACAAATAATACATATACACCATAAAGTTACTCTACCACATAACTTAGATAATAGAGACTTCATTGCAGGCATGATATTAAGAAGTAATCCTCTTAAATAAATATCTGACACTGATGGCAAGCACAAAAAACTTTGACCGGCGTAAAACAAAACCTTTCTGTCAGCCGAAAAATTTGAAAGAGTAATTCTATGTTGCTTTTAGTCTCCTCTGTGCATGCACTTTGACCTAGGTCTTAGAGGAGTGAGTATAGACTGGTGCCAGTCTAATGCCGGCTGTATGGTGAGAGTGTACTCTACCAGAAGCCTGGTTGAGGGTACAATGAGTTGGTATAGGCATATGGGGCCATGAAAACAAGCATAAAAATCTTTTTCTGGTGCTAAATGCAGATAGTTTGATTTAGCAAGTAGTGATTGAACGGTAATGGATGTTTGTGGTGTAAAAACAACTGAAGTGCACAAGGCAGCATTGGTTAACATGAATTATACTAGATTTAAATAGTCGTGTTTCAGATTTAGAGCTGGCAGCTTCTTGACAGTTAGCAATGGGATGTACCCTCCCAGGAACACCTTGAATTATAGCCTACTTAACGTTTTCTTGAAGCATTAAGATTAGAAAATATTTAGAAACAAGAGGCCCAAAGGGCCTGTATCGCTCACCGGGATCATAGGAATTTCAACTAGAAAGGCCATCACCTATACGTAGAACCCTATGGTTTTGGCCAAAATTGAAACAAGGATGTGTCTCGGCAAACTATTAAAAAATCCAATATGGCTGCCAGGCACGCTACATTTTGAGTGGCCCATGGCGGCCATGTGATTTTACGTATCAACTTCGATTGAATAAAATTTAATGGCCCTTAGTCCCTTATCATATCCTCCAAATTTCAGCCCGATCCATTCAGTGGTTCTGCAGATGTCGTTTTCGTGAAAAGTAGGTCATCCAAGATGGCCGCCAAACCATATGACCAATCAAGTTTACTTGAATAAAGTTGGTTCAGCTCTTGCCCTAGATGATATTTCATGAGTTTTGAATTAATCCCCCAAGTGGTTTCTGAGAATACTTTTAGACGTTGCTAAAAATTGGCCAAGATCCTATATGGCTGATCGGCTTCCTTTGAACAAACTTGCTATGCCCTAAGGAAGCTTCCTCTCAAATTTGCTTCAAATTTGGCCAGCGGTTCTTGAGAAAAAGTTGACGGTGTATGGACGGCCACCACGGCACGAGCTCACTTGGCCTGAAAGGCAGGTGGGCTAAAAATAAGTGATGATTGTCTTCTGAATCACCATTTTAGTTTGATATATATAGCTACCATTATTTTAGATTGTTTTCGCTGTTGCGCAATTCTCTGTATAAAACCATTCCCATAATGTTAGTAATAGTCATTGTACTGGGGTGAACGAAGCTACCTCGATAGTGCCGAGTAAGAATATAGTCGGTTGATTCCAACCATATATTTCCTATGGTAGACGTGAAAAGTGCTAGGCTAGATATTTTTATAACAATTTATGTGAAAATTGTTGACCATAGCAGCAGCAAGTTTCAAATTGTTCGCGAAATAATCAGCAGAAACTGCAAATCTATTAGCTAACATTATTGAAAATCAGTCACTGCTGCAACAACTTTCAAGCAAATTGTTCTCAAAATAATCAGCAGAAATTTCAACGTAGTAACACTTTCTGAAGCTACTTTGAGCACTGATGGGCAGTCATTGCTAAGGCAGCAACAACTTTATGAAATTCTTCACAGAATAATCAGTGCCGCGTTTTCAATATAGTTAGCTAGAAAATGTATGCAATGTACACTTACTTAGGCCTATACTATTCGTGTTAGTAAGATCATATATGAACTACACATGTTCGAAACTTCAATCATATTTCACGTTGCCTTCGAGTATATATATATATATATATGACCCTGGCCTAACTAAGTGTACACACAGTTGCTAGCCAATGATATTGAATGCCTATTTTTGATTATTCTTACGAGAATTTGATAACGCCATTGCTGGCTGGCCTATCTCTGATTATTCTGACGAGAATTTAATAAAGCCATTGCTGGCTGGCCTATCTCTGATTATTCTTACGAGAATTTGATAACGCCATTGCTGGCTGGCCTATCTCTGATTATTCTGACGAGAATTTAATAAAGCCATTGCTGGCTGGCCTATCTCTGATTATTCTGACGAGAATTTAATAACGCCATTGCTGGCTGGCCTATCTCTGATTATTCTGACGAGAATTTGATAACGCCATTGCTGGCTGGCCTATCTCTGATTATTCTGACGAGAATTTAATAAAGCCATTGCTGGCTGGCCTATCTCTGATTATTCTGACGAGAATTTGATAACGCCATTGCTGGCTGGCCTATCTCTGATTATTCTGACGAGAATTTGATAACGCCATTGCTGGCTGGCCTATCTCTGATTATTCTGACGAGAATTTGATAACGCCATTGCTGGCTGGCCTATCTCTGATTATTCTGACGAGAATTTGATAACGCCATTGCTGGCTGGCCTATCTCTGATTATTCTTACGAGAATTTAATAAAGCCATTGCTGGCTGGCCTATCTCTGATTATTCTGACGAGAATTTAATAACGCCATTGCTGGCTGGCCTATCTCTGATTATTCTTACGAGAATTTGATAAAGCCATTGCTGGCTGGCCTATCTCTGATTATTCTGACGAGAATTTGATAAAGCCATTGCTGGCTGGCCTATCTCTGATTATTCTGACGAGAATTTGATAAAGCCATTGTTGGCTTAGTCAGCAAGGACTAGCAACCGAATTGCTCAAAATATCTTCGGAAAGTGTTACCACACTGAATGTCCTGATTATTTTGATAACCATTTGCTTGAAAATTGTTGCAGCAATAATTTTCAGTCAAATCATTTTCAAACATTAGCTAGTGACACTTGTATTTTCTGCTGAGTATTTTGCGAAGGTTTGTGCTGCAGATACAATCTTCAGTCAAATTGTTATAAAAATATCTAGCCTAGCACATTTTACCTCTAACCTAGTAAATACACATAGAATGGAACTACTATACACTTACTATGTGCTAGCTCTGTTCAATTCAGAGGCCAACAAACAGTACAAGGACTATCATTAGCATTACAGGAATGATTTTATACTGAGTAATCCCCAACAAAGAACAATATAATCCCATTTTATCTAATCTTATTGATTCAGGATAACTTTAACATGATGACTGGCAGTGCTCGTGTTCTTGGGCAATTTTGGGGTTTCTACTTAGAGCATATCGATGAAACTTCACATGCATTTTGGATTTATGTTTTGGATCGATCCGTCCACCAATTATCCATCCATCTTGGCTGACATTCGTGAAAATCTTCCCCTTTCTTCGATAAATAAGGTTATACTGAGAGCATATTAATAAAAAAGATTCTATCAAGAATAAATAAATCTGACAGCAAATAATTTGAGTGTTTTATGTTGTATTGAAAGACAGAAGATACATGTTACATATACAATAAAAATGTGTAATTTTATACAATTTAAATAAATAACACATGCACACACATACATGCACTCACACTTACTAATACCTGCACATCAAGTGTACACTCGCGCATACAGACACTCATGCACGCACATCCAGAGGATAAAAAGTAACAATGAACCATTTTTTTGCTCGCCTCAACTTGGAAGAGCTTTCTTACAATTTATTGGCCCGTTACATTCAGTGAAAATGATCAATAAAATTTCACACAACCTTCAGAAGTATAGACAACATTGTGAATGTTTTCACACTCTTAAGCTCGAGTGATAAGTCAGTATCTATTACTTGTGTTGCTACTATTGAATCTAAGTGATGTGAGCCGTTGATAGCACAACGGACATGAAATCCTATGACAGATTTTTTGATCAAAGAATCGTACAATATCAGTCATGCCCAGGAGGGGATGGTTGTGAACACTCGGCACTAACATTTCTAAAATGACAACCATAAAAACCTGACATTGAACTCAATGTATCTAGACGGTAATAAAAACATAGAGTATCCCAAGTGCTGCTTGAGGTATCCGAAGTCAACTCTCCTACACCGCTAAATTTATTCATATGGCCTCCATTGTGTGGAGTTGGTGAAACCAACAGCATGCTTTCTGCCTTCTCCAAATGGTTTAATTTGGATCTCTTTGATCCAATGATAAGACTTGAATAATCCTCTCCGGCGTGTCATTTCTGATGTTCCAGGCTTTATTGAAATGACGGGATACGAGTGTCGTATCTTTCGTGATTGTACATGTTGGTGATGGAACACAAGAGCTCCTGGATCCTGATTTTGAATTGTCTTAGTATTTCTCCTGTGTATCGCTATCCACAGACTTTGAAAGGACCACGAACTGGAAAAGGTTCCAGCTTGCCAGGAATTACGAATCTGTGGAATCTGGTTTGTAAGTAGTACTTGCTTTCAGCATTGGTTGTGTGGATTTTGTTTCTATAGCCTTGAGAGGTTACCCGACTTAGTATTCGAACCTAGTCTCTGCAAGCTGTGATGAGCCACAGTCTGTAAGCATTGTCATGCTCTTCTGGCATTCGTGGCTTGGCATTCTTCAGTGATACCTCTATGACAGTGACTGCGCTGCTTACCTGGCCTATAGCCTGTCCTCTACGAATTCACAAAATAGTTCTAACATGTACCACTCTACTATATATTTCACAATAATAACTCACATTGAAACAATCTAACATGTGTTTCCAATTTTTCACCCGATATCCATGCATTCTTAGGCAGATCTAACTACCAAGCTGTGTCCAACTATTTTGAAAACAATGTTGTGTTAATCTTCTTACAGCAATGTTATTTCTAAAACATACACAGCCTTTCTTTTACTATCAGTTTATCTCATGATATTGAAGGCGCCATTTCCTGTAAGCAGTATTGAGCGATCCCATTTCTAGCAGCTATACCCTGCCTATATCTTGCTAAGCTACACCCATGTTTTGCGTGTGCTGGGATCAATTTATATACTTTGAATCTTGAATTCTGAGACTGAATCTTGAATTCTGAGAATTCCATTTTCACGGTAATTATACAGGTAAGGTGTTGAATATTTTGAAGCTGATTTGACTGGGTGCTGTTGCTGCCTATGGCCCAGTCAAATTAGTTTCAAAATATTCAACAGAATGTTTATTAAATAGTAAATCCTTCAAAGACATACAATTGTTACACTTGACAGACTTTTAAGGCTTCATGACATCCGAGTATTCTTTGTCAATTATGATTGTGATGTCAGCCTACGTGACACAATTATTTATGACATCATATAGTTGAGTGACATCTTATCCATCCATTGGATTCCATTGAGATTAATCACACACATGATAACCATCTATGCTCATTGTGGCAGGTTATTGACTACAAAAACTCAGCTTTACTTAACCATTTAATCCTCCAATTTAGGTAAAGAAAATTTAAATTTTCTCAGTGAAAATATCCATTTGCAGGCCAAGAGAAGACTATTTTTCTAAATTTACAACTGGAATGACTGGCTCGGTTATCGAGCCAGTCATTCCAGTGGTAAATTTTCAAAAAGTCTTGGTCTGCAAACGTACATTTCTTAAGACCACTGAAGAAGGTTTTTGGCCGGCTTGAGTACTAAAGGGTTATGTTAAATACAGAGTGCCTGAGATGTGCCAATGATATTATGGTAGATATTACATCACTAATGTACATCTTTGGAAGAGATTTCTTATCATATGACTACACGTCTAAATTACAGTACACAGCTGTCACTCATGCCAGCTTCTATAATCATCAACTAACATTACATTGAGCCACATAGACAACAATCACATGAAACCTATACATTTCTGTGCCTGGACTTGTCCTATTTAACACTGTTTGATTGCTTCCTCCAAACTTTCAAAATTAGATCCCATGGCATCTCTAACCAAATTCCTTCACACACGGTCATTGATACATCACCCACCATTTATGCTTTTATTTATGACCAGTTATCAAATCTTATGTCCAGTTAGGTGATAAATATATGTAATGTTTCAAGTTAAATAAGAAAATTTATCAAATTTCTTTTTCACGAGTGAGATGACATACTTACCTCCCTAACACTCGTACTAGTATATCGGCTCTAAATTCAATAATATTCAGAATTGTAAAAAGCTAGGTGTCCCTACTGGGCAGGTGGAATGTACACAGTCATGCACATGTCAGACCCCCACCTCTGTGCATGCGCATACTGGAACTTCCGTTATTAAATATTGGCTTCAATAGAAGCAACTATTCAAATAACCAAAGGACCAGGCCCCCTTGGGGTGGAGAGGCCGGGATCCTGTTAGGGAGCTAAGTATGTCATCTCACTCATGAAAGAAATTTGATAAATTTTCTTATTTCACATCATGAGAATATACTCACCTCCCTAACACTCTTGATAAAAGCCAGAATTTGAAAGTAAATTTGGCGGGAGGGAGGCAAGGTTCCAAAACCATTTCGCCCTCGAAGAGACTAGCTCTTTGAATTTTCAAGAGACTTAAAACATCTGAAATTGTGTCTGAAAACACAACCAGGAATAGAATTTTGCATCGGATAATCGACCGATGAAGAGAGATTGATCAAAAGGCCCCCCCCCCCTCTTTCTGAGGAAGGTTAGGAAAAAACGCTGCTCTAAATGACTAGCACATTCTCTAATACTTGATGAAAGTATTACTAGACATTGGAATAAAGAATTGCTTCAATTTCAAAAACTCTGAAAGAACCACAATTAAGGGACATTAACCATCACCATATTAAATAAATAAAAAATGACACCATCACCAGGACAAAAAACGAAATGGTCACATTTACTGACCTCTGATGTCTTGGGCGCCACACTCATCTCTTCCCTCACCGGATGAAGAGAATTGTACCAGCTAATAGTAGGGATACCCTACCAACAAATGTAATATTTGTAAATAGCAGAGGAGGAAAACTAATTACAAATATATACCTCTACATTATTTATTTTCCAAGGACTGAGACGGCGAGTGGGTTAGAAGTGTCACTAAGGTAATGGTCGGTAAAACTTGATTCACTGGGCTACTGACATAACGTCTTCAATATAAACACCATTAAATAATGCCGTGGAAGTTACCACACCACTATGAGCCTTGGCTCTATCTACTTGAATTCCAGTGGCTGTCTTATGACAGAATTGAATACATTCTACTATCCATCTGGAAATAGTGTCTCTTGACCCCCTACCATGGGGTTCAATATATGACAACCATAGGGAAGCCCGCCAGACCTGAGTTCTTTTCTTGTACTTATTTAAGGCATGGACAGGACACCATGCTTTAGCACCATGATCATATCTGGTTAAGGCAGGTAAAATTATAGGTTGACACGGATAGTTTAAAGATTGATTATTAGCCAAGAAATTCAATCTCGGTAGAAGCTTAAGGCATTCACCTGTAACTATATAGCGGTCACTGCAGAGAACAAAGTGACCATAAGAAAAAATATCTGAAATTTATCAAGAGAATACTGCATTATCCGGACTCAAGTGCTATATGGTCTGGCTGAAGTGGACTTAAATGATACTTTAACCCTTTAATGATCAAGATCACAAAGCTCCTTTTGCCATGCTGCCCATCAAAGAATTGAGCTACAATTCATGAACATTTGAGGATATATAAATGAAGAAAATATCTGACTGAAGAAACAAAATATCTGAAATCAGTTAAATATCTGAAAGCTGGGATCACTGGGTCAGGCTCAGCAGACAAGGCATGAATTTCACTTCTGCGTCTGGCTGAGGCTGCCGCAGTTAAAAATAGTTTTAAGTGTCAATAATGTAATGGAAATAGCACTAACTGATTCAAAAGGTTTACCACTCAAAACTTGAAGAACCAGGGAAAAGCTCCATGACGGTGTCTGTGGAGGATTTCTCTGTCTAAGATTGCCCATACCTTTGATAACAGTATTTAGAACACACTCCATCACTTCCCCTCTTTGCCAAGCAAGGAATAAGTCATTAATGCTGATTTATATCCCGCAATAGAATTAGGCTTAAGACTATAGGCATCATACAGGTGACAGAGAAAATCGGCTACTACCTGATTAGATGCATCCATTGGATTGATACATCTCTTTGAGCACCATTCTGCAAATCTGTTGATTTTATAATTATATGCTCTGGAGGTTGACCCCTTCTGGCTCTGGCCATGAAATTGGGTGCTTGCTCAGAAAAGCCCTCCTTAATTGCAGATTTTTTTACAACATCCATGCAGTCAATTGAAACATTGATGGATTGTTGTGAAGGGTCTTGCCCTGGAAGATAATATTGTCCATCAGAGGCATGGGAACCGGAGTCCAGACCAGAAGGTACAGCAGATCCGTAAACCATGATCGGCTTGGCCAATTCGGGGGGATCAGAAGCATCCTTGGAATCAGGATTGTTGGAGGGTATGCTTATGCATACATTCCCTTCCAACTGATAGCTAGCGCATCTATTACGATAGTGCTAGGATCTGGAATCGGAGAAATGTACGTCGTCATCTTCGCATTCTTCATTGTGAATAAATCTATGTTGGGTTTTCCCGAGTGGTTGAACAGATGATCCGCCACACATTGATTTAGTTGCCATTCCGTAGGCAGAAAGCTCATCCTTCGGCTCAATGAGTCTGCTAACAGATTCAGCCTTTCCGGAATATGAACTGCTTTCAAGGTGATCATATGATCCATGCACCAGCAAAGCAGTTTCCATGTCATCATACAGAGACTGGGTGACCTCGTTCCACCCTGGTGGTTTATGTAACTCACTACTGTTGAGTTGTCTGAACGTATCAACACAAACTTTCCCTCCATTTCTTTTAAGAAGTGTTCCAGGCCTCGTAATTCTAGCATGTTGATATGCTCCTTTGACTGATCCAGATTCCAAAGCACTGATATTGTGGCTTCTTCCAGGCAAGCTCCCCATCCCTCCATCGATGCATCCGTAAACATCGTTACTTGAGGGTGGGGATGGGTCATGCGCCAGGAGATTCTCTCTCTCCATCCACCAAGGAAGGTGATGAATGAGAGGATCCAACACTTGAATGCGCGAGTCCAGTGATCCTGAACTCTGCGTCCACTGAGTCATGAGAAACAGCTGAATCGGCAGCCTGAGGAATGACTGGTTCCATTGAAACCATCAGACCTAGCATTCTCAGATAGACTCGTGCTAGACTATAACGACTGCTGCAAACCAATTGAATGCACGAGGAGATTCTCCACTCTCTTGGGATGGATAAACATATCCTATCTCCAGATCGAAGAACATACCTAGGTAAACAAACTTCTGGGATGGAGTCAGCTCTGATTTTTTAAAGTTGGTTATCCAGCCTAAATCTGTGAGAGTTTTCAAAACTATCTCCAGATTTGCTGTGAAGCTTTCTGGGTTGTGTACCTTTAGCAATCAGTCGTCTATCTAAGTGTGGATCGCTATATTTCTCCTGCCGTCGATATTCCGAATGGGAGAACTTTGAATTCCCATTGGCGTCCCTAAAAAGCAAATCTCAGGAACAGACGAAAACTCCTTGTAATGGGAATGTGGAAATAAGTGTCTTTCAGATCTATCATCCCCCTTCTCTAGCCCCAACAACACCGATTTTATTGTTTCCATTTTGAAACTCGGTGTGTCCACACGCACGCACGCACGCACACGCACACACACACAGAAGCCCGGGCAATCTTGCGCCGGTTGAATTGCTTTTAGAAGTAGAGATTCTATCTCCTCTTCTATGCACAACCGCTTGTCTGGATCTCTTGGAATTTGAGTCCAGACCAGTACCAGAGACAGATGCAATGGCGGACCTATTATCCACTCTGGACTCTGTATCTGCGCGAAAGCCATTGCAAGACTAAGCGGTCCTGAATTAACCGCTCCCACTCCTGAATGTGGAAAGTCAATCGACCTCCCACTGGTGCACCTAGGGTTAGCAGGGTGCACAAATTTTAGAAGTGGGCATGTCTCTGGTACGTGTGGTACCTGTGGTAACCGAAAATTCTTTTAGGCCATCAGGCCCGGTTACCACGCGCTGCTCCCCGCGCCACGTGCACCTCGGGCTGCTGCCTGGCTGGCTGCGCTTGGAGCGCTGGCTGACGTACAGCAGCACACTGCTGCTGGCGCGGCCGGTGAGGTTTCTGAACCCGGCCGGCCTGCTGGCCTCTGACACTGCCAGCACCGCCACGAGCATACTGCTGCCGAACAGCCGAGGGCTGAACACGCACGTGTTCTCTGCGCAACACTTCAAATTGTGTGCGCAGCGCCCTCTGGTTGTTGACCAAGTTCACCATCTCTTGGAGGTGCCGACCACCCTCACCTCCAAACAGACCAGGGCCCGCCATCGGCGCTTGCAATAAGCGCGACTTGAGCTCTTGGGACGGGCACAGATTTCCAGTGCAAACATGCCTCGTCCTCAGTGACTTAATGACCTAGTCAAGCAGTCCAACGCCAGGTTGATGCCATCCTGGATGGCTCATTGGACTGTCACTGGACTAGGATGCTGGTGAACCGCGGCTGCTACTATCCATGATAGCAGCTGAGAGACATGAGACAGCGCACTGATTGCTGCTCATGAACTCTCGTCAGTATCACTCAGTGCGGCGTTTGCTGAGCGCATAGCGCTCCCATGTCAGCACGAGAGCCTGACCACGTGTCTTCAACCGGAGCGGCGAGGACGACCGCGCTCGGTCTGGGCGCTCGACCATACCGAGTGTACCTACTGGCAGTAACTCGACAACGTCTAGCAACTTCACGAGGCGACCTTTCGGTCTAATCGACTCCTCTGCCGCAGCGAACATATCTACGATATGCTCTGCATACGGCAGAGATTGAGCCGAGGTGGCCAACGGCTTAGCCTGTAACCATGCCCGCGGGTTACTGGCAGCTGTTTCATCCATGGAGAGCTCTGGTCTGACAGCAAGGATGCCACATGCACACGTCAGACCAGTCTTTGTCCGTGGCCACCTGCGAATTGCCGACGAGCAGTGGGCCCTCGTCATCTTCAATGGCATTCGCAGGTGGGGCCGTGGAGGAGGCTACAGATGTACCCGACTGCCCGGGGAATGCATACGGTCCCGCGAGGGCTGGCATGACATTCTCCATGGGCAGGCTGTGCACCGTGGCCGCGCTCGTGTGAGGGGCATAAGCCACACTAGCGTGCTCCGGGTCGTCCGTATAAGTTTCCACGGCTAAGCGTGGTATCTTATACGGGAAGCCATCCACTCCAAATCGACCCACAGGTTGAATCATGAAACCCGCTGCCGAGGGAACGGTACCATAGGTGCGAGCGACTGCGCTCCCCATGAGGGGAGTGTAAATGCTCGCATCCATGCCTTCATGTTCGTCCCGTGGGCCCAGCAGATAGTCTTCATCATCTTCCTGGTCAGGAAAGTTAGACTCCGGGTTAGCAAAGAAAGCTAACCCAGACTGACCAGGAGAAGGCCCATAGGCAGATGACGAGGGTACTCCGCGAGTGATCGTGGTCAGGCCTGATGCTACTCTCGCCGCGGGATCACCAGGCGATGCGAACATCAAGCCTAGGTCCAAGTCGGCTGCCCCTGGATGACTCAAAGCTTTGTCCAAACTAGGAGGGCATGATCCAGAGCCGGGGGCTACCTGCACTGAGGTCGATACGCAGGAAGTTGAAACACCTGTGCCCGGCAACATGCCGCGAAGCATGTCAGGCATCAGGTCCTTCAAGGTCCTGCGCATCTCACTCACTAACCCTACCTTGAAGGCCTCCAGCTCACCCTTCTTGGAGTCCTTCTTCTTACCCTTCTCCTCCTTCCTCACCCTCTTGCTGTCCTCTACCATCATCTTCGCCTGAGAACAGAAGAATTCAGAGGTTAGATCGACCACCCCACTCTTTACAAATAGCACATTTGTTAGACAGCCTACAATCGGTACAAGATGGGCAGAGGTGAGGGAAGAATCTAGCTTCAAGATGCTTCAAGCAAGACGGACATGATGACTGAAAGGTAGACATACGAAGAGAATGAGTATTTTAGTTTGTTAATTTTGTTAAAGAAATAAAAAACAAACTCGAGAAGACAACCACTTTTATTACTGACAACCCCGAAGGGACAGATGTCTTCATAAAAACAAGAGGCCTAACGGCCTGTCGCTCACCTGCAACATTAGCATTTGAAATACTGGGCAATTCATATCTCATGAAAACATATTTGGTGAAACGTCTACAGGATGACAGATAGATTCTATGTTTTAATACGGAATAATCTTCGAAATAAGATCTTAGTAAATCTACCAAGACAATTTGACCCACCAAAATTTGACAAACCAAAATTCTGAATAGATGTTCTAGAAGCTACAGCCATATGGGCCTTCTAGCCAAATTTCGTTGAAATCCATCAAGTGGCTAACGAGATGTGGTTCGACAACTTACAGTAAATCTAAGATTTTCACGCAAAAAAAATTACCAATCAAAAATCTGAATAGTAGTTCTAGAGCCTACCTCTATAGAATCCTTAAAGGGAAATCTGGTTGAAATCTCTCAAGAAGCTAAGGAGGCGATACATTTTGACAATTTCTGGCACGTTTTTTTTTACAAAACTAAGATTTTCACCCCAAAAATTGACCAATCAAAATTCTAAACAGGAGTTCTAAAGCCCACCACTATAGGATCCTTCCAGGCAAATTTAGTTGAAATCTGTCAAGAAGCTAAGGAGGTGACATGTGACACTTTCCAGTAATTTTTTTACAAAATCTCAGATTTTCACCCCAAAAAATTTACCAGTCAAAATTTTGAATAGAAATTCTAGAGCATACCACTGTAGAATTCTTCCACACAAATTTAGTTAAAATCTATCAAGAAGCTAAGGAGGAGATACGTTTTGACACTTTCAAGTAAATTTTTTACAAGATCAAATATTTTAACCAAAAAAATTGACCAATCAAAAATTTGAATAGAGATTCCAGAGCCTACCTCCATAGGATCCTTCAAGACAAATTTGGCTGAAATCTCTCAAGGAGTTAAGGAGATACGCTCCAACACTTTCCGGTACATTTTGTACAAAATCTAAGATTTTCACCCAAAAAATGTACCAATCAAAATTCTGAATAGAAGTTCTAGAGCCTACCACTATAGGATCCCTCCAGGCAAATTTAGTTGAAATCTGTCAAGAAGCTAAGGAGGAGATGCATTTTGACACTTTCCGGTAAATTTTTTACAAAATCTAATATTTTCACCCAAAAAATTGACGAATCAAAAATCTGAATAGAGTTCTAGAGCCTACCACTATAGGACCGTTGAAGACAAATATGGCTAAATTCTGTCAAAAAGCTAAGGAGGAGATGGGTTTTGACACTGTCCAGTAAATTTTTATAAAATCTCAGATTTTCACCCAAAAAATTGACGAACCAAAAATCTGAATAGAGGTTCTAGAGCCTACCTTCATAGGATCATTCTAGCCAAATTTGATTAAAATCTGCCAAGTGGCATAAGAGGAGATACATTTTAAAACAAAAGTTGACGGATGGACAGACGACGGACGGTCACCATGGCATAAGCTCACTTGGCCCTTCTGGCCAGGTGAGCTAAAAATAAGGAATAAACCACAGCCAGGGATAACATGCGAATGTTAGAAAAGATGAGAGAGACTGATCATGACACCCAGTTATCTTTACACATTCATAACATAAGATGATAATGACATCAATTGTCCTTTAAAAAACAAGATTATGACGTCAAGAGGGAAAAAATCTGGCTGATTATGGAATCAAACCTCAATGCAAAAGCCCCTTCATGGGGAGGAGAGTCTGTTGAAGGGGATGGGACAAATGGAGGGAGATAATTTTCATCTTATATCTCCGACCCTTAGAGATAATCATTTGTTGTCAGAAAAAAGGAGACATGATTAACCTCTGAGTGAAGAACAGGAGCTCTACCATCATAAGATGAGCCAGAGGACATAAAGACACAAGGGATTAGAAGAATTTAGGCGCTGGGATAATTTAACAAGGATTCCCACTGCCTAAAAATGTGCTAACGCCAGGTCGGCCGCGAACGAAACCCGGTAACGTATAAATGTTACCAGTCTTAAATAATATATGGAACAATATCACCTTAATGGATGATGAGGCCGACTCTTCTGATGCTTTAGATTCAGCCATAGTGAAATGGATGAATGAAAATTCAACAAAATAGAGCTTGAAATTGTTTTCAATGTTGCTGATAAGCCAATATATTAGAAAACTGGAGTACCAGTATGTGCATGACTGTGTACATTCCACCTGCCCAGTAGGAGCACCTAACTTTATAATTCTGAATATTATTAAATTTAGAGCCTATATACTAGTATATCAAGAGTGTTAGGGAGGTAAGTACATTCTCATGATGTGAAAATAGATATTGTGTAATAACAACGTACTGGGCGTGTCCGCCTATAGTGGGCGTGTTGGTCCAGGTACATGTAAAGGGTGTTCCCTAACCTGCTAGATTGATGCCTATAGGTTGTGCACAAGAATAACCTGGAATCCTGAGGGAGAGGATAATGAATTCCAAACACAGTGGACCACCCACATAATTGAATTCGAACTTTCCCTCACCCAGCTAATGCTTGACAACACAAGCAAAAAGCTGAAGGGACAATACCAAGTGGTGAGCAGCCACAAGGCAGTTTTCGAACGATGCTGCAATTCATCAACCGCCAGAGAAGCGGAACTGGCGATAGCCGCCACCACAGTCAGGCACAGCCGCCTGCATCGATCTCAGAGCCCAAAACGAAGGCCAGCAAAGAGAACCACGGACCGCCGCCAAAATTACAGGCAACCCAGAAGGTACAACCACCAGTATTCAAACATGCCAGACAGAAGACAAGGGCCAAGACGCCAACAAGCCAGTTCCAACCGCAGGGACAATAGAGGGACCAGACGCAGCTACCCCAAGCCGCTAATGGACACCAGAAGCAATATGGCCATAGAACAGCTCTTTCAAGCCGTCCAGAATCTGAGAGATTCCAGAGCATGACTAGACAGTCAACGGTTCAAAAAGAACATTTTCTTAATTAATCTAAGTTTTAACATTTCAATCAATGTTCACTCACTGTTCTCATCAAACCGTAACAATAATGCTGGCAATACAGATTATGAAACTTATGTTTCTCCTTTTGTTTTCAACCTCTCAGATTCCCCCCTCAACATGGCAACCGTCAGTCTATTAGATAAAGGTTTGGGCTTTAGCCCCACGGTCTCAGAACCGAACATGGGAAGCCTATACACTGACTTACAGGCTTCTTTTAGACGCATGCGTCTGAAACATTTCTTCACCCCCAACCCGCACCCACCACATGCACTCTTACAACAGGGAGACGGTACTACAATCCCACCACCGGTACCGGCTCCACCTACATTTCAAGACGTCATAGCAAGGAAGTTTGCCGCCAAAAAGACTTCAATGCAGCCATCCACATTGGATGCGCCATTTGAAGCCTTTTTCAAGGCAATAAGGTACGAATATGGAAAACATATTCACCATAGAACAAAGATAAGTAACCTGAGCACTAAGGAAGCCACAGTCCTTGTGCAACTTAAAAACAATCACTCCATAGTGATTAAGAAAGCAGATAAGGGACAAGCAACGGTAGTCCAAAACAAAACGGATTACATAGCAGAAGCAAACCGCCAACTAGCGGACATACGGTTCTACAAAAAGGTTGATCAAGACTTGACATTAAAACATACTAACCTTGTAGAAAAAAGACTAGACCAACTAGTCAGAGACAAAGAAATTGATGCACAAACTGCCAGCAGACTATTACCAAAACCGCCAATCACAGCTAGATTTTACCTACTACCAAAGGTACATAAAAGCAAACAGAACGGTTTAGTCCCAGGCAGACCCATCATCAGCGGCATAGGCTGTCCCACAGAACTCATCAGCAGTTTCGTGGACGAACACATCAAGGTTCATGTCACACAGATCAAATCATATGTGAAAGACACTACAGATTTCATCAACCAACTAGAAGCATTCGGACCAACAAAACCCGGCACGCTTCTAGTAACAATGGATGTCACCTCACTGTACACTAACATACCCAACAATGAAGGACTAAGAGCGGTGGCCAAATTCTGCAGTAAATTTGGGGTACCCAGCGATCTCTCCATCAGAGGATTACTAAATCTTCTAAAACTTGTCCTCGAATGCAACAACTTCGAGTTTAATGGTGAGCACTACCTACAGATAGGAGGAACCGCCATGGGAAGCAAGGCTGCCTGCACCTTCGCATGCATCTTCATGGCCGACTTAGAGCAAAGATTGCTGCAAACTGCACCACACCAGCTTGCACTGTATGTTAGATACATAGATGACATATTCATAATCTGGGAGCACGGCAAAACAGCCCTAGAAGAGTTCGTCACATACATGAATGAAGCTCACCAGAGCATCAAATTCACCATGGAATGCTCAGAAACACAAGTTTCTTTTTTAGACACAGTGGTCAAACAGACACGTGATCATTCTATCATCTTTGATCTCTACACAAGACCAACAGATACCCACGGCTACCTGCATTATGACTCAGCCCATCCCTCAAACTGCAAGGACTCGTCCCCATATGGACAATTCCTCAGGTTGAGACGCATCTGCACGCTCATAGAAGACTATGACAAAAACAGCATCCTCCTACAAGGACACTTTGAAGCACGAGGCTACCCTACAGGCATCCTGAACAAATCCAGGGCCAAAGCCAGATCACAAGACAGACAACAAACCCTCCACCCACCACCAAAACTCAAACACAAAGACCAATCTTTGTATGTGAGTTCACCAGGACAGCCATTTTTCTGAAGAAAACCATAAAAAAGTACTGGCCAATTCTGGAAGCCAGCAACAAATGCAGGTTAGCATTTCCAGAACCACTGCTGTTTGGATACAGGAAGAACAAAACAATCAAGGACACGATTGTCAGGGCCAAACTCCCAACAGAGCATGCCCCTGTAACTCATAGAAACCCTTTTATCGCATGCAAAATAAAAAACTGTACCACCTGCCACAGGATGGAGAAAAACAGATTCTTCTCAAGCTCCCACACGGGCCTAACCTACAGGGCCAAAATCATAGGTAACTGCCAAACTACAAACATCGTCTACCTCCTAACATGTAGCAAATGCAACAAACAATATGTGGGAGAATCCCTGCGCACCTTTAAGATCCGAATTCAGGAACACCTGAGATCTATATCAAACCTCCACAAAGGTGAGAGATACGACACCCCAGTCGCCAGGCATTTCAACAAACCTGGATACTCACGAACAGACATGCAGTTCAGAATCATACAGGTTCTCTCATCAGACCCCGATGATGAAAACTCCACACCATGGAGGAGAAAAAAGGAATGCCACCAGCTCCACACGATGGAACCTATAGGTATCAATCTAGCAGGTTAGGGAACACCCTTTACCTGGACCAACACGCCCACTATAGGCGGACACGCCCAGTACGTTGTTATTACACTTTTTAAAATAGGTGCTCCCACAGCTCATCTTTTAAATCAGAAAAGGTAAACCACACACTTTATAGCGACGTCACCATTTTCGCCGCTGACAACAAACCCCATGACATCATACCCATTGTCATCACTTCAGCATCTCTTAAAGATGCCTTCAAAATAACGGCATCCCCATATGGATACAAGCGCAAATGCTCTGTCTCCCTCTATTCTTATGAAACAACAATAAAGACAGATACTCACCAGGCCTTGAGTCATCCTCTTTATTTATTTTTCATTCATTTTATTTACAATTTTTCATACGTCATTGAAAAAATACATAATAATACATATTTATATCGATTTTGTAAAAACCTGATACTTATCCTTGGATTACTCCCAAGACCAATAGAGGACAACCAACATAACTTCTATTTTGAGATATCAAAAGCCTATAAAACAGATGCTATATCAGAAAAAAGTGGAGCACAAAAATGCCCACTCCCAATTGACAAAACTTCGCCTCTGATGAGTTCCGCTCAAGGAACGAAACGCCATAAAGTCTGAATCAAAAACAGTGATGACTACACACTCCACTAAAGGAGTAGGAGACCCACGAACTTGACCGACAGAGACCCGTAAGACATTCATCACCAAAACAAACTCAACCGTTAAAAAACCTGAGCCGCCAAAATATTTTTTCCCAAAACCGCCAAAATGGACACAACCGGTAAAAAATCCACAACCGGCAAAAATAACCACAACCGCCAAAAGTTATAAAAGCCGCCAAAATGGGAGAACCGCCAAAAAACTCACATCTGGCAAAATAAGTAAGTTTATCAAATTTGTTTTTCACGAGTGAGATGACATACTTACCTCCCTAACACTCTTGATATACTAGTATATCGGCTCTAAATTCAATAATATTCAGAATTATAAAAAGTTAGGTGCCCCTAATGGGCAGGTGGAAGTACACAGTCATGCACATGACAAACACCACCCACTGCGCATGCGCACACCGGTACTTCCGTTACTAAATATTGGCTGACATAGAAGCAACTATTCAATAACCAAAGGACCAGGCCTCCGTGGGGTGGCGAGGCCGGGATCCTGTTAGGGAGGTAAGTATGTCATCTCACTCGTGAAAAAGAAATTTGATAAATTTACTTATTTCACATCATGAGAACATACTTACCTCCCTAACACTCTTGATAAAAACCAGAATTTGAAAGTAAATTTTGGTGGGAGGGAGACAAGGTCCTGAAAACCAGCACACCCTCGAAGAGACTAGGCTCTTTGAATTCTCAAGAGATTTAAAACATCTGAAATTGTGACTGAAACCACAACCAGGAATAGAATTTTGCATCGGATAATCGACCGATGAAGAGAGATTGATCAAAAGGCAAATGCGCTTCCACCCCACCCCCCCCCCCTATTTCTGAGGAATGTTAGGAAAAAACGCTGCTCTAAATGACTAGCATGTTCTCTAATACTTAATGAAAAGTATTACTAGACATTGGAAAAAGAAGAATTGCTTCTATTTCAAAAACTCTCTGAAAAAAACACAATTAAGAGACATTAACCATCACCATATTAAAAATAAAAATGACACCATCACCAAGACAGAAAATCAAAAAATGGGCATAACCACTGACCTCTGATGTCTTGGACGCGGCACTCATCTCTTCCCCCACCGGATGAAGAGAATTGTACCAGCTAATAGTAGGGATACCCTACCAACAAATGTGATATTTGTAAATAGCAGAGGAGGAAAACTATTTACAAACATAAACCTCTACATTAATATTTATTTTCTGAGGACTGAGACGGCGAGCGGGTTAGAAGTGTCACGAAGGTAATGGTCGGTAAAACTTGATTCACAGTGCCACTGGGCTACTGGCATAATGTCTTCAATAAAAACACCATTAAATAATGCCGTGGAAGTTACCACACCACGGACACTATGAGCCTTGGCTCTATCTACTTGGATTCCAGTGGCTGTCTTATGACAGAATTGAATACATTCTACTATCCATCTGGAAATAGTGTCTCTTGACGCCCTACCATGGGGTTCAATATATGAGAACTATAGGGAGCATGGGTCAGTCTGCCAAAGCTGAGTCCTTTTTTTGTAATTATTTAGGGCTCGGACAGGACACCATGCTTTAGCACCAGGATCATATCTGGTTATGGCAGGGAAAATTATAGGATGGCCCTGTATATTTTAAAGATTGATTCTTAGCCAAGAAATTCAATCTCGGTATACGCTTAAGGCCTTCACCTATAACTATATAATGGTCAGGCTCAGCAGACAAGGCATGAATTTCACTTCTGCATTCTGGCTGAGGCTGCCGCAGTTAAAAATACAGTTTTAAGTGTCAATAATTTTATAGAAATAGCACTAAGTGGTTCAAAAGGTTTATCACTCAAAACATGAAGAAGGAGAGAAAGACTCGATGACGGTGTCTGTGGAGGATTCCTTGGTCTAAGATTGCCCATACCTTTGATAAGAGTATTTAGAACACATACTTCATCACTTCCCCCTTTGCCAAGCAAGGGATAACAGTCATCAATGCTGATTTGTATCCAGCAACAGAATTAGGTTTAAGACTATAGGCATCATACAGGTGACAGAGAAAATCAGCTACTACCTGAATAGATGCTTCCATCGGATTGATACATCTCTTTGAGCACCATTCTGCAAATCTGTTGATTTTATAATTATAAGCTCTGGAGGTTGACCCCCTTCTGGCTCTGGCCATGAAATTGGCTGCTTGCTCAGAAAAGCCCTCCTCAATCGCGGATTGTTTGACAACATCCATGCAGTCAATTGAAACATTGACCGATGGTTGTGAAGGGTCTTGCCCTGGAAGATAATATTGTCCATCAGCGGCAGAGGAACCGGATTGCAAACCAGAAGGGCCAGTAGATCCGTAAACCTTTGAGCACCATTCTGCAAATCTGTTGATTTTATAATTATAAGCTCTGGAGGTTGACCCCCTTCTGGCTCTGGCCATGAAATTGGCTGCTTGCTCAGAAAAGCCCTCCTCAATCGCGGATTGTTTGACAACATCCATGCAGTCAATTGAAACATTGACCGATGGTTGTGAAGGGTCTTGCCCTGGAAGATAATATTGTCCATCAGCGGCAGAGGAACCGGATTGCAAACCAGAAGGGCCAGTAGATCCGTAAACCATGATCGGCTTGGCCAATTCGGGGCGATCAGAAGCACTTGGCATTCCTCTTGTCTGATCTTCTGAAGAATCCTTGGAATCAGGATTGTTGGAGGGTATGCGTATGCATACATTCCCTTCCAACTGATAGCTAGCGCATCTATTGCGATAGCGCTTGGATCTGGAATCAGAGAAACGTACGTCGTCATCTTCGCATTCTTCTTCATTGCTTTCCCCAATGATTGAACAGGTGATCCGCCATACATTGATTTAGTTGCCATTCCGTAGGCAGAATACTCATCCTTCGGCTCAATGAGTCTGCTAACAGATTCAGCCTTCCCGGAATATGAACTGCTTTCAAGGTGATCATATGATCCATGCACCAGCAAAGCAGCTTCCATGTCATCATACAGAGACTGGGCGACTTCGTTCCACCCTGGCGGTTTATGTAACTCACTACTGTAGAGTTGTCTGAAGGTATCATCACAAATTTTCCCTTCACTTCTTTTAAGAAGTGTTCCAGGCCTAGAATTACAGCCCACAATTCTAGCATGTTGATATGTTACTTTGACTGTTCCAGATTCCAAAGCCCTGATATAGTGGCTTCTTCCAGGCAAGCTCCCAAACCCTCCATCGATGCATCCGTAAACATCGTTACTTGAGGGTGGGGAGGGGTCAGCATGACCCCCGCCAGGAGATTTCCTCTCTCCATCCACCAATGAAGGTGATGAATGAGAGGGTCCAACACTTGAATGCGCGAGTCCAGTGATCCTGAACTCTGCATCCACTGAGTCATGAGAAACAATTGAATCGGCCGCCTGCGTAAGGCCGCCTGAGGAATGACTCGTTCCATTGAAACCATCAGACCTAACATTCTCAGATAGACCCATGCTAGAATATAACGACTGTTGCAAACCAACTGAATGCACGAGAGGAGACCTTCCACTCTCTCCTGGGATGGATAAACATATCCTATCTCCAGATCGAAGAACATACCCAGGTAAACAAACTTCTGGGATGGAGTCAGCTCTGATTTCTGAAAGTTGATTATCCAGCCTAAATCTGTGAGAGTTTTCAAAACTATCTCCAGATTTGCTGTCAAACTTTCTGGGTTGTGTGCTTTCAGCAACCAGTCGTCTATGTAAGTGTGAACACCTATTTTTCTCCTGCGGGGGTATGCCGTGATAGCAAGTACCACTCGAGGGAAGACCCTTGGAGCCGTCGAGATGCCGAATGGAAGAACCTTGAATTCCCATTGGCGTCCCTGAAAAGCAAATCTCAGGAACCGACGAAAACTCCTTGCAATTGGAATGTGGAAATAAGCATCCTTGAGATCTATAGATGCTGTCCACATCCCCTTCTCTAACCCCAACAACACCGATCTTACTGTTTCCATTTTGAAACACTCGGTGTGTCTAAAAACTTGTTTAGAGGTTTGAGGTTGAGAATTGGTCTCCACCCCCCCACCCCCACCACCCCCAGTGTTCTTTGCCACAAGAAACATGGTTGAATAGAAGCCCGGGCAACCCTGCGCCGGTTGAATTGCTTCCTTTAGAATTAGAGATTCTATCTCCTCTTCTATGCACAACCGCTTGCCTGGATCTCTTGGAATTTGAGTCCAGACCGGTACCAGAGACAGATGCAACGGCGGACCTCTTATCCATTCTGGACTGTATCTGTGCGAAAGCCATTGCAAGACTAAGTAGTCCTGAATTAACCGCCCCCACTTCTGAATGTGGCAAGTCAAACGACCTCCCACTGGTGCACCTAGGGTTGACGGGGTGCCCATAAATTTTAGAAGTGGGAGTGTCTCTGGTACGAGTGACAACACCCGAGTGGTACTTGTGATAACCGGAAAAAAATTTCTTGCATCAGGCCCGGTTACCACGCGCCTCTCCTCGCGTTCCGTGACCAGTGCCACGTGCACCATGGTGCGCGGGCTGCTGTCTGGCTGGCTGCGCTTGAGGCGCTGGCTGACGTACAACAGCGCGCTGCTGCTGGTGCAGCCGACGCAGTCTCTGAAACCGGCCGGCCTGCTGGCCTCTGACAATGGCAGCACCGCCACGAGCGTACTGCTGTCGAGCAGCCGAGGGCTGAACACGCACGTGTTCTCTGCGCAGCACTTCAAACTGTGCGCGCAGCGCCCTCTGGTTATTCACCAAAGTCACTGTCTCCTGGAGGTGCCGACAACCTTCACCTCTAAAGAGCCCAGGGCCCGCCATCGGCGCTTTCAACAAGCGCGACTTGAGCTCCTGAGACGGGCACAAATTGTCCAATGCAAAAGTGCGCCTCGTTCTCAGTGACTTTGTGACCGACCTAGTCAGACAGTCCAACGCCAGGTTGATGCCATCCTGGATGGCTCGTTGGACTGTCACGGGACTAGGCTGTTGCTGCACCGACACTGCTACCACCCCCCGATAGCAGCTGAGAGACATGCGACAGCGCACTAATTGCCGCTCGCAAGCTCTCCTTGGTGTCGCGCAAGGCGGCATTAGCCGAGCGCATAGCGACCGTGCACAACGCTCCTGTGTCAGCACGGGAACCCGGCCGCGTATCTTCCCCCAGAGCGGCGCAGTCGTCCGCGCTCGGTCTGGGTGCTAGGCCATATCGAGCATACTGACTAGCAGTAACTCGACATCGCCTAGCTACCTTGCGGGGGGCCTTCGCGAGGCGACCTCTCGGTCTGATCGACTCCTCTGCCGCCGAGAACATATCTAAGATATGCTCAGCATACGGCAGAGACAGAGTCGTGCTGGCCAACGGCTTCGCCTGTAACCATGCCCGAGGGTTACCGGCGGCCGTCTCGTCCACGGAGAGCTCTGGTCTAACAGCGAGGAGCCACGCACACGCTTCTGACCAGTCTCCATCCGTGGCTACCTGCGAATTGCCGACAAGCAGCGGGCCCTCGTCATCTTCAATGGCATTCGCAGGTATAGCCGAGGAGGAGGCTATAGACGAACCTGGCTGCCCAGGGAATGTATACGGGCCCGCGAGGGCTGGCATAGCATTCTCCATAGGCAGACCAGGCACCAAGGCCGCACTTGTGTGAGGGGGTTCATGCACACCAGCGCTGCCCGGAACGTCCGTATGAGATTCCACGTCTAAGCGTGGAATCTTATACGGCCGGCCGTCTGCTCCAAACCAGGCCACAGGCTGAACCATGAAACCTGCTCCCGAGGGAACAGTGCCATAGGTACCAGCGGTCACGCTCCCCATGAGAGGAGTGTAGACGTTCACATCCACGTCTTCATGGTCAACCTGTGGACCGAGCAGGTAGTCCTCATCATCTTCCTGGTCAGGAAAGTTAGACTCTGGATTAGTAAAGAAAACTAATCCAGACTGACCAGGAGACTGCTCGAAAGCAGATTATGAGTGTACTCCGCGAGTGATCGTGGTCAGGCCTGCTGGTCGGGACCAGCCTGATGCGTCTCGCGCCGCTGGAACACCAGGCGATGCGAACATCAACCCTGGGTCCAAGACGGCCGCCCCTGGATCACTAAACGCTTTGTCCGAGCTAGTAGGGCATGATCCAGGGACGGGGGCTACCTGCACTGAGGTCGATGCGCAGGAAGTTGAAACACCCCTTCCAGGCAACATGCCGCATAGCATGTCAGGCATCAGGTCTTTCAAAGTCCTGCGCATTTCACTCACTAACTCAACCTTGAAGGCCTTGAGCCCACCCTTCTCAGAGGCCTTCTTCTTACCCTCCTTCTTAGACTTCTTGCTCTCCTCAGCCATCATCTTAGCCTGAAAAGAGAAGAATTCAGAGGTTAGATTCCCCCCCCCCCTCTCTTTACAAATGACACATTTGTTAGTTAGCCTACAAGCTGAACACAGATGGCAAGGGTGGGGGAAGAATCTAGCCTTCATAGGCTTCAGACAGGATGGACATTTCTGAAAGGGAAGGGATACGAAGACAATGAGTATGATAGTTTCAAAGCCTTGTTAATTGGCTATTAGTAGAAACAAAACAAACTCGAGAGAAGACATCCACTTTTATGACAGACAACCCTGACGGGACAGCTGACTGCTCTAGTTAATAAAAACCAATCACAACCAGGACCCCAAATTAAGAGAGAGAGAGAAAAATTATGACTATCTAGATATCTCTCCACCCTCCTAATAAAAGGGAGATGAACACATCACAGACTTCTCTAAACTAAGATTATGACATCAAGGAAAGAGAAAAAACTCTGGTTGATTATGACATCAAACCTCAATGCAAAAGCTCCTTCAAGGAGAGGGGATGTCAGAAAGAATGCAAGAAATATCTAGATATTAAAGACATTCATACCTCCCGAATAATATAATATTAAATTATATATATTCGAGAACCCATGCACACGCAAGAGAGAATATAGTGCAATAGCAAAAGGCAGCAGAAATTGTGATTATTTTCAAATAATTATGCGCCATAATTAATAAACTCCCTTAGCCTGAGCACAGGCAACCATCCTCTTGTGCAGGAGAGCACGTCCATCCATCCGCCGAGACTCCTCTTCCAGAAGAACTGATGAGGGGGATGGGACAAAAGGAAGGAGATATTTCATTTATTAATTTAATATATCTCCAACCCGTAGACATATCACGATGATAAGTCAAAACCAAGACGTGAACAACCTTCGAAAGAAGAACAGGAATCCTTGTTCAGTCACAAGACAAACCTGTAAGCATAAAAACAAGAGATTAATAGCCCTAGACGCTGGGAAAAAATTTTACAAGGATTCCCAGGCCCTGAAAACGCGGTACCGCCGAAACGGCCGCGACGAAAACCGGTAACAAATAAAAGTTACAAGTCTTAAATAAATACAAGGAACAATGTCACCTTAGATGATGACGAGGAGGACTCCTCCAACAGTTTAGCATCAGCCATGATGGATAGGGATGATTTTGTTCTAGTAGAATTCAGAAGAGCCTGTGAAGATTTTCACATGTTGCTTCTCAGCCAATATATTAGAAAACGGAAATACCGGTGTGCGCATGCGCAGTGGGTAGTGTTTGTCATGTGCATGACTGTGTACTTCCACCTGCCCATTATGGGCACCTAACTTTTTATAATTCTGAATATTATTGAATTTAGAGCCGATATACTAGTATATCAAGAGTGTTAGTGAGGTAAGTATGTTCTCATGATGTGAAAAATACCACAACCGCCAAAAACGGTCACAACCGCCAAAAACGACACAACCGGTAAACTTGACCCCAACCGGTAAAATGAAGGTCAACCGGCAAAAATGTCTAACCAAACCGCCAAACCTCCAATGGGAAAACCGCTAATCTGGTTTTTCTCTGCCCATATATGGTCAAGATCTACTCAATCCACAGGCTCACCCAGGAAGGGTATAAAAGGGACGAAAATTCCAGTCCAGATCATTCAGACTTTTGGTCTCACATTTGCGACCAAGCATCAGGCTAAAATACCTACGACATTGGTTTCCTGATCTGATTACGTAGTTATCATCATTTCATGAAAATAGATATTGCCATGTTTTTCATGATATTCATCAACAACAATCATAGATATGTAAAATCACATTTTGAAGGCCTTAAATTGTTTTCTTCCACTTCCATGACATTTAGGTATTTCAAGAAGCTGTAAACCTCTGCATGTTATCAGGCACAAAATGCTGCAGATCATACTTAGCTTAATGTCTAGTACATATGTCCGTTATAATATTTACTGTCTGGAAACAACCAACCAATAGAGGGATCTATTTATACCTATGTCCCGCCCATTTCTAGCCAAGCTCAACCCACCTTTTTCCTTGTGGTGTAATCAATTTGTATACTTTGAATCCTGAAATCCCAGAAACCTAATTTCAAGGATATACCTGTATGTAAGCTGTTGAATATTTTGAAACTAATTTGACTGGATGCCATTGCTGCCATACCCAGTCAAACTAGTTTCAAGATATTCAACAGACTTTATTAAATAACAAGTCTATCACAGACATACAATTTGTACACGTTAGACTTCAATTTTCATTACAGAGCTAGATATTTCATTTATTACACTTTTGATTGCGACGTCAGCCTACCTGTGACGTAATTGATTATGAGCAACAGATCAATTCCCTCCATTATCAGTGACATCGATAATAGAGCTCTCTCATCCGCTATGCACTATCTTTTTTTGCTCCGTGATTTTTTGCCGCTCCCGCTTCCTCCAGGTGATGCGGCGGCACCCACGATTACCTGTCCCTCTTGAATTTCTTCCTGTGTCACCACTGTGGTGTTACTGAGTTTCTGTTGTGCCTCCAGATAAAACATCACATCACGTAGCTGCTCTTGTAACTCTGTCACTTCCTGGAAATACAGCAGATACAGGCTAGCGCTAACAGTTTAATGTTTGAATTTTGTCATGAAAAATCAAAATACTTATTGAATGTTCATTTACAGGCCAAGATAAGAATATCTTTAAAAGCTTATCACTGGAATGACTTGCTCGAATAGAGCCAGGCATTCCAGTGGTAAAATAAAAACAAGGTCGATAGAATCTCGGTAGCTACAGGTGAAGCGCAAAAGGTAGGTCATATTAACCTACATTTACTATACCACATACCGTAAACCTACAGTGTATGCATACTCATCCTGAAAAACTCTTGAAACTACAGCTCAGAATAAGCCTTTGTGACTGAGTCCCGAAAAGTTGGACTTTTGATATCAGTACGTAACAAAATTAATGTTTAACCACATAACTAATGAAATTTCAGATGCATAAATTCTATTTCCTTTCATATGATAACTATTTTGATAACAATGTTGCTGTTTTATAATAATAATAATAATAATAATAATAATAATAATAATAATATATAAACAAGCACCCACTTTGTCCTTTCTCTCTGTTGTAGATTTGACATTTGTTTCTAAAGAGTTCACACGTTTCTGCCAGACTTGTTGGTTTTCCAAGAGACTGTTGTTCATCTCTTTCTCATCTGACAGTTCTGTGAGAACCTTTGTTAAACGTGTGTGCAACTGCAAACAACAACAATACAATACTGAATGAATTTAACAATTAACCCTTACACACCAGGAATGACAAATTCTTCAGAATGTAACTCTGTTGAATATGTTGAAATTAATTTGACTGGAAGCTGTTGTTGCATATTGCATTCGGGCCTCCAAGGTCAAGACACAGGCCAAGTTTGGTGGCGATCACTTCTGTAGAACTTGTCATCATTTGGAAATGCAACCCAATTTCCTTACTTGTATCACCTTGACCTTTGACCTTTTGACATGAAAATCAAATAACCTTCTTTGGGACCACAAGGGCACCCTACTACCCAGGTTTCTTGATGATAGTTTTAAAAGAAAGTGATTTATCGCACTCAAACAAAGGTCTGGGCTGACAAGATGACAGAAAACCAAATGCGATATATCCCTCTCCCCACCATACATGTATATCTATATAGGGCCCATAATCAAGAATGACAAGGAAGGTTTCCCTTAAAAAAACACAATCTGTCAGGGATGACTGCGAGGCCTTGGTGTGGATTTGTGCATATATATATATATATATATACTGAGCCAAAAAAGTTTAGCAACAGTGAAGTTTGGTGTGTTGTATTAAAACTATGCTCCATTTATAACCAAATTTGCACGCATGTTTCGTCAATGTAATGTCTCGCTGATCATGAAGAAATGCAAATCATTTCTTGCATTTCTCGCACGCTTACTGCATGTGAAAATGCATTTTTCATGCACTGGCCCACATTGGCGGGTTGCGAGGGCAAAAATTCACCATATTGCAAAAGCAGATAACAAACGTTAACAGAAAATGCTTAAAAGTTTACCCTACCGAACATGGGCCGCCGCCCAGGGCTATCCGAAAATCAGCGCCATGAAGCAATGGGAAGACTCGATGCTGGGCAGAGCGTTCGCGCTGTTGCTCAACATTTTAATGTTCACGCCTCAACCATTTGCCGTCTCCGCCAACGTGAGCAGGAAACTGGACATGTTAATGACCGACCACGATCTGGCAGACCGAGAGCAACAACACCACGAGAAGACCGCTACTTAGTGACATCATCACGACGCCACAGGTTTGAGACTGCGCCGCGGCTGTCCCGTAATTTGCACACCGCTAACGGCACTACAGTGCATGTACAAACTGCGCGAACCAGACTCCATGATGCTGGACTGCATGCCCGTCGTCCACTTGTTGCTGTTCCGCTTACAGAGCGTCACATCGAGAATCGGTTTGCATGGGCAAGAACTCATCAGCGATGGTGTGCTCAACAATGGAGCCACGTTTTGTTCAGTGATGAGTCGAGGTTTTGTGTGGATGTGGCGGATGGTAGGCAACGGGTTTGGCGACGTTTAGGAGAACGGTATGATGCAGCCAACATCATTCAGCACGACAGATTCGGTGACGGCAGTGTCATGGTGTGGGATGGAATCCATGAAAATGGCAAAACAGATCTTATTGTGATTCGCGGAAATTTAACAGCTCAACGTTACTGTGAAGAAGTTGTCGCCCCTGTTGTCATCCCTTTTATGCAGCATCATGTAGAGCTGGGCGGTCTGACGGTAGTACCGTGAGGACCGCGGTATACCGTGAACCGTTGACATTTCCAAATACCGTGAATACCATCCATAATGTTTGAGCAATATTCGAGAAATATATTCATAAAATCTGACTTGACCAAGGGTAAATAATAATAATAATAATAATAATCTTTATTTATCGAGGGTATATCATCAGTAAACTGATCTTCTGAGGCCCTCCCTAACACAATAAACTATATACAGTTAAATAAACAGCAAACACATACATACAAACACACTCATAAATGCACTTATACACATACGCACACACTGACTCAGTCAGTCACTCACTCACTCACTCATGACTCAATCACTCACACATTTTATATTACATATATACATTAATATGAACAAGTTTCCATTAACTCACTGGATATGTCCAGGGAAGAAATGACTTTCAATATATAATTTTCAACAGTTATCTCCCTTGAATCCATAATACTGAGAATACAGTTATTTAGTATATTAACCCTTTTATGATGAAGCCGGCCCAAACCGATCCCTGCAGTGGTCTTGAGAAATGTGCAGACTATTTCCGAAAATTTACCATTGGAATGACTGACTCGGTAACCGAACCAGCCATTCCAGGAGTCAATTTTCAGAAACAGTCTTCACCCGACCTGCAAATAGACAGTCACGATTTATTTTGACATAATTTTTCATTAAAGGGTTAATGTGAATTCATATACTTCTGCATATTATGATAGAATGATGATAGAGTCGGAGATTGTGTAATGCTTTGAGGTAATGCGTTCCAGAGTTGAACTGCTTTATATGTGTAACTCTTTTTTCCATAGCAAGATTTAAATTTTGGAAGATGCAGATGACGTTTTTGAATGTAAATTAAGGGAATGTGTATCTTCTACATATTTGAACAAGTTCTTAATATAACTTGGAGTAAGGTCATTTAAGGCTTTATAAGTCATGCTATTTGTTTTGAGGTTTATTCTCTTAGCCAATGTAGTCCAATTCAATTGTTTATACAGTTGTTCAGTTGGTTCTCTAAAAGGGGCATCTAGTATTATATGAGCTGCTCTCTTTTGTAGTTTTTCCAGCTTGTATACTAATGTATCAGTTGAATGATAGTAGATGAGAGAGCAGTAATCTATATGTGAAAGGATGTAAGCTTTATAGAATAGATTCCTTTGTTCAACATTCATATAATTCTTGTTCTTTTTCAACATGTATATTAAGGAAGAAATACAGGCATCCCTAACTATTAGCCGAGTTCAAGTGAAAGGGTCGTTGTAAAAACAAACATCAAGATGTCAATTACAAAATAATGACAGGCAGAATTGTATGTCAAACGTACGTCTTGAAAGTCTCACGGTAAAATTGCTTTATTTAAAACATCTAAACTCATTATCTGGCCGGCCGCCGGTAGTAATTACACTATAATATATTCCCTATTCCCGTTTCTATTATTTGTAATTTATTACTCCAAGCATTTTGTCACCGAACAAACACGCTAGAATAACAAAATAACATACAAACTGCGTGCTATTCAAACACAACAGCAATCTCGCAGACGTATCTGATTGGTTGTTCATGAATTAGACCATGGGAAACTACATTACTATGCTGAATTTATCAATGAAAATTGACTAAAACGTAGTATTTGCTCGCCCCATTTTGATCACGTGCTAATTTATTAACAACGAGCAGCGTTGAAGTCCTTATTATTTTTTTTCTGGCTTGTTTTAAGAAATTTCTTCAAGGATTAAATCCAGTTTAAGTAACGACACCTAAATATTATAGTGTCTTAGTTTTTGTAATTAATTTTTCAACTGGCTACACGGCGGAAGTTCGCGGAAATAGCTCTTTACATGCATTGTTCACGTGAAGCATGAGTCTGCACATCGGGTACTCAGTAATTATCAGAAGCTTTGGAATCGGCTATATTCAATGTCGTGTTATATGTATGTGTATAGGCCTGTTTTCGCGAGTAACAGAATATATGACTCCAACAGAAATAAAAGAGTACAACACTCGCCCCGTTTAAATACTCGCAGATTTTGTCTGGACTCTGTTTATCAAAGCGCTCGACTGCCAAAATAAAATTTACCGTTTGCTGGTCGCATGCATTAATAGCAAGAACAATCCAGATTGAAAATAGTGCACCCCAATGTCTCAAACAGCGGGTTATAGTTAGCGAGTCGACCACACCCTTTGACCGATATTCCCGTGAATGATATTACGTCAATAAAAAGAGTGACCTAATAAAATCGTGAAACTAAACAGTCGCAATAGCCATGTTTTTCTTCTCTAAATCAGGAAGCCGATTTATTTATTTTACCTATATTTACCGTTCATTGGAGATGGAAGTGAAAAGGAAATGGAAAAAATTGTTCTAATTTCGTGGCATGCCTCAAGCTCAGATGACGGTATACCGTGGTACTGCGGTATTTTTTCATGGTACCGATACCGTCATGTAAATATCAATACCGCCCAGCTCTAGCATCATGCAGACTTTATGTTCCAGCAAGACAACGCCTGTCCTCATTCAGCTAGGGTCACCAGTGATTTCCTTGAGGCTAGCGTTCCGGTGTTGGACTGGCCAGCGCGATCACCGGACCTGTCTCCTATCGAATACTTGGGGGACATTCTTGGCCGTATGGTGCGTGAGAACCATCCACATCTTCACAACGTGCGGGAGCTGGAAGCTGCACTGCTCCAGGAATGGGATGCGATTCCTCTTTGTGACATCAGGTGCTTAATTCGAAGCATGAGAAAGCGATGTACGGCGGTGGTTAATGCGCATGGAGGTCACAACCGGTATTGACAGCTCAGTGTCATTATTTAAATTGGACCCTTCCGTTGAATGATGCCGTGTTAAAGGCGCGATGCTAGCATTACAGTAACAAGAGACTGTTGTTCAAATTGGAAAATGACCTATCAATTAAATAATATATTCGAATCAATTTATTGTTTTTGCTAAATAACATTTATACAGTAATATTCGCAGTGTTGCTAAACTTTTTTGGTTCAGTATATATATATATATATATATATATGCAGGGTATGTTGGATGACAATTCCCAGGATAGTACCTTAAAAACTCTCCTTACTTCATAAATGCGACTTAAAAATTTGGTCAACATGTAATTTGGACAATACTTGTGGCTTTTTCAGATCTCTGACAAATTCCATATGACAAATGGATGGCGATGCCATACAGAAAATGATATGACAACAGGAAGTAAATAAGTTTAAATCAGTACCTGTGTACATTTCTTCTCAATGGATTGTTTTTCTCGCACTATATCGTTCAGCTTCTGCTCCATGGCAGAGGACCGTCCAAATGCTGCCTTACATTTCACGCCATAATCCTCGATCTGAAACAACATGTACCACATATTAGGGTTGCGACAAAGGCATATTTGAACTGTTTAATGAGCCAGTCATATCAATGGTAAAATTTCAAAAAAGCTTTCTTTACGTGCAAATGCACATTCTCCATGACCATGGCAAACCCTGGTTAATTATATATAACTATATTATAACTATATATATATATATATATATATAGTCCAGTAAGGTGGTTTTGATGGTCCTGTAATTTCTAGGGTACTTTTGACATTCTTAGGTGACATCAACAAATCATGTGTCCTTAAATCCATAATCTTTACACTACATCAGCAAATTTTAAGACAATGTGGGTAGAATGAGTGATTATTTTACACTTAGATTTCAGTGTTTTGAAAGACATGTATTTGCACTATTAATTTATTTAGCTATGATAAAAATGTTCATAACTTGAAAAAGAAATGATACAAAGCAACACTGGCTGCTGCACACAGGTGCTGTCATGAGCAGTATAGGCGATATGTTGCCATAGCAACAAGAGGCCCAATAGGCCTGCATCGCTCACCTGGAACAGAGACTTTTCAAGTAGAAAGGCCATGTCCTACTTGTAGAGCACTATAGACATTTTGTAAGAAATTCAATATTTCTGGTCAGACACACAAAACTGTTAAATCTACAAATTGTGGTTGGTATTTTAGGATTAACATTTTATATGATTTCCTGAACATTTTTGGAAATCCAAGTTGGTCACCACAGCAAATTAACCAATCCAAACTCTTGTTAAAAGTGTTGAACCCTACCACACTAGGATTGTTCCACGAAAGTTACATTGCAATTGGGCCATTGGTTAAGGAGGATATGTCTTAAAGGTTTTCCAGACAATTTTTTGATAATCCAAGATGGCTGGCATAGAAATCAAACAATCAAAATTCTGAATAGTTCTTGAGCCTCCCACCATAGGATGCTTCCAACCAAATTTGATTAAAATGTGTCCGTCAGTTTAGAAGATACCTTTTAACACCATCACCACCAAATAGATTAATCAAGTTTCTGAATAGAGGTTATAGAGCCTACTATCATAAAATCCTTACAATCAAATTTGGTCAAAATCTGCCAGCCACCCGCACGCACGCACACACGCACGCATGCACACAGATTATTCCAGCCAAATTTGGTTGAAATGTGTCAAGAGGTTATGAGGCGATACATTTTAAAGATATCCAATGATTCTCAGAAAATCCAATATGGCGGCCAAAAAAATGGATTAATCAAATTTCTGAATAGAGGTTATGGAGCCTACTACCATAAAATCCTTCCAACCAAATTTGGATAAAATGTGCCAAGCGGTTTAGAAGGAGATGCATTTCAAAGTATTTATAGAATATTTTAGGAAAGTCCAAGATGGCGGCCAAGAAACTTGACCAAGCAAAATTGCAGTTAGAAGTGTTGAAGCCTACTACTATGATTTTACATTGGCCGTGATCCAAAAAATCTGGAAAATCCAAAAAGAAAACCCCTGGAAAATCCAAAAACTTAAATAATTATTTATTTGTTTCTAACTCTAACAACTAAAGGGAGCCATATGGGATGTTCCATTTACATTTGTTCAGTATATGTTTCCAAAGGTAAAACAAATATGCAAGCCAGTGTCTACGCATGGAGAGGCAGAACGCTTCTGAAAACTAGCAATACTTTCACATAAATTTGTTTCCATTCATGTTTTGGTAAAGGTTGATATAGTGAATGCGAGGCCCTCTGTGACAGACATTGTTTTCTAGTCAATACCACATTCATGACATTTATCAATTTACTATGGGAAATAACCTGCTATAAATTTGTAAAAAGATTTTGCTGTTGTCTGGTTATCACGAAAAATGGAATTTGACCTGATCTGGATTTATAACTATAAATTAAGTTCTGTGTTTGTATCAGACATGTTTATGTCATTATTGTTAGTGACAAATTCTCCTGTGCTCAAATCATAAATATTGACATCATTTCACTGTAACAATACAGTAGAAAGTACAATATGACAACGACCTTGAAAACACATGATGCAATACTCAAGATCATGCTGTAGAGCAGGTAGTGGATATTTACAAGCAGTAAGGCAATTTTAGGATTTATTTTTGTTTTAATGTATGTATTATCCGGGAATGGCGCTACATCAGAATAGAAGGATGTCCCGCATGCAATTCGACGCGTGTGCACACAGAAATTGAATGCAACTCAATTCCTCCAAACTATTGGAATTGAACCAGAGTTTGTATGTGAGCTACCCATATTATTGTGGAGTGCAAGAGGACAGTTACATCTGGAACAAGGGGTGGTGTAAAAAAATTAATTGTGAAGCAACTCCTCCAAAAATATTGGACTGAATTCAACCTAATTTGGTATGTGAGTTACCCATATGATTGTGGAGTCCAAGAGGCCATTTACATTTGGCTCTCCCCTGCTTGAGGGTCAAAAGATTAATGCAGTGAACATGGGGATTTGTAATGCTGCGTCATCGACCGAGCTGTTATAATATATATATATATATATATATATATATATATATATATATATATATATATATACAGTACAGATCTTAGTTAGCTTTACTTAAACGCATCCTAAAGCTCGTTTAAAACGCGTCTGTATGGCGTCATTTTCTCGTAGTGATTTGCTTAGACACAGCGCGTTTGGTAAAATCTCAATACGCTTCTTGAATTTTATCTTGACGGGTTAGAATTTTGACACTACGGGCTTGACATTTTGAATGACGGGTTTAACTTTTTGCTCTACCGTTTGGTAGCATTTGAAAATTTTACGATAAATTAAACGCGCCATCAATTCCAACCGCGGTTCTCCAGTTCTTTCGACGAGTCCTATGGCTAGAAGCAACCGGGTACTCGGTTCCTAGTCTAGGCAGACCCGCTTATCAGTACATGTTTTCTCTGTACATGTATCTCGCGTGCTTAGCAAACTTTGAGCGATTCGTACAACAGATTTTAACTTATTTACGTCAATTTGGGGCTGGATTTATCAGATGTATTTAATTTAGTGTTTCTTCGCGGGATTCGTCTAATTTCTGCGTTTTTATAGTGAAAATCTCGATATATCTAATGCCGAATGGACAATCGTCTTGAACTGGAACGCCATTCCATTCTGATGACGTCATCGCATATATATTTAACCTCGTTATCTTTGATTGGCAGAGATATTGTTGGAAAAGCCATTAATGGCAAATCTGATTGGTTGAACTAATCTCATGGCGCTTTGACAGTTGTGTACTATTAGACGACAGTAAAAGAGTAACATAACCTAAACAAGGATTTCCAGACTTTTGCAGTGATCTGGACAAAAACCAAGTTGGATCCAGATTGGGTACAAATTTTAATCTATGGATATATCGGAAACAAACTGGTCAGATTTTGCTCAAATTTTAATAAAGGTTGTGTGATCACACATTAAGATTTAACAACCCTGGAAGTGATCAAAAGAAAAATTATATGCTGTGGGTTACAATCTCTGATAACTTGGATCTATCTGACGATGGAAAGTAAGTGATAACTAGATTGTTTGGTCGATGGCGTGTCATAGCAATCGACCACGTTCACTACCCCAGGGGAGGAGCCAAATGTAATACCAGAAATGTGGCTGCAATGCAACCATGAATCTCGACTTCATGACAGCAATGAACTCTGATGATTGACTTCAAACATAAAATAAATTTAGAAGGCTTATCGACAAGGGGGCCAAGGGCCTGTAACGGTATCCTGGACGGTGTATGGCAATAAGGGCTGTCAGCAGAGAAGGCCGCTACTATGTCAAAAAAGGCTGCCTATTAAATATACTGAGTATGTACATACCTATCTATCTATCTATCAAAACTTTTCAAAATATTCAGCAGGTTGCCTGTATACCCTTATCTAATTTCCACTTCCTATTTTTCTTTTGAGATGAGGCGGGCATAGAGGCGAACTGTCAAAATATCTCATCTGATGACGGTTGTTGCTAAGCACAGAATTATAAAAAAAAATTCTGAATAGAAGTTCTAGAGCCAACTACTGCAGAATCCTTCCGCCAAATTTGGATATAATCCACCAAGCGGTCATGGAGAATATGCATTTGGGCAATTTATGTCCAGCCAACTAGGGTTGCAATCTGTCAAGCGGTTAATGAGGAGTAGCGTTTTGACAATTTCTGCTAAATTTTTCATAAAGTCAAAGATTTTCACACAAAAATTGACCAATCAAAATTCTGTATGCATGTTCGGAAGCCGAAAGCATTAGGGTCCTTCCAGCCAAATTAGTTTGAAATCCGCCAAGCGGTTAATGTATGTATGAGACACTGCCTCACACAATGATGTTCTGGCCAAGAGGTCAAAATCACTGATACGCATGGCAACCATCTGCTGTCCGCCATCCATCCGTCAACTTATGTTTTTAAACATAAGTTGACGGATGGATGGCGGACAGCAAATGGTTGCATGCGTATCAGTGATTCTGATCTTTTGGCCAGAACATCATTGTGTGATGCCATGTCATTATAAGGAGGCATGTGTCCAAGTTTAGGACCAGTATGATCAACCAAACATGAGATATAAACAGAAAAGTTGAGCTAAACGCAAATTAGACGCTGCTGGGCGACGTGCATGGTATCACAATAGCTCATTTTACTTCGTAGGTGAGATAAAAATGGCCTCTTGCACTCTATAGTAACCTACAACATTTGTTTGAATTCCATCCACCGCTTTCGGAGGAGTTACATTACACAGAGACTGGCGTGGATCGCTGTGAAAAATCTGGAGGTCTTAATGGGAAATGATCTGTGAGAGCATGGGTTAAAATTAACATGAGCGCGAGGTTAGCAGAAATTGACCAGGGCTAGTACAATTTGTAACTGACCAACCCAATGGTAACAATTTGACATGTCAACTCTTTAATGGTCAAGGTGGTCAAAAAGTTCCTCTACTGTGAGCAGAGCAAGACGACTATTTTTGGAAATTTACCAGTAGAATGACTGGCTCGATAATTGAGCCAGTCATTTCAGTGGTAAAATTAAAAAAATTGTCTTCCCTTGGTCTGCAAAGATTTGAAGGGCTATAGTAGAATCTAGTAATCACTAGTCCTATCTAAATGTAGTGGCTCATCTGGCTTAATTTAAAACTATTGAGAGGGTGTCAAATGATGTGCGAGAGTGTGGGCAGGACTATGGGAAATCTAGATAAATCTGGAAGACACCAATCTCTGACCACATAAAATAAATGTTGTCAGCCAATCCACAATCATATGGATAACCCAGATACCAAATTTGGTTGAATTCCACCCAACTGTTTGGGAGGAGACAGCATGATGAATGGATGGAGACAAATGTATCCTAATTTTTTCAAAACATGGAGATAAAGAAAGGACATGAGGAGATTTTAAAGGTAGGTAGGTAATTAATTCAACGTCATCATACTAAAATAAAATTTTCTTTAACACTCATGCAGGGTTTTGCGGAGGCAGGGCCCTTGCACCATTTAGTGCTCTAAAATTCACACCATCCAATCATTACCTTCACACATGGTTCATTGAGCTAATGGATTTTAGGACAGAGATATCTTCCATGTATGTACTTGATCCAACATTTGTCAAAATGACCCATGACTTCTTGAGGAAGTGGGACAGTTCACCCCACAAAGCAACCGGATCGGCAGAACCCGGCTCATATCATCCAAAACCGGTTTCTGCAGTGGTGTTGAGAAATATTTATTTGCAGACCAAGAAAAGGCTATTTTTGAAAATTTATCACTGGAATGCCTGTCTCGATAACCGAGCCAGTCATTCCAGTCATAAATTTTCAAAAATAGTCTTCTCTTGTTCTGCAAATAGATATTTTCCTATCGGTCATTGGTGGTCTGACTTGAATCAGTCTTCTCCTGACATGCACGATTCACTGTCCTCAGCGGTCACACACCTGGAAACACCAACTCTCCACCAGAAAACTTTGAAGTCTAGATGCTCCCCGAGAGCAGCTGAGGCCAGGTATAAATAGGCTTAAGGGCTGTTTTGTTGTCTATGAAATTTAAATATTTTTTTACTAGTTTCCATAGAATTCTTTTCTTTCAAACTTCACATCACCTGAGTTGTAACCACCATGCATGCCACCCAGAAAAATTAATGAATAATCCAGCATGCTTATCAGGTACCACTGTACCACAATGCATGTCACCCAACAAAATGAATGAATAAACTTGCATGATTATAATCGTGCTGGTTTATTCTAACAAATATTATCGGTGAGGTACGTGGTGGTATAGTGAATATCACTATGAGCGATGTACGCTGTACTCAGACAGAGTGAGATTATAGTAGCTAATTTGAGAGGAATCCAGTTTTAGCTATTCCCCGCCCATCTCTAGCTAAGCTCTACCCAAGCTTTACCTGCATTGGGATCGATCTCTGTACTCTCTGAATCTCAAATTCCTGAAAACTATACATGTAAGCTGTTGGTTGATATGACAGCAACAACTCCCAGTCAAATTAGTTTTAAAATATGCGACATCATTTTTATTAACCCTTTAATGGTCATGCCGACCAAAACTGGCCTCTGTTATGGCCTTGTGGAATGTCCATTTACAGGCCAAGAGAATAGAATTTTTTTTAATTCACCACAAATGACTGGCTCAATGACCGAGCCAGTAATTTGTCATAAATTTTCAAAAACTGCATTCTCTTGGCCTCTAATTGGACATTCAGTAAGTGGATATTAAAATTTTCTTCACCAAATTTGTCCATTAAAGGGTTAAATAAAATACATATAGTCCGTCATCAATTAAGTGTCTGTGAAGATTGACAAACTTATCTACGTCATTCATTATGTCATTGATTATGTTGTCATCCTTATGCATCATGTAGTTGATTATGACATCATGATTGATGGATAAAATGGAAAGGTCCATTATGTAATGCTTATAACTCCAGATGTAATCATATTTGTTTCACTTTCTATTTCAGCTACTGTTGAAACATAGCCAGACCACAAACTAATGTTGCAAAAATAAACGTACGAAATCTGGAACAGTAGGACAAAAATTTGAAAGCCCACTATCAGTAATATATGACCTGTGACCAGCAACATCATTCATCAACAGACAGTAGCATAACCATAAAACACCGCTGATCACCAGCATGGGCAATATTATATAGGACCAAGATAGTTTACTTTTGTTCTAGAGACTGGACTTGTATTGTTATTGATCATCGATAACAATACAAATCTCAGAATCAACAGTAAAGTAAACTTAATCTTGGTCCTATATAATATTGCTCATGCTGCTAATGAGTGGTGGTTTGCGCTACTGTCTGTGTTGGTGATTGTTTGAGCAAACTCTGCATTATATCAATATGGCAGCATTCAATAACAATGACATTAAACTTTTTTAAGTGAATGAATAAACAATTTAATCAAATCCAAAATGACCAGGTTTGACTTATTTACTGTATGTAGGTAAAGGTTGTATGGTGTTTTCATCATTTCTTTGATCTTCAGTGGAACAAGGATTGAGAATTTTTCCCCACTGTGAACAGCAGAACAAGGTAGTTAAAGGTAAGTAAAGCTCCAGCTTTACAACCCTTTACTGTCCAATATTTGTCAAGAAAATGTAAATTTCTGCTGAACCCTTTAACGGGTAAATTTGGTCAAGAAAATTCCAATTGTCTCACAAAATGTCAATTTGCTGATCAAGAGTATTCTGGGAGCCAGTCATTCCAGTGATAAATTTTCTAAAATAGTATTCTCTTAGTCAGCAAAAGGGCATTTCTCATGAACATGAACACTGCAGAGGCTGGTTATGGCTGATTTGACCATTAAATGGTTAATAAATGCCCATTTGCAAGCTAAGGCAATTTTTTAACATTTAGAACTGTAATGATTATCTTGGTTATCAAGCCTGTTATTCCAGTGGTAAAATCTTAAAGTAGTCTTCTCTTGGCCTGCAAATGGTCATTTCTCAAGACAATTTGGTTTCAGAGGCCAGTTTTGACCACTCACTGAGTCACAGTAAAAATATAATTCTTGTTCTGCATATGGACATTTCTCAAGGCTACCACAGAACGTGTTTTCACCAGCTGGAGTGTTAAAGGGTCAATTGCTAAAATGTACAATTCTTATAACAGTGACTAACTACTAACTCTTGGTATGTTATTGGTATATCTAATCATGTTAGTTAGAGCTAATTCAATATAACAAACTATAACAGTTAATTAAATTCAAACGGCATAAATGATCATGGAGAATGCACCAAAATAGCCCAGACTTCAGGGCAAACTCTTTGTCACTGATTGGAGAACTTCAATCAATCTGTAGTGTACCAGCTTCAAGTCTTTCCAGTAGTGGTGGCTTCCTCATCGTCAAACATGTCATCATCAGAAGATTCACTGTCCCACACATTAGCTGTCTCACCATTACTATCAGTGTCTGATTCCACGTTTACAACGCCACGATGAGTGATATTTGGTTTAAAATATATAGCACAATATATAGCCAGTAATATACTATATACATGTACTGTTAGGCCCTATGACCTGACAGCGGCTGTTATGGTCATACGCCGCCCTCAGACTTTAGCGCAGAAATCAAACATATTATTCATAGTTTCGCGCATCCGGGCATCTTGAATTCGGCCGCCATTAAAGTTGGGGAAAACTTACTACATGCTAAAGAGGACTGCCCATACAAACTCATTGTTTACATTTTCCTTGATGTTCAAACCATTAAATCCTGTGTCTGAGAATCTGTAATAACCCTGTCAGGTATCAGAAAACATGAAATCATGAGTGAATTTCGCAATATATTAAAGAAAATGTAATTAAGGTTTAACGGCCCATTACTCGTAATGTTAAATTAGCCCCTCTGAAAATGGCGTATCTCCCAGGGTATTATGGGAAATTTGATTGTGATGACGTCATTGTGATTCTATGAATATAATACAGGGTGGGAATATCGCCTCCAACAAGGGAGTACTTCTACTATTGCATTAACGATTTCAAACGACAAGAGAAAATAGTAAATTTGTTACGAATGTGTCAAAATTCTGGTGAATATTTTGAAACTAATTTGACTGAAAGCCAGCTTCCAGTCAAATTGCTTTCAAAATATTCAACATCATACTTATATAATGACTGTAAAAGTGGAATTCTGGGATTTCAGGTTCAAATGTGGTAATTCATTGGTTTAGATTTGGGGCCTACTTCCCTGATAATGCAGGTTACTAGGCCAATATTGGCCCAGTAACCTGCATTATCATTCTTGTTTTAGTAAATGTGATATCACCGATAATGAGAAAGTTATTGATTGTCGCAAGGGAGCCGCAGACACAAAATATATATATAATATCCATTTCGTCCTGGTCGCGAAAAAACAATGTTGAAGATAAACAATCCGATAAACTCGATCATCGACGCGTGTCTTTGTTTACAGTTTTCGAGATAACTAACTGGAAGCACTGTCAGTAATAAGCCTGAGCTAAGATATATATAGTACAGACCATAGTTAGCTTTACTGTTTGACGAAACAAAAATGCGTCTTGAACATAATGTAAATGTCAAGTATCCTTCTGTTCACCGATATTACAAAGATGTTCAATTCTATAACTGATGGGAAAGACAAAGAACGGCTGCAAAATGACTGAAAGACACTACAAACATGAAGTGACCAATAGCTTCTAAAATTCCACCCAGACAAGTACAAATATAAGTCAATTGGGATGAAAATCACGAACCTATGTGTTAACCAAATATGCCATAAACCAAAATCTATCTAATACAAACAGAGATGGACAGTGTGTAACATTCAACAGACAATTATCATCCGAGGAACACATAAACAAAGCTAACTCAATGGTCGGAATCATCAATAGAAGTTACAAATTCGTACATAAAGCATCAATTGAGTCTTTATACAAAGCTTTAGTTAGAAGCCACTTAGATTATGCTACATTGGTGTGGAATCCATGCAACGTGAAAAATGTTGAGCAGCTAGAATCGGTACAACAAAGTGCAACTAAATACCTACCTGTATTCAAAGATCTGTCATAGAGAGACTAACCTCCCTGAAATTGCCATCATTATCACACAGGATTCACTGCAAATTTGCGATATGATAGAAATGTCAAAGGAGCTATGTGTGGTCACCAATTCAACCTACTCAGAGATGTAATGAAACCAATAGATTAACGACATTTTCATACAGAATAGGGAACCTCTCGAAGTCTTCCTTCAGCAGTAGTTAACACTCCAAAATTGACAACATTTTTAAGAACACAAGACTAGAGCTCTACAAGAGGAACCAGGGTATATTGTATGATTATAGAGCTCCACTCACCACACCACAGATGCAAAGTGCTTAGAGCATGCATTCATGTGATTAGGTGCTATATAAATGTGCCATTTATCTATAAAAAACCAGGAAAAGATGTCATTGCACAAATCTGCTAAGCGTTCTACGAGGTGACCTCAAGAAAGCAGGACTCGGTACATTCAAGTCAAGAATGGACCTGAGGAAGCTAAGGATTTCAGCTGAGGACAAGACACAGTGGGAAAAAGCGAAGAAGGACTGATTGCAGCTGTAGGATGTTTCTACTACTACAGCCGCAGAATAGTCATCATACATACATTTATTTATAACTTGGTACCTGTGTATTTGGAAATATGATGTCAGTGTTGCCACCAGGTTACACTGAAGATGATATGAGAAAAGAGGTCTAGGATGCTGCTGCCACTAATACCTAAAGTACTTCAATAAATGTTTGCTAGTTGCTAAATATACAGCATGTGCTGATGAAATTCCTACTCTTATATGAAATCAGTGAAAATAGCTTACATCCTCGAATACTATCATCCGATGATATATGAAACATACCTGTTTGTTGGCATCTGCCTCTATTTGGTTCATTTTCTCCTCAAAGTATAGGCGCTGTGATTCCAGCTGACTCGTCAATAAATATGTGTACTGCAAACAAATAAGATAAAAATAAAATAAACACAAGAGGCCCAAGGGTGTCTGATGCTCATCTGGACCATTAGGATTTGAACCATTTGCATTTAAATAGACATGATGGAAAAATCCAAATAAAATCCAAGATGGCCATAAAAAAACGACCATTCAAAATTCTTGTTTGATATGTTGAAGCCTACCGTCATAGGATCATTCCACCATTGTTAGCTCACCTGGCCTGAAAGACCAAGTGAGCTTATGTTGTGGTGACCGTCCGTCGTGTGTCTGTCCATCAACTTTTCCTTTAAAACGACTTTTCAAGAACTGCTGGGACGATTTCAATTATATTTGGCAGGAAGCATCCTTAGGGCATAGGGATCCAAGTTTCTTCAAACGAAGCCGATAGGCCAATTTGGCTGGTGGCCATCTTGGATTTTGGCCGATTTTTAGAAACGTTTTTAAAAATCTCCGAAACCGCTTGAGGGATTGAAGGAAACCTCATGAAATATGATCTAGGGCAAGAGGTCAACCAAGTTTGTTCAGGGGAAAAATATTGGTCAAATGATTCGGCGGCCATCTTGGTTGACCTAGTTTTGGCGAAAATGACTTCTCCAGAACTGCTGAAGGGATCAGGCCAAAATTTGGCAGCTATGATTAGGGACTAAGGGCCAGTAAAGTTTGTTCAAGAGAAGTTGATCCGTCAATAAACATGGCCGCCGTGGGCCAATCAAAATATAGCATGTTTGGCAGCCATATTGGATTTTTTTATTTGATGGACTTTGAGGCTGAAATTGTTTTTATATAGGTTTTGTGGGTATTCTGATTTGAAATTTGCTATTTTCGAAACTGTCGGATAAATGGTTGGACGGCCATCTTGGATCATTTTCCCGCCAAAAGCTCCCATATTAAAGCAATGGGAAATTTAAAATTTCAATTATATTTGGCAGGAAGCATCCTTAAGGCATAGAGATTCAAGTTTCTTCAAATGAACCCGATAGGCCAATTTGGTCGACGGCCATCTTGGATTTCGGCTGATTTTTAGAAATGTCTTTAAAAATCTTCTCCAAAACCGTTTGAGGGATCGATTCAGAACTATTGACCAAATGGTTCAGTGGCCATCTTGGATGACCTAGTTTTCTCAAAAATGACTTCTTCCCCAGAACTGCTGAAGCGATCAGGCTGAAATTTGTGATATATGATTAGGGACAAAGGGCCATTAATGTTCCTTCAAGAGAAGTTAATCCATCAAAAAACATGGCTGCAGTGGGCCAATCAAAATATAGCACGTTTGGCAGCCATATTGGATTTTTTTATTTGATGGACTTTGAAGCTGAAATTTTTTTTATATATTTTCTTTGGTATTCTGATCTCAAATTTGCAATTACCGAAGCTGTCGGATAAACGGTTTGGGGGGGGGGGGAGGGGCCATCTTGGATCATTTTTCCGCCAAAAGCTCCCATACTAAAGCAATGGGAAATTTAAAGCGATCAGGCCGAAATTTGTGATATAGGATTAAAGACTAAGGGCCATTAAAGTTTGTTCAAGAGAAGTTGATCCGTCAAAAAAACTGGCCGCTTTAAAATGTCTTTAAAAATTTTCTCCAAAACCGCTTGGGGGATCAATTCAAAATGCATGAAATATCATCTAGGGCAAGAGCTGCACCAAGTTTGTTTCAAGTGAACTTGATTGGCCAAATGGTTTGGTGGCCATCTTGGATAACCTAATTTTTGCCAAAATGACTCCAGAACCACTGAGCGGATTGGGCTGAAATTTGGGATATGAGTAGGCACTGAGTGCCATTAAAGTTTTTTCAAGGGAAGGCGCTAGGTCAGAAACATGGCTGCAGTGGACCAATCAAAATGTAGCGTGTTTGGTAGCCATATTGGACTTGCAAAAATGTCCACAAACTCATTTAGAAGACTACTCCTAAACCACCCACCAAAAATTGCGACATAAATGCATAATGCTCCAGGTGAGTGACACAGGCCCCTTGGCTCTCTTGTTGAAATTGGACCATTAATGAGGATTAGCGTTTTTAAATGGTCCAGAAAATTTGCAGAAAATCAGATGGCTGCCAAAACATTGACCAATTAAAATTACCCAAGCGGTTAATGAGTAGCGTTTTAACAATTTTCTGCCATTTTTCAGAAGATCCAAGAAAAAAACCAAGCAGTCAAAATTCTGTATACCAATTTTGAATCATACCAGCCAAATTTAAAGATGAACTGATGGAAGATGTTGCTGTCATAGATAGCAACATTGTCCATCAAAATAGTTGAGAAATTTACACCTGTTTCTTTGCTATTGACAAAGGAAAATATAGAATATTGACATCAGAGTGGTAAGGGATAAATCGGCTAAGCAATTAATGAGGAGTAGCCTTTTAACTGATTTCCCAAAACTTGGCCACCGGAAAAATTGAACAATCTAAGTTCTGCATAAATCTTCTGACGCATAACATTTTAGGGTCCATCCAGTTTGCTTGAAATTGGCCAAGTGGTTAATGCGGAGTAAGAAAATTTATCAAATTTATTTTCATGAGTGAGATGACATACTTACCTCCCTAACACTCTTGATATACTAGTATATTGGCTCTAAATTCAATAATATTCAGAATTATAAAAGGCCCCTACTGGGCAGGTGGAATGTACACAGTCACGCATGTCAGACCCCACCTCTGCGCATGCGCATACTGGTACTTCCGTTACTAAATATTGGCTGACATAGAAGCAACTATTCAAATAACCAAAGGACCATGCCACCGTGGTGTGGAGAGACCGGGATCCTGTTAGGGAGGTAAGTATGTCATCTCACTCGTGAAAAAGAAATTTGATAAATTTTCTTATTTCACACCATGAGAACATACTTACCTCCTAAAACCAATTCACCCTCGAAGAGGCTAGCTCTTTGAATTTTCAAGCGATTTAAAACATCTGAAATTGTGTCTGACAACCAGGAGAGAACTTTGCATCGGATAATCGACCGATGAACAGAGATTGATCAAAAGGCAAATGCACTCCACCACCCCCCCCCCACCCACCTCTTTCTGAGGAAGGTTAGGAAAAAATGCTGCTCTAAATGATTAGCACGTTCTCTAATACTTGAAACAAGAATTACTAGACATTGGAAAAAGAAGAATTGCTTCATTTTCTAAAACTCTCTGAAAGAGCCACAATTAAGAGACATTAACCATCACCCTATTAAATAATAACATAACACAATCAACAAGACAAAAAACAAAATAGTCATGACATATACTGACCTCTGATGCCTTGAGCACAGAAATCACCTCTTCCCCCATACAGATGAAGAGAATGTAACCGGAGAGAGTAGGGATTCCCTACTAACAAATGTGATATTTGTAAATAGCAGAGGAAGAAAACCCTAATTACAAATAAATACCTCTGCATTATTGTCTGAGGACGGAGACGGCGAGCGGGTTGGAAGTGTCACGGAGATAATGGTCTGTAAAACCTGATTCAATGGGCTACTGTTTTCAACAGAAACACCATTAAATAATGCCGTGAAAGTTACCACACCACAGACACTACGAGCCTTGGCTCTATCTACTTGTTTTCCAGTGGCTGTCTTATGACAGAATTGAATGCATTCTACTATCCATATGGAAATAGTGTCTCTTGACGCCCTACCATGGGGTTCAATATATGAGAACTATAGGGAGCATGGGTCAGTCTGCCAAACCCCAGTCCTTTTTTGTAATTATTTAGGGCTCGGACAGGACACCATGCTTTAGCACCAGGATCATATCTGGTTAAGGCAGGGAAAATTATAGGATGGCCCTGGATATTTTAAAGATTGATTCTTAGCCAAGAAATTCAATCTCGGTATACGCTTACGGCCTTCACCTGTAACTATATAACGGTCAGGCTCAGCAGACAAGGCATGAATTTCACTTCTGCATTCTGGCTGAGGCTGCCGCAGTTAAAAATACAGTTTTAAGTGTCAATAATTTTATAGAAATAGCACTAAGTGGTTCAAAAGGTTTATCACTCAAAACATGAAGAACCAGAGAAAGACTCGATGACGGTGTCTGTGGAGGATTCCTTGGTCTAAGATTGCCCATACCTTTGATAAGAGCATTTAGAACACATACTTCATCACTTCCCCCTTTGCCAAGCAAGGGATAACAGTCATCAATGCTGATTTGTATCCAGCAATTGGATTAGGTTTAAGACTATAGGCATCATACAGGTGACAGAGAAAATCAGCTACTACCCAAATAGATGCATCCATTGGATTGATACATCTCTTTGAGCACCATTGTGCAAATCTGTTGATTTTATAATTATATGCTCTGGAGGTTGACCCCCTTCTGGTTCCAGCCATGAAATTGGGTGCTTGCTCAGAAAAGCCCTCCTTAATTGCGGATTCTTTGACAACATCCATGCAGTCAATTGAAACATTGACGGATTGTTGTGAAGGGTCTTGCCCTGGAAGATAATATTGTCCATCAGAGGCAGGGGAACCGGATTGCAGACCAGAAGGTACAGCAGATCCATAAACCATGATCGGCTTGGCCAATTCGGGGTGATCAAAAGCACTTGGCATTCCTTCTGTTTGATTTTCTGAAGAATCCGTTGGAATCAGGATTGTTTGGAGGGTATGCATATGCATACATTCCCTTCCAACTGATAGCTAGCGCATCTATTGCGATAGCGCTTTGATCTGGAATCGGAGAAACGTATGTCGTCATCTTCGCATTCCTCTTCATTGCAAATAAATCTATGTTGAGTTTCCTCCAATGACTGAACAGATGATATGCCACACATTGATTTAGTAGCCATTCCGTAGGCAGAATGCTCATCCTTTGGCTCAATGAGTCTGCTAACAGATTCAGCCTTTCCGGAATATGAACTGCTTTCTAGGTGATCATATGATCCATGCATCAGCAAAGCAGTTTCCATGTCATCATACAGAGACTGGGCGACCTCAATCCGCCCTGGCGGTTTATGTAACTCACTACTGTTGAGTTGTCTGAACGTATCAACACAAACTTTCCCTCCACTTCCTTTAAGAAGTGTTCCAGGCCTAGGATTACAGCTCGTAATTCTAGCATGTTGATATGCTCCTTTGACTGATCCAGATTCCAAAGCCCTGATATTGTGGCTTCTTCCAGGCAAGCTCCCCATCCCTCCATCGATGCATCCGTAAACATCGTTACTTGAGGGTGGGGAGGGGTCAGCATGAGCCCCGCCAGGAAATTCTCTCTCCATTCACCAGTGAAGGTGATGAATGAGAGGATCCAACACTTGAATGCGTGAGTCCAGTGATCCTTAACTCTGCATCTACTGAGTCATGAGAAACAGTTGAATCGGCCACCTGCGCAAGGCCGCCTGAGGAATGACTGGTTCCATTGAAACCATCAGACCTAGCATTGTAAGATAGACTAGTGCTAGAATATAACAACTGCTGCAAACCAATTGAATGCACGAGAGATTCTCCACTCTCTCTTGGGATGGATAAACATATTCTATTTCCAGATCAAAGAACACACACAGGTAAACAAACTTCTGGGATGGAGTCAGCTCTGACTTTTGAGAGTTGATTATCCAACCTAAATCTGTGGAGTTTTCAAAACTAGCTCCAGATTTGCTGTCAAGCTTTCTGGGTTGTGTGCCTTTAGCAACCAGTTGTCTATGTAAATGTGGACTGCTATATTTCTCCTGCGGAGGAAAGCTGTGATAGCAAGGACCGCTCGAGTGAAGACCCTCGGAGCCATTGAAATTCCGAATGGGAGAACTTTGAATTCCCATTGGTGTCCCTGAAAAGCAAATCTCAGGAACCGACGAAAACTGCAATGGGAATGTGGAAATAAGCGTCTTTCAGATCTATCGAAGCTGTCCACATCCCCTTCTCTAACCCCAACGACACTGACTTTATTGTTTCCATTTTGAAACTGGGTGTGTCTATAAACTTGTTTGAGAGGTTGAGAACTGGTCACCCCCCCCCTCCCCACCCCTGTTCTTTGTTACAAGAAACACGGTTGAATAGAAGCCCGGGCAATCCTGCACCAGTTGAATTGCTTATTTTAGAATTAGAGATTCTATCTCCTCTTCTATGCACAACTGCTTATCTGGATCTCTTGGAATTTGAGTCCAGACCGGTACCAGAGACAATGCAATGGCGGACCTATTATCCACTCTGGACCATATCCACACAAAAGCCATTGCAAGACTAAGCAGTCCTGAATTAACCATTCCCACTCCTGAATGTGGAAAGTCAACTGACATCCCACAGGTGCACCTAGGCTTAGCGGGGTGCACATAAATTTTAGAAGTGGGCGTGTCTCTTGTATGTGTGACACCATCAGAGTGGTACCTGTGGTAACCAAAAATTCTTTTAGGCCATCAGGCCTGGTTATCACGTGCTGCTCCCCGCGCCCGCACAGTGCGCGGGCTTCTGCTTGGTTGGCTGGCTGCGCTTGGAGCACTGGCTGACGTAGAGCGGCGCGGCAGGCGAGGTTTCTGAACCCGACCGGCCTGCTGGCCTCTGACACTGCCAGCACCTCCACGAGCGTACTGCTGTCGAACAGCCGAGGGCTGAACATGCACGTGTACTCTGCGCAACACTTCAAATTGTGCGCGCAGCACGCTCTGGTTGTTGACCAAGTTCATTGTCTCTTGAGCTGCCGACAACCCTCACCTCCAAACAGACTAGGGCCTGCCATCGGCACTTGCAATAAGCGCGACATGAGCTCTTGATTGTCCAGTGCAAACCGACCTAGTCAATAGTCAAACAGTCCAACGCCAGGTTGATACCATCCTGGATGGCTCGTTGCACTGTCACTGGACTAGGCTCCCGGTGAACTGAGGCTGCTACTACCCCTGATAGCAGTTGCGAGACGTGACACAGTGCACTGATTGTTGCTCGTGAACTCTCCTCGGTATCACACGCCCGAGCACAGCGCTCCCGCGTCAGCACCCAGAGCGGCACGGTCGTCCACATTCGGTCTGGGCGCTAGACTATACCGAGTTGTACTGAATGGCAGTAACTCGACAACGTCCAGCAACCTCGCGGGGTGCCTTCACGAGGCGATCTTTTGGTCTAATCGACTCCTCTACTGCAGCGAATATCTATGATATGGTCTGCATACGGCAGAGATTGAGCCAAGGTGGCCAACGGCTTAGCCTGTAACCAGGCCCGTGGGTTACTTGCACCTGTTTCATCCACAAAGAGCTCTGGTCTGACAGCGAGGAGCAACGCACACGCGTCAAACCAGTCTTCGTCCGTGGCCACCTGCGAATTGCCGACAAACAGCGGGCCATCAACATCTTCAATGGCATTCCCAGGTGGGGCCATGGAGGCGGCTACTGACGTACCCGACTGCCCGGGGAATGCATACAGGCCCATGAGGGCTGGCATGACATTCTCCACAGGAAGGCCACACACCGCCCTCGTGAGAGGGGAATAAGCCACACTAGCATTCTCCGGGTAGTCCGTATAATATTCCATTGCTAAGCGTGGTATCTTATACGGGTGGCCGTCCGCTCCAAATCGGCCCAGACTGACCAGGAGAAGGCCCATAGGCAGATGACGAGGGTACTCCGCGAGTGATCGTGGTCAGGTCCGCTGGTGCTACTCGTGCTGCTGTATCACCAGGCGATGCGAACATCAAGCCTGGGTCCAAGTCAGCCACCCCTGGATCACTAACTTTGTCCGAACTAGGAGGGCATGATACAGGGACGGGGGCTACCTGCACTAAAGTCGATGCACAGGAAGTTGAAACACCTGTGCCCGGCAACATGCCACGAAGCATTTCAGGCATCAGGTCCTTCAAAGTCCTGCGCATCTCACTCACTAACTCTACCTTGACGGCCTCCAGCTCACCCTTCTCGGAGGCCTTCTTCTTACCCTTCTCCTCCTTCCTCACCCTCTTGCCATCCTCTACTATCATCTTGGCCTGAGAACAGAAGAATTCAGAGGTTAGATTCCCCCCCCCCCACCCCACTCTTTACAAATAGCACATTTGTTAGAAAGCCTACAGTCGGTGCAAGATGGGCAGAGGTGGGGGAAGAATGTAGCCTTATGATGCTTCAGACAAGATGTACATGATCACTTCTGCAAAGGTAGACAAACAAAGAGAATGAGTATTTTAGTTTGTTAATTTTGTTAAAGTTTAAATAAAAATAAAAAACTCGAAAGAGAAGACAACCACTTTAATTACTGACAACCCCGAACGGACAGATGTCTTCATAAAACAAGAGGCCCAAGGAGCCTGTATCCCTCACCTGGACCATAGGCATATCAACTAGAATGGTCATTATCAATAAGTAAAACTCTAATGAGTTGAGCAGGCTTGTAACAAGAAAACAGAGGCCATGTTTCTTTATGTATCAACTTCTCTTGAACAAACTTTAATGGCCCTTAGTCATCAATACCATATCTGCAAAATTTCTGCCCAATCCGTTCAGTGGCTCTGGAGACGAAGTTACCTTCACGAAAACCAGGCCATCCAAGATGGCCGTCCAACCATTTGGCAAATCAAGTTCCCTTGAACAAACTTGGTTCAGCTCGTGCCCTAAATGATATTTTATGATTTGAATCAATCGCTCAGTTTCAGCGAACATTTTTAGACATTTCTAAAAATCGGCCAAATCCAACATGGCCACCAGACAAATTGGCTGATTGGCTTCGTTTGAACAAACTTGAATCTCTACAACCTAAGGATGCTTCCTGCCAAATACAATTGAAATCTGCCCAGTAGTTCCAGAAGTAGTTCCAGAAGACATTTTAAATTTCCCTTTGCTTTAGTATGGGAGCTCTTGACAGGAAAATGATCCAAGATGGCTGCCAAACCGTTTAACCGACAGTTTCGAAAATTGCAAATTTGAGATCAGAATACCCAAAACAATATGGCCACCAAACACACTATGTTTTGATTGGCCCACGGCAGCCATGTTTTTTGACGGATTAACTTCCCTTGAACAAAGTTTAATGGCCCTTACTCCCTAACCATATCTGCCCAATTTCGGCCTGATCCCTTCAGCGGTTCTGGAGAAGTCGTTTTCACTAAAACTAGGTCAATCAAGATGGCCGCCAAACTATGGGACCAATCAAGTTCCCTTGAGCAAACTTTGTTCAGCTCTTGCCCTAAATCATATTTCATGGGGTTTGTTTCAATCCACCGGTGAAGATTTTTAGACGTTTCTAAAAATCGACCAAAAATCAAATTGGCCGATCGGCTACGTTCGAACAAACTTGAATCTCTACACCCTAAGGATGCTTCCTGCCAAATAAAATTTAAATCAGCCAAGTAGTTCTCGGGAAGACATTTTAAATTTCCCATTGCTTTAATATGGGAGCTTTTGGCGGGAAAATGATACAAGATGGCCACCAAACCATTTATCCGACAGTTTTGAAAATTGCAAATTTGTGATCAGAATACCCAAAAACATATATAAAACCAATTTCAGCCTTAAAATCCATCAAATAAAAAAATCCAATATGGCCGCTAAACATGCTGTATTTTGATTGACCCACTGCTGCCATGTTTTTTGATGGATCAACTTCCCTTGAACAAACTTTAATGGCCCTTAGTCCCTAATCATATCTGCCAAATTTTGGCCCGATCCCCTTCAGCGGTTCTGGAGAAGTCGTTTCGCTAAAACTAACTCAACCAAAATGGCCGCCGAACCATTTGACCAATCAAGTTCCCTTGAACAAACTTGGTTTAGCTCTTGCCCCAGATCATATTTCATGGGGTTTGCTTCAATCCACCACGCGGGTTCGGAGAAGATTTTTAAAGACATTTCTTAAAATCGGCCGAAATCCAAGATGGTCGCCGGCCAAATTGGCCGATCGACTTCGTTTGAACAAACTTGGATCCCCATTCCCTAAGGATACTTCCTGCCAAATATAATTGAAATCGTCCCAGTGGTTCTTGAGAAGAAGTCGTTTAAAGAAAAAAGTGGATGGACAGATGCTGGACAGACGACAGACGGTCGCCATGGCATAAGCTCACTTGGCCATTCTGGCACGGCGAGCTAAAAATAAGGAAATAAAAAATACAGCCAGGGATAACATGAGAATGTTAGAAAGAAGAGATAGACTGATTATGACACCCAGTTATCTCTAAACATTCATAACATAATAATGATGACATCAAGAGATCCTATTTTAAAAAAACAAGATTATGACATCAAGGAAAAGGGACAAAATCTGGCTGATTTTGACATCAAACCTCAATGCAAAAGCCCCTTCAAGGGGAGGAGATATCAGATTATGAATGCAAGACATACCTAGGACTACATACATTAATCACTCAAGAATAATATAATATTATAATTATATATCTGAGAACCCATGCACAACCACAAGAGAGAATACAGTGCAATAAGGATGGCAGCAAAAATCGATAAAAATTTCAAATAATTAGGTGCCATAACTAATGAACTCCCTTATCCTGAGCAAAGGTAAACCATCCTCTTGTGCAGAAATCACGTCCATACCATCCGCCGAGTCTGTAGAGTCTGATGAAGGGGATGGGACAAAAGGAGATATTTTTCATTTTATATCTCCGACCCTTAGACATATCAGATGATAAGTCAGAAAAAAGGAGACATGATCAACTTCTGAGTGAAGAACAGGAGTTCTACCATCCTAAGATGAGCCTGTGGCTTAGTAGAACTTTGGCGCTGGGATAATTTAACAAGGATTCCCAGCGCCTAAAAACGCGCTAATGCCAGGATGGCCGTGAACAAAAACCAGTAACACATAAAGGTTAAAAGTCCAATATATGGAACAATATCACCTTAACGGATGATGAGGCAGACTCCTCTGACACTTTGGATTCAGCCATAGTGAAATGGATGAAAGAAAATGAATGAAAATTCAACAAAATAGAGCTTGAAATTGTTTTCAATGTTGCTGATAAGCCAATATATTAGAAAGCAGAAGTACCAGTATGCGCATGCGCAGAGGTGGGGTCTGACATGTGTATGACTATGTACATTCCAACTGCCCAGTAGGGGCACCTAACTTTTTATAATTCTGAATATTATTGAATTTAGAACTGATATACTAGTATATCAAGAGTGTTAGGGAGGTAAGTATGTTCTCATGATGTGAAATAAGCTTTTAACCGATTTCCCGAAACATTTGGAAAACTCAAGATGGTCGCCGAAGAAATTGGCCAATCAAAATCTTGTATACAAGTTCTGAAACCTACCATCCTAGTATCCTTCAACCAAGTCCGGTTGAAATTGGCCAAGCAAATGACGAGTAGCATTTTAAACAGTTTCCCGCAATTTTTCAGAAAATTCAAGATGGCCAACGAAAATATTGACCTATCAAAATTCTGTATTCAATTTCTGAAACATATGACTCTAGGGTGGTAAATGCTAAATTTTTGGATTTCCGGAAGATTCTCATTTGACGTTGAAGCCCACCACCATAGGATGGTTCCATCCAAGTTTCATTGAAATCAGGCCTTTCATTAAGGAGGAGTACAGATTTAAAGGAATCCAGAAAATTCAAGATGACCACCGGAAAAATTGACCCAAATTCTGAACAAATGTTCTGGGTAAGATTTTCCAGCCAAATTTTGGTTAAAATAAGCAATGCGGTTTAGAAGAAGATCATCAAAAGCTGGCTACCGAAACAAGAGGCCCAAAGGACCTGTATCACTCACCTGGAATTATTGGCCGCTGGCACAAACGAACAAAACAAGATGACCACTTGAAAAATTTACCAATCTAATTTGTGTGAAGAAGGTTTAGCCAAGTTTATTAAAACAGGCCCAGTGGTTAATAAGTAATTTTTTTATGATTTTCTCAGAAATTCACAGAAAATACAAGATGTCCACCAAAAATTTTACATTTTGATTGATTGATGGCAGACATATTTTTTTGATGTATCAACTTTCCATGGACAAACTTTAATGGCGCTTAGGCCCTAATTATATCTCTAAAATTTCAGCCCAATCCATTCAGCGGTTCTGGAGAAGTAATTTCGCAAAAAATAGGTCATCCAAGAGGGCCGCCGAAGCATTTGGTCAATCAAGTTCCCTTGAACAAACCTGATTCAGCTGTTGCTCCAGATGAGGTCTCATAAGTTTTGAATGGATCCCCCATGCGGTTTCGGAGGTTTTAAGACATTTCAAAAAATCGGCCAAAATCCAAAATGGCTATGGGCCAAATTGCCCGATCGGCTTCCTTTGAACAAACTTGGATCCCTATGCCCTAGGGATGCATCCTGCCAGTTATACGTGAAATCGGACCAGTGGACCTCAAGAAGACATTAAAAATTTCCCATTGCTTTAGTATGGGAGTTTTGAGCAGGAAAAAGATCCAAGATGACTACCAAATCGTTTATCCGACACTTTTGAGCATAGAAAATTTGAAATCAGAATACAAAAAAACCCCACCTATATAAAACCAATTTCGGCTTCAAAATTCATCAAATAAAAATATCCAATACGGCTGCCAAACACACCACATTTTCATTGGTCCATGGCGGCCAGGTTTTTTGATGGATCAACTTCCCTTGAAGAACCTTTTAATTGCCCTTAGTCCCTAATCATATCTGCCAAATTTTAGCCCGATCCGTTCAGTGATTCTGGAGAAGTCGTTTTCACTAAAACAAGGACATCCAAGATGGCCACCAAACCATTTGGCCAATCAAGTTCCTTTGAACAAACTTGGTTCAGCTCTTGCCATAGATCAATTATATTTCATGAGGTTTGCATCGATCCCCTAACCAGTTTCGAAGAAAATTGACCAATGAAAATTCAGAATAGACGTTCTATATTCTACCACTGTAGGAACCGTTCAGCCAAATTTTTTTTTAATCTGACAAGTGGTTTAGTAGATACAGTTTAAAGCAAAAGTTGACGCACAGATGACGGATGGTAACCATGGCATAAACTTATTTGGCCATTCTCGCCAGGTGAGCTAATATGAAGAAAAAGAAGAACAACAAACAGATCTGGTCACAACTTCCCTGACCAAGGTGTTGTTAATAAAAAACACACATTTTTGTTGAATCATTAGTCTTTAGGGTGTGATAACTCCTGCGAATCTAGACATATTTCCTTGATACGTGACATAGACTGACGTTTCGTCATAAGGAGTTGACATAATATACTATGTGTGAATCTGTGAAGGATCAACTAATGGCTCAGAAAAAAGGATTTGTGATGAAAGCAGCACTACATGTAAAGGTTTAAGTTGCTACCGTATATGGTGAAACAAAATTATGGCATCTACAAAAGCGGGAGTATATACATGAAATGCTGGACCTATGGTGCCAACTGTGGTGCAACAAATAGTTATACAGTACCATATAAAGTTACTCCATAAGGCGGAATTTACAAAATTTGTAAGGAATCAATATACGGGTCATTCCGTGTCAAGACAACCGATGGGTGTTGCATGACCAATTCAGATTTCCAAGATTCTTTGTGTAGTGGTACAGTAGTATGTTTTAGCAAATCCTGCACAATTTCAATACCCAAATCCCAATATTTTTGGAGATATGGACGCTAGAACAGCAAGGAGGTCAACCACATGTGACGCAATTGTCATTTTGTAGCATTTTCAAGGCTCTGCAAATTAGAGAGGATTATGATAATCTGAATCAGTCATGCAACAAGATTTCTGAAAATGGGTGGTCTTGACACGGAATGACCCATAAGCATACTGAAGTTATCAACATATTTTAACACTTGTCTGCTTCTCTCATACTGAATTTGTGGAACAGATGGTATCTCATCCTACCGTGACCAGTGCATAGTCGGAGGATGACCATATGTTCTTCTCTTGTCAGTTGATGGTATAGTTGGTATTCCTCCACCGCCACCACCACCACTTTCACCACCACCACTACCATTTCATACTATCTAGTCATATGGATTATGTACAGCAATATCAGTGACTGTGCGCATTAAGAAATCTAGTTACTTCTAGTGTGAGCGAGTCCATTTTCTCATCGTGAACCAGATTGCCTCGTTCATCTACCTCTACCAGTTTCCCGTCACCTTTGTTCTGTACAAGTCTGTGTACATAGTTATCACCGACATAATCCCAGACCTTATTGTGACCGAGCTGCATGGCATAGCAATGCTGAGTCTCCTGAAAATGTCTGAAATGGAAAACCACACATATATGCATTACATAGAAGTCAAATGTAACATTGAGATAACATTATAATAGACAGATATATCAGCGAATGTGTCACAAATACTTTTCCATATAATTGTTTACCTAAAACTCATTGTAGATTTTACTACTAGACAAGAGTTTTAGTGAAACTAAACAAAATCACGGATTTCTTTTTTCACGAGAGAGTTGATACTTACCACCCTGATACTTTATGATATTTATTAATATCGACCTAGCTTCAATAATACTCAGAATTAAAAAGAAACCGCCCCCCCCCCCCCACTGGGCAGGTTACACAACTGACAGTCCAGTGGATGTGCAGCCCAAACTCGCACATGCGCGGGGCGGACTCATTCTATTCCAAAATATTGGCTGACCTAATTGCAAAATAAAACGCCGATAGACTGAGCCTCTGTGGGGCGGAGAGGCCGGGATCGTATCAGGGTGGTAAGTATCAACTCTCTGGTGAAAAAAGAAATCTGTGATTTAGTTTATTTCACATCAAGAGTATACTTACCACCCTGATACTTTATGATATAGGCAGAATTCGCAAGAGAATTCGGCGGGAGGGAGACGAAGGTCAGAAGACCGGCTCATCCCTGGAAGAGCAAGCTTTTGCTTTTGGAGCACAACAAACATCTGAAATTGCGTATGTAAACACAATCAGGAAAAGATTTGGACATCGGATAACACGACCGATGTTGAGAGTAATGACCGTTTCACATCTGCTCCCCCCCCCCCTCTTTTAAAGAAGGAGCGATGACCTCAATGTCCTATACGCTCTCTATGTACTCGTGCTAAAGTACTATAAGACATCGGACGAAAGCTTCATTTCGTATACTCTCAGATGGAATCACAAAGAACACAAAACCATCACCATTTTAGTAAGTAATATAAAAACGTGACAAAAAATAACCATCACCAAATATAGGACTAACCTATTTTGACGAGATTCCCCTTTGATCACTGCTGGCGATGATAAGTACAGTACAGAAAAGCGGGGATTCCCCCCACTAAATTGCACTGTGTGTGAGTCAACGGCCTTATGTACAATATTTACAAATTTATATACAGATTTAACATTTATGTAAAATCGATAAGGCAAGTGGATTTGATGTGTCACGTAGGTAATGATCTGTAAAACTAGACTCACAGAGCCATTGTGCTGCTGACATAATGTCATCCACGGGCACTCCGTTAAACAGAGCCGTGGATATCACTATGCCACGGACACTGTGAGCCTTGGCCATGTCAACTTGTTTTCCCGTGGCGGCTTTGTGGCTGGATGCATTCCACAATCCACCTAGAAATGCTATCTTTAGAAGGGTCGGTCCGCCATTCCTGTGTACGCTGTTTATAACACGTTAACGCACGAATTAGGATCAAACCTACACAAAGCGGGTAAAACTATAGGCTGACCAGGATATTTTAAAGACTGGTTCTTCGCCATAAAGTTAACTCTAGGTAGAAGCCTAAGGCCTTCCCCTGTCACCACAAAATGGTCTGGCTCTGCTGACAAAGCATGTATTTCACTTCTTCGTCTGGCTGAAGCTGCAGCAATCAGAAAAACTGTTTTAAGCGTCAATATTTTCATGGAAATGGAGCTTAGTGGTTCAAAGGGTTTATCTGCTAATACTTGAAGTACTAATGATAAACTCCAAGACGGGATCACTGGAGGAGTCCTTGGTCTTAGATTACCCATGCCTTTGATTAAAGTATTTAGATTACATACATCAGCATTTCCCCTAATAGCCAAGCAAGGGATAACTGACATTAAAGCTGACTTGTAGCCAGCAATAGAGTTAGGCTTGAGACTATAGGCATCAAAAAGGTGACAGAGGAAATCGGCTACTACCTGAATAGATGCTTCCATTGGATCAATACATCTTTTTGAGCACCATTCAGCAAATCTGTTGATTTTATAATTATATGCTCTGGAGGTTGAACCCCTTCTGGCTTTTACCATAAACATGGCTGCTTGCTAAAAAAAACCTCCTTAACTGCAGATTCCTTGACAACATCCACGCAGTCAATTGGAACATTGACGGGTTGTTGTGCAAGGCCTTGCCCTGGAAGATTATGTTGTCCATCAGAGGCAGAGGAACAGGATTGCAGAGCAGAAGGTCCAGCAGATCCGTATACCATGATCGGCTTGGCCATGTTGGGGCGATCAGAAGCACTTGGCATTCCTGCTACCTGATATTCTGGAGAACTTTTGGAATCAAGATTGCTGGCGGGAATGCGTATGCATACATTCCCTCCCAACTGACAGCTAACGCATCTATTGCGATAGCGCTCGGATCTGGAATTGGAGACGTACGTCGTCATCTTCGCATTCTTGTTCATTGCGAATAAATCTATGTTGGGCTTGCCCCAGTGGTTGAACAGGTGATCCGCCACACATTGATTTAGTTGCCATTCCGTGGGAAGAATGCTCATTCTTCGGCTCAATGAGTCTGCTAATAGATTTAGCCTTCCCGGAATATGAATTGCTTTCAGGGAAATCCCATGATCTAGGCACCAGCAAAGCAGTCCCCACGTCATCATACAGACTGGGTGACTTCGTTCCACCCTGGCGGTTTATGTAAGTCACTACTGTTGTATTGTCTGATCGAACCAGAACACTCTTGCCCTTGACCTTCTCTAGGAAGTGTTCCATGGCTAAGACTACTGCTCGCATTTCCAGCAGATTGATATGTTCTCTTGACTGATCCAGATTCCAAAGCGCTGATAATTTGTTTTCTTCCAGGCCAGCTCCCCATCCCTCCATTGATGCATCTGTGTACATCGTTAACTGTGGGTGGGGAGGTGACAACATCACCCCAGCCAGGAGATTTTCTCTCTTCATGCACCATTGAAGGTGGTGAATAAGAGGTTCCAACACTGACACCTTTGAGTCCAGGAAGTCCCGTACTCTGGGTCCACTGTGTCATGAGAAATAACTGGATCGGCCGCCGGCGTAAGGCTGCCTGAGGAATGACTGGTTCCAAAGAAACCATAAACCCCAACATTCTCAAGTAGACCCGTGCCAGGACATGACGACTGTTGCACACTGACTGTATGACTGAGATGAGTATTTCTACTCTCTCTTGAGACGGATAAACATATCCTATCTCTAGATCGAAGAACAAGCCCAGGTAAACAAACTTCTGGGATGGAGTCTGCTCTGACTTTTGAAATTTGATTATCCAGCCCAGATCTGTAAGAGTTTTCAAAACTATCTCCAGATATGCTGATAGACTTTTTTTAGTGTGTGCCTTTAACAGCCAGTCGTCTATGTACGTGTGGATTGCTATGTGTCTCCTGCGGAGGTATGACGTCATAGCTTGGACCACTAGAGTGAAGACCCGAGGAGCCATCGATATACCAAATGGGAGAACCCTGAATTCCCATTGGCAGCCCTGAAATGCAAATCTAAGGAACCGACAAAAGCGCTTCGCAATGGGAATGTGAAAATAGGCATCTTTTAGATCTATTGATGCTGTCCACATTCCCTTCCTCAATCCTGCTAACACCGTACTCACAGTTTCCATTTTGAAACTTGGTGTGAGGATAAACATGTTGAGAGGTTTGAGGTTGAGAATTGGTCTCCACCCTCCAGTGCTTTTTGTCACTAGGAACACGGTTGAATAATAACCAGGACATTTTTGTGCCGGTTGAACAGCGTGTTTTAGTATGAGGGATTGAATTTCTTCCTCTATACACAACTGTTGATCTGGATCTCTTGGATTTTGAGTCCAGATCGGAACCAGAGACAGGCGCGATGGCTGATTTGAAATCCAGTCGGGATGGTAACCAACTGAAAGCCATCGCAAGACTGAGCGGTCCTGAGTAACCCGCTCCCACTCTTGCATGGGGAAGGCCAGGCGGCCTCCCACGGGTGCTGGTGGCTGTCCTAGCAGCACTGGTGTGGTCTTTTTGAGAGACGACCCATCAGGTTCGGCTCCCACGACCAGAACCCCATGCTCCTCTACCAGCGCCACGCGCCCTCGGTACGCAGGCTGTTTGGTGGGTTGCACTGGAGGAGCCTGCACACCCCCCCCCCCCACGGCTTATGCTGTCATTGCCGTGGCCGATGCTGCATAGGTGGTTGGCTTCTGACAAGGCCACCACCACCTCTAGCCTGCTGAGGGTGGAAGGCAGGGGGCGCTGCGCGAACACGCTCCCTGCGGAGCACTTCAAACTGCACTTGCAGCGCCCTCTGGTTGTTCACCAGGTTCAGGGTTTGTTGGAGGTGCAGGCATACTTCACCTCCAAACAACCCTGGACCTGCCATCGGCGTCCGAAGAAGCCGCTTGTACAGATCCTGTGAGGGGCACAAATTGTCAAGGGCAAATCCTGGTTACGGATCTCGTCATGCAGTCCAGAGCCAGGTTACTGCCGTCCTGGATGGCTCTCTGGACTGCAAGAGGAGAAGTTTGGCGGGCCACGGATGCTGCTACTAGCAGCACTGGTGTGGTCTTTTTTAGAGGCGACCCATCAGGTTCGGCTCCCATGACCAGAACCCCATGCTCCTCTACCAGCGCCACACGCCCTCGGTACGCAGGCTATCTAGCGCGTTGCGCTAGAGGAGCCTGCGCACCCCCCTGGCTTACACTGTCATTGCCGTGGCCGACGCTGCATAGGTGGTTGGCCTCTGACAAGGCCACCACCACCTCTAGCCTGCTGAGGGTGGAAGGCAGGGGACGCTGCTCGAACACGCTCCCTGTGGAGCACTTCAAACTGCACTCGCAGCACCATCTGGTTGTTCACCAGGTTTACGGTTTGTTGGAAGTGCAGGCATCCTTCACCTCCAAACAACCCTGGACCTGCCATCGACGTCCGAAGAAGCCGATTGCGAGGGGCACACATCGTCAAGGGCAAATCCTGGTTACGGATCTCATCATGCAGTCCAGAGCCAGGTTAATGCCGTCCTGGATGGCTCTCTGGACTGCAAGAGGAGAAGTTTGGCAGGCCACGGATGCTGCTACTAGCAGCACTGGTGTGGTCTTTTTGAGAGGCGACCCATCAGGTTCGGCTCCCACGACCAGAACCCCATGCTCCTCTACCAGTGCCACGCACCCTCGGTACGCAGGCTGTCTGGCGGGTTGTGCTGGAGGAGCTTGCGCTCCCCCCCCCGGCTTACGCTGTCATTGCCGTGGCCGATGCTGCATAGGTGGTTGGCCTCTGACATGGCCACCACCACCTCTAGCCTGCAAAGGGTGGAAGGCAGGGGGCACTGCTCGAACATGCTCCCTGCGGAGCACTTCAAACTACACTCGCAGCGCCCTCTGGTTGTTCACTAGGTTTATGGTTTGTTGGAGGTGCAGGCATCCTTCATCTCCAAACAACCCTGGACCTGCCATCGGAATCCGAAGAAGCCGATTGTACAGGTCCTGTGAAGGGCACAAATTGTCAAGGGCAAATCCTGGTTACGAATCTCGTCATGCAGTCCAGAGCCAGGTTAATGCCGTCCTGGATGGCTCTCTGGACTGCAAGAGGAGAAGGTTGGCAGGCCACGGATGCTGCTACTACCCCCTGTAGCAGCTTGGAAACGTGCGAGAGACCCTGGACCTGCCATCGGCATCCGAAGAAGCCGATTGTACAGGTCCTGTGAAGGGCACAAATTGTCAAGGGCAAATCCTGGTTACGAATCTCGTCATGCAGTCCAGAGCCAGGTTAATGCCATCCTGGATGGCTCTCTGGACTGCAAGAGAAGGTTGGCAGGCCACGGATGCTGCTACTACCCCCTGTAGCAGCTTGGAAACGTGCGAGAGAGCCGAGATGGCTCCTCTCGTACTTTCCTCCATGTCCCGCAGCACGGAATTAGCGTTGCGCAGGGCGCTAGCGCACAAGGGTCCCGTGTCAGACTGGGACCCAGGCCGCATGTCTTCGCCCAATGCCGCACGGTCATCCGTGCAAGGCTTTGGAACGACGCTATACTTCTGATATAGATCAGAACTTATACGGCAGCGCCGTGCCACCTCGCGAGGGGCCTTTCAACAGAATGGACGTCTCTGCCGCAGCGAACATATCAACCAACCATGGGCGCTGGTCCTGCTGGGAAGCCGGTGGATCCACCTGGAGTTCTGGCTTGATGTTCACCATCCATTGGCAAGCATCCAAACAGTCTTCCTCGGTGGCCACCTGTGAATGTTCGACGAGCCTAGGCCCTCGTCGTCCTCAACCACATTCACTGAAGACAAGGGACGGCATGCGCCATGGCTATTCCAGGAGCCGGATCTATGGCGTCATGGGAAGCTAAAAACATGACATCACAGTCCGGGCCTTCCTCACGGTAACTCTCGGCAAGCCGAGGGATACGGTATGGACGGCCATTGGCTCCTAGCCGGCCTAGCTGTTGAGCCGTGAAACTCACTCCCGAAGAAGTAGTTCCATGGAAAAGGTCACCCATGGGCCCCCGTGGGGGCCCATGGGAAGCCCTCTCCATGGCCATCGGTAGGCCATAACAGTGTCCTCTTCTTCCTGCCCAGAAAGATTAGACGCCAAGCTTGAAAAGGGATCAAGCTCGGCCTGGGCAGGAGGGATATCGCATGAGGCGCTGATACCCTTAGCCTTAGGCTGCTCTAGATCACTCGATAAATGAGCGCCCGAGACCCTGTCCCGGAGCAAATGAAGAATACAATGATGAACCTGACCCGGGAAGCAAGCTGCGAAGCAACTCCGGGACAAGATCCATGATCGTCTTCTTCATTTCTCCCATCATTTCAAGACGGAAGGCTTCCATGTCTGGCATGGATGCCTTCCTCTTCTTACAACACTCTTTTTCCAGACGCCTCTTCTCATCTGCCGCCCGGTCTTTCACCTGCCGATTTAAAAAATCAGTTAACACCTCCACCAGCCACGACTCACACACATGGCAATTTAGAAGAGGCCTGCACCTAGTGCAGTCATGAGGGAAAAAGTGGGCCTTCACAAAACGGTGGCAGGAAGGGCATTTGTTCTCAATGACCCTCTGAAAAGACACAAATGGAAACAATTAGTTTTTAGTTATGACGAACTAAAAAACCAATTGCAGAAGGCTAATAAGATCCATAAGGAAAACTTTTGACCATCAAATGAAAGATAAGCCAGGCCGATAGAAAAAACTATAGGCCTGACAAAAAGAAAACAAATCCTAAAACCTTGTTATACGTCTTTAAGAAGACAAGGGAGACATAAGAATTTGAACTTGAATACTTGAGGCAAACTTTTTTAGACTTCACAGCTCAGAACAAAGATTCATTAGTAATTGAACTTTATAAACACAATGAACCTATGCAAACCATCAAGAGAGATAAATAACTCAAAACTCAGTCAAAAAACTTCTAAAATATTTAGAAATAAAATGACTGAAATTTTTTCTCTCTCCTAAATAACCTCATAAAATGACTTCTGAGGACGAGTGAAGTCTGATAAACAACACAGGAATACCTGATCCCGAGTCCAAAACCCTGTGGTGGGGGGAGAATGCGGAAAAATTACTTCTTATGGTAATACTTCCCTCAGCAAACTCATAATAAAATAGAAGGACCCAGAAACCAAGTATAAATATTGTTTAAATAAAAGGATACCCTTCAAATATCAGCTCATGTGTTTGAAAAATAAAGCACAACATGCGTTAGCTAATATATAGGCCTCCCCCATAAGAGCTAGCCTAATAAAGACGTATCCACGAGATAGCGCGAATCCCGGAAATACCATCCAAGTCAACACGCAAATTTTTTATCAATAAATTTACTAAAGTACACCTGATGGCTTGGACCGGGAGCATCCTCCGGCGACTTGGCAGCATCAGACATACTAATAATCAGTCAAAGCAAGTTGCAAAACAACTCAAAGCTTCAAAAAGAATGAAAGCAAAAGCAAGGCTAGAAAGCGTGTTGCAATGGCAGGTCAATATTTTAAGAAGAGAATGAGTCAGCCCCGCGCATGTGCGAGTTTGGGCTGCACATCCGCTGGACTGTCAGTTGTGTAACCTGCCCAGTGGGGGCGGTTTCTTTTTAATTCTGAGTATTATTGAAGCTAGGTCGATATTTAGGAAATATCATAAAGTATCAGGGTGGTAAGCATACTCTTGATGTGAAATCAACATACGCCCGCAGGCATACTTGTTTGAGGAATGCTAAATGTTAACAGTTTGTCTTTGATAAATGACACTTCGTCTATCCTTAAAACATCTGACGAACAAAAGATTGTGAGTGTAGGTTCAAAACTCGGGCAAATATGGCTGGATTTTGTCGAAACGAAATCATCGCACTTTGTCTATCCCTAAAACATTTGCTGAAAAAAAAATTGTTGTGAGTGTAGGTTCAAAACTCTTAGAGATCTCGGGACAAGAAAATTTTGACAAATTTTAGCATTTCAGTGGAGATAACTCGAGCAAATAAGGCCAGATTTTGCCGAAATGAAATCATTGCACTTTGTCTATCTCTAATACATCTGCTGACAAAGAAATTGTGAGTAAAGGTTTAAAACGCTTCGAGATCTGCTCCGGACAAGAAATCAGATGGACACACAGACGAACGGCGAGTGCCATCACATAATACGGCCCGCTTACGTGGGCGTATAAAAATGGGTCAGAAAAGCTTTAATTTAAATATGCATCATAATATCATTCTGAATTGGAATTTGGACAGACAATTTGTTCGAAATCAATCAAATTATTTTCAAAATATTCAACCGCTTTCCTTTACAGATGGTTTGCAATTGAGATACTGTGATTTCACGGTCGAGAGGGTTAAAGATCACCAGGTACAATACAAATATCGCCTTATTCAATGCTAAAATCTACTAAAACTTGAAAATTTACTCTATATACAGAATAACCGTCCTGATTATCTATATAAAGGCCATCTGCCTAGGGTCTATATTTACCCTTTAACACTCATATCAGCCAAAAACAGCCTCTGCAGTGATCTTGAGAAATGTCCATTTGCAGACCAAGAAAAGAATATTTTTTGAAAATTTATCATTGGAATGACTGGGTCGATAACCGAGCCAGTCATTCGAGTGATAAATTTTCAAAAATAGTCTCTTGGTCTGCAAATGGATATTTTCTATGAGAAAATTGAAATTTGTTTGAACAAATTTAAGTCTTAAAGGGTTAAAGACCATGCTTGCCTGGTATCCATTATGCTCTTTATGTAGACTTGGAACGACGTTGCGCTTGGACATCACTGTGTGTGTGTGCATGCGTGCGTGTGCGCGTGTGTGTGTGTGCGCGTGCGTGTGTGCATGCGTGCGTACGTGTGCGCATGCGTGCTTGCTTGTGTGCGTGCATGTGTGCGTCCGTATGTGCACATACACGAGTGTCTCACCTCCATGCATGTTGAGCAACATATCTCCCACATCCGACATGACCACAAATTAAGCATATCCATAAACTCTGTAAGCAAACAAAGCACACAATTTATTACCAACAAGCAATTAAGTTTATACACATGGAGCTAAATAATCGTACCACAATCGCCGCTCAAATTTTTAAGCAACCATAATGTTTTACAAACTGTTGAATATCCCGAAACAAATGTGACTGGGCTATTAGTAATTTGGCAGGAAAGAGATCTATGAGATTGTGTGCCCTGGTCGCTTTTTCTATAATACATCATCTGGGATGGTGAAATTCGGAGTGACACACGCTCACTGCGCTAAAATTAATTTCAACGCTGTTCAAATGCCTTACTGTGTTTTCCAGGATGAGATTCTGTGTGCTGTATGAATATGAGATACTATATTGATGAATTAATGTACTTGGCTTTTCAAACAATACTTATAACAATACCTCTTGTGATCCACACTGCAAACATTTGTTATCAGAGACGTCCTCTGGTGGGGTCTGGCAATAGCGACACACAGGACAGCTGAGAAACAAATAGGACAGGCATAAGAATACTAATGACTAGAATAGCAGTCATGATAGATCAGATGTTCAGTTAAATATGATTAATTTAACCAAGCTATAACCATTTAATGGTAAAACCGGCCTCTACATTGGTCTTGGTTAATGCCTAGTTGCAAGACAAGAAGATAATTTTTGACAATCTACTAGTGGAATGACTAGCTCGATACCAGTATATATCGAGCCAGTCATTCTAGTGGTCAATTTTCAAAAATAGTCTTCTCTTGTCCCGCAAATAGATATTGACTAACTAAAACTGATGGACAAGTAATTATTATTATTATTATTATTATTATTATTATTATTATTCCAGACCTATTCTTTAAGTGTGGAAGCTATGAATCTTATAAAATATGTACTTATGTTTTTAGAATTTGGCTTGTTCTGTGTGATTACCTGGTATCTCCCCATTGTGATAAACATGTCATATGGAATGAGTGATTACACAGGATTGTCAATATGCCATCTACAGATTCATCCTGGAATATGAACACACAATACAACATTGAACAGAAAAATAATGTTATCATAATATTGCTATTACACATCATAAAAGTCGCCTTCATCCCTGATCCCAGCACAAGGACAATATGCTTAGAAATGAAGGTTGCACATAAACTATTTGTGGCATGCTTGAAGACATACTCTTTCCATATAGCCATGACCTAAGAGTGACCCTTTCTCTTGCTAAGGTAATAAAATGCATAATCATTTCCCGGGTTTATAGTGATTGAGCACAATGAAGCAAGAATTAACAAGACTACCGTGATCATGACTATGGACCATCTGACAAAACAGGCAATTTTCTTTTTAATAGACTTGCATACAGAGGTACATGTAATCACAAAGATTTGACCAATATGTCTGGCAAAAGGTTATATATATATATATATATATATATATATATATATATATATATATATATATATATATATATATATATATATATATTAAAAAATCTGATATATTACAACAATCAAAAGCTTGTGTGAACAAATATCTGGAAGTTTCCACAACTTGCAGAGCGATTCTGAAATTTAAGGGTGGGTTGCTCTTCTAAAATTTACAAGGGGGGGGGGGGGGGGGGGGGGGTGGGGGTGAAATCGAAAATCAAGTTCTGTTAACCCCTAGGCTTTATTGAGAGCCGTTCATCAATGAAAGAATTGCAATATTAAAACCTTAAGGTGGGGTGCCTTTATAAAAAACCACCAGGGGTGAAGAAAACAATCAGGTCCTGTTATGACATTGATATTTATGTTTAGAATGTAAATTTAATGAATCAAAATTCAGGCTTTGTTATGTTGTCTGTACGTATACCATAAATATGTCTCTGACATTTCAGCGATATTCGATAAGAACTTGTGGGGAGTAGTGGAGTAAAAATAAACACAATGCAACAAAAACATCACCAAGTACTAGACATCCATTCCATATCTAAAAATATTATTGAGAGTCCAAATATAAACAGACCTTCCCAGTTTATTCATCAATCATATGATGCCCTAATCAACTACGTGATGTGTAGGATGACGTCATGAATGACATAGATAGGTTTGTCACAAACTTTTAACTGATGATGGACTAAGCCTTGTTGTACGAATTGTGTCTTTACCATTTAATAAACATTCTGTTGAATATTTTGAAACTAATTTTACTGAGTGCTGCTGTAGGCAGCACAGCACCCAGTCAACTTAGTTTCAAAATATTCAACAGCTTACATGGATAGTTTTCTAGGAATTTATAGTCAGCGAGTTCAGGAATCCATCGATTCCAACACGGGTGAAGTGTGGGTGAAGCTTAGCCAAAGATGGGTGGAGCAAAGCTAAAACTGGATTTCTCCATTCTATGCAAGATTCTTTGGATAATGTTAATGAAAGCTGCACACAGATACAGTGCACTCTCGGCTTGTTGCATAGTAAAGCTACCTCCCAGGAATATAATACATGGAGACTGCTTGTTTTCGTACCATTCTCTCTAAGCATACAGGACAGTTCGGCATCTCTGTCAAACCAGGCACAGGCAGTCCAGCTCCCTAAAGGAATAAAACAGATGACAGCTAAGTTAATATTCCAGAATCCTTGTTAGAATGAAATTCAGATACTAAGGGCTTTCATTACATAGAACACACCTTGTAAGAGATTATCTGTCAGGCAAAATAATATCTCTATTAATGGGATAATCTACCCGTTTAATATTCAGTCTTATGATGATAACACTTTAATCGTATAGCTTGTTAAAACCGACCTCTGCAGCGGTCATTCCCGTATTAAATTTTTTAAGTCTTCTCATGGCCTGCATATGTCCATTCACTTACCAAAAGCTAAGATTTTCCTGACATGTTCTGCCCATTAAAGGGTTAATATTTGAAATGTAATATTCTCCGAGTATTTTGATTGAAGTACATTCTCATGATACATTATCATTAAGCTATAGGGGAAGAGATTTCATAAGGTATGCTTGACCTTTTCACCTCAACAGACCAGATACAACAAATTGTTTATGATACTAGAATTAGCCTGTTGAAGATTTTGAAACTAATTCAACTTAAAGTTGTTGCAATCTTATGGATGTACAACATTATACATTATTGTTTAAACGAAATCTAGGATTTCTTTTTTCACGAGAGAGTTGATACTTACCTCCCTAATACTTTTGATATTGCTAAATATTGGCTTTCACTCAATAAACACTCAGATTTAAAACAGTTAGGTGCCCCTACTGGGCAGGGAGTCAGAGCGTAGTCTGGCGGATGCCAGCCCCACCACCGCGCATGCGCAGACTAGCACTTCCTCTGACTAGATTATTGGCTGACACACATGCAACTATTAAGAGCCTGAAGACCGAGCCTCTGTGGGGTGGAGAGGCCGGGTCCGTATCTAGGGAGGTAAGTATCAACTCTCTCGTGAAAAAAGAAATCCTAGATTTCGTTTATTTCACTTCAAGAGTATACTTACCTCCCTAATACTTTTGATATTGCCAGAATTCGAAAGTGAATCTGGCGGGAGGGAGGCGAGGTCAAAAGACCAGCTCATCCCTATACGCTTTTCTGCGTTTAAGGCACTTAAACTTCTGAAACTGTAAGAAAAAACAGTCAGGATTTGACTAACCATCGGATAACACCACCGATGTATGAGAGATGACCGAATGTCATATGCGCTCCCCCCCCCTCCTTCCTGGGAGGAAGAGTCGACTGACCTCAATGTCCTATACGCTCTCTACGTACAAGTGCCATGTACTACAGGACAGAGACGAAAAAACTCCATTTTCGTAACTCTCAACAATGAACCACACAAATACACAAACCATCACCATATTAATAACGGGTAATCGTGACAATACAATCAACAACGGACAACACATGAACAAGACTGACCTTGTTGAAAATGGCTGCTGACATCATCTTCCCATTGGCAAAGACTGATGCAGGCCCAAAAAAGTGGGTGTTTCCATAAATTAATTGTGAAATATATAAGTAATGAGGAAAAACCTCCTCAAAAAATATAAACCGATTTATTTTTTCAAAACCGACAAGGCGAGAGGATTAGAGGTGTCACGGAGATAATGGTCTGTAAAACTTGACTCACAGTGCCACTGAGCCACCGACATAATATCATCCACAGGGACCCCATTAAATAGGGCCGTGGATGTCACTACGCCGTGGACACTGTGAGCCTTGGCCACGTCAACCTGCTTCCCGGTAGCGGATTTATGGCAAAACTGAATGCATTCCACAATCCACCTGGAAATGGTGTCCTTAGAAGCCCTCCCATGGGGTTCAATATATGACAACCATAACGCTGACTGGTCGGTGCGCCATGCCGCCGTACGTTGTTTGTACCGGCGCAGCGCCCGGACGGGACACCATGCTTTAGAATTAGGATCATATCTAGTTAAAGCAGGCAAAATAATAGGTTGACCTGGATATTTCAACGACTGATTTTTAGCCAAGAAATTAATCCTAGGTAGCAGCTTAAGGCCTTCCCCTGAAACCACAAAACGGTCATCCTCGGCTGATAAGGCATGAATTTCACTCCTACGCCTAGCCGAGGCCGCAGCAATTAAAAACACAGTCTTCAGTGTTAATAGTTTCATAGAAATGGAACTAAGTGGTTCAAAAGGCTTATCACCTAGTACTTGAAGCACTAGCGATAAACTCCAAGACGGGATCACAGGTGGATTCCTTGGTCTTAGATTGCCCATGCCTTTAATTAATACATTCAATGTATTTACTTCATCACTTCCCCTCTTAGCCAAGCAAGGAATAACAGACATTAATGCTGACTTATAACCAGCAATAGAGTTAGGCTTGAGGCTATAGGCATCATAGAGGTGACAGAGGAAATCAGCTACTACTTGAATAGATGAATCCATTGGATCAATACATCTTTTTGAGCACCATTCTGCAAATCTGTTGATTTTATAATTATATGCTCAGGAGGTTGACCCCCTCCTGGCTTTGGCCATAAACATGGCTGCTTGCTCAGAAAAGCCCTCCTTAATTCTAGATTCCTTGACAACATCCACGCAGTCAATCTGAACATTGACGGATTGTTGTGAAGGGCCTTGCCCTGGAAGATAATATCGTCCATCAGAGGCAGAGGAACCGGATTGCAGACCAGAAGGTCCAGCAGATCCGTATACCATGATCGGCTTGGCCAATCCGGGGCGATCAGAAGCACTTGGCATTCCTCTTGTCTGATTTTCTGAAGAATTTTTGGAATCAGGATTGCTGGAGGGAATGCGTATGCATACATTCTCCCCCAGCTGATAGCTAACGCATCTGTTGCGAAAGCGCTTGGATCCGGAATCGGAGAGACGTACGTCGTCATCTTCGCATTCTCCTTCGTTGCGAACAAATCGATGTTGGGTTTCCCCCAATGGTCGAACAGACGATCCGCCACACATTGATTTAGTTGCCATTCCGTGGGTAAAACACTCATCCTTCGGCTCAATGAGTCTGCTAGCAGGTTTAACCTTCCCGGAATATGAACTGCTTTCAAGGTAATCTGGTGATCCAGACACCAACAAAGCAGTTTCCATGTCATCATACAGAGACTGGGCGACTTCGTTCCGCCCTGGCGGTTTATGTAAGTCACAACTGTTGAGTTGTCTGAACGAATAAGAACAATCTTGCCCTGAACTTTCTGTAAGAAATGTTCCAGGCCCAGGACTACTGCTCTTAGCTCCAGTAGATTTATATGTTCCTTTGACTGTTCCAGATTCCAAAGCCCTGATATCGTGGATTCTTCCAGGCAAGCTCCCCAGCCCTCCATCGATGCATCTGTATACACAGTCACCTGAGGGTGGGGAGGGGTTAGCAAAACCCCCGGCAAGAGATTCTCTGTATTCAACCACCATTGCAGGTGGTGAATCAGAGGCGCCAACACTGACACATTCGAGTCCAGCGAACCTGTACTCTGGGTCCATTGTGTCATGAGAAACAACTGGATCGGCCGCCTGCGTAAGGCGGCCTGAGGAATGACTGGTTCCAACGAAACCATCAACCCCAGCATTCTCAAGTAAACCCGTGCCAGGACATGACGACTGTCGCACACTGACTGAATCAACGAGATGAGTTTTTGAACTCTCTCCTGAGTAGGATAAACATATCCTGTCTCTAGATCGAAGAACATCCCCAGGTAAACAAACTTCTGGGATGGAGTCAGCTCTGATTTTGGGAAATTGATCATCCAGCCCAAGTCTGTGAGAATTTTCAAAACAATCTCCAGATTGGCGGACAAACTTTCCCGGGTGTGCGCTTTCAACAGCCAGTCGTCTATGTACGTGTGGACTGCTATGCTTCTCCTGCGGAGGTATGCTGTGATCGCAAGAACCACACGGGTGAAAACCCGAGGAGCCGTGGAAATTCCGAAGGGCAACACCCTGAATTCCCACTGTCTGCCCTGGAATGCAAATCTCAGGAAGCGACAGAAACTCCCATGGATGGGGATGTGGAAATAAGCGTCCTTCAAATCTATCGACGCCGTCCACATCCCCCTCTCCAACCCCGCCAACACCGAGCGCACCGTTTCCATCTTGAAACTGGGCGTCTCGATGAACTTGTTCAGTGGCTTGAGGTTGAGAATCGGTCTCCACCCTCTGGTGCGTTTTGTTACTAAGAACAGGGTTGAATAGAAGCCCGGACATCTTTGTGCGGGCTGAATAGCTCCTTTTTGTACGAGGGAATTTATCTCCTCCTCGATACACAACCTTTGCTCTGGATCTCTCGGAATGGGAGTCCAGACTGGCACCAGAGACAGTCGCGACGGCGGGCCTGTCACCCACTCTGGATGATACCCGACGGAAAGCCATCGCAAGACTAAACTGTCCTGAGTTAACCGTTCCCACTCTTGCATGTGGCCGGCTAGCCGGCCTCCCACCGGCCCACCTAGGGGCGATGGACACGAGGCATGCAAGAGCGGCACTGTCTCCGTCGCCATACACACCGGAGTGGTTCTTACCGCGGTAAGCGTCCTGTCAGGACCGATAACCACGCCCAGATCCTCGCGCGCCCCGCCCCGCCCCGCGCGCACCTCGGTGCGCGGGCGGCTGCCTGGCTGACGGCGCCTGAGGAACCTGCGCCCCCCTCGCTGCTGGCCGAATCGCACGCGGCCGAGGCCGACGCTGCGACGGTGGCTGGCCACTGACCTGGCCAGCACCACCCCGAGCCTGCAGGGGACGACACGCCGGGGCCGCGGCGCGAGCGTTAGCACGACGCAGCACATCAAACTGCTCGCGCAGCGCCCTCTGGTTATTCACCAGGGTGACCGTCTCTTGGAGGTGGCGACATCCCTCACCTCCAAAAAGACCAGGGCCCGTCATAGGCGTACGCAGTAGCCTATTGTACAGGTCCTGAGACGGGCACAGATTGTCCAGGGCAAACGTGCGTCTTGCCCTGACACTCCTGGTCACCGCCCGAGTCATACAGTCCAGCGCCAGGTTAATACCATCCTGGATGGTTCGCTGGACAGTGACCGGACTTGGCTGGCGCGATGCGGATGCCGTTACTACCCCCTGTAACAGCTGGGAGACGTGGGACAGAGCGGCAATCGAAGCCCTCCCACTCTCCTCCGCATCACGCAACGCGGTATTCGCCGAACGCAACGCGTTCGCGCACAGGACACCCGTGTCAGAACGGGAGCCTGGCCGCGCATCCTCACCCAAAGCCGCGCGGTCATCCACGCTGGGCTTGGGCACCACACCGTACCGCTGGTAATCCAGGGGCACGATGCGACAACGCCTGGCCACCTCGCGAGGGGCCTTCGCGAGACGTCCACTCGACTTAATGGACGACTCCGCCGCCTTGAACATGTCAACGACATGCTCCGCCAGCGGCAGAGAAGGCATAGCGTTAGCAGTCGGTTTCCCAGCTAACCACGGCGTGTGAACACGCTGGCTAGCCGACTGCTCCACGGGCAGATCAGGCCTAACGCTCACCAACCACTGGCAAGCGTCATACCAATCCTCCTCCGTGGCTAACTGCGAGCGCTCTACAAGACGGGGTCCTTCGTCTTCCTCCTGAGCGCAAGCAGTAGAGCTTGACGGCGGGTATGCTGATACACCTGGCAAGCCAGGGAAAACACGCGGGCCTGACAGCACCGGCATGAGAATATCACTGGTTTGACCAGGAGCAGGCACCGTGGCAGAGCGCGGGGTATATATAGTCTCACCACGGGCCCGGCCAGCACCAGCAACACCCTCGGCAAGCCGAGGTATGCGGTACCGCTGGCCATCAGCAGCGCCCTGGGCCACCACCTGAGCCGCGGACTTTACTCCAGGGTGAGTAAAACCGTGGAATAAGGCGCCTGTATTCCCCGCGAGGGGTGCACAAACGTCTTCATCCATGTCCACGTCGTCAGACGGCGACCCTAGCAGGTAATCCTCATTACCCTGGTCAGAAAGATTAGACCCCGGGTCAGCAAAGAGAGCTAACCCGGGCTGACCAGGAACGGTGCCATAGGAGGTACTGGCCACCGCGGCGTGCGGATACCCCTGGACTGATAAGCAGCCCGCGGGTTCCAGCGACAACCGTCCACGGTCCCCTATCGGCGCGGCAATAAGCCTGCTGCCAGGGCCGTGGAACGCCCCCTCTAATGGGGCCACCTCTGAATCGTCGAACAACGGAAGCGGACTAAGGAAAATCGATCCAGAGGCGGGGATTACCTGCTCCGAAGCCGATGATGAGGACAGTAAAGGATTTGGTCCAGGAAGCATGCCACGAAGCAACCCTGGAACCAAATCCTTTACTGCCCTCTTCATCTCTCCCAACATCTCGGTCCGGAAGGCCTCCATATCCACCGCGGACGAGACCTTCCCCTTACCCTTCCTACTTACACCCTCTCGTTTCCGCTTCTTCTTCTTCTCCTCCTCTACCACCTTGTCCGTCGCCTGTAAGCAGCACAAGAATTCGGACATTAACTCGCCCCCCCAGTGCTTACATATGTCACAATTAACCAATGGACCACAAGGGCTACATTGATAGCACAGATGCGGCCAGAACTTTTCAAGAAGAAAACGACCACAGGACGCGCAACCCGGTCCCTGAAACAGGGCAAAGGACAAGGAGTATGAGCAACTAGTTAAGCTTAGAAACTCAATCCAACTCAAAGAGAAGGAAAATGATCATAAAGATCAATATACATCAGAAACCAGCATAGCGCTTAAATTGCTGATAAATACATAGCCAGGCTGATTATGACGTCATTAATCCCGTGACAGGGAAAAAATTCGATCCCAACAAAACATCCAAGTGCAAGGACGAATTGTATGCTGAATGGATAAGTCGACTACACAACCATCAGATACATATAGATAACTCTTTTCTGGCAAAAATGTTAATTATCTCCCTTTGTTTGTTTACAATAATTAACATCACCACATTATCAATAACTAGATACCTGACACTTTGTATAGACAAACCATCCAACGTGACGAACCGGAGAACTCCACCATCTGCACGCCTCTTAACTCTCTCCACCTCAAGGGGAAGGAATTGGATCAAGAGGGCAAAGTGAGAAGACCTTTATACTAGGCCTCCAACTCACTGGACATAATTTTTCATTTGGTTAGATAACCTAACAGTGTTAGTAGGAAATGGAACCATGGTGGAGAGAAAACTAACTCTCTGCTACTGTGAAGTCACCACCTAGCGTCATACAGACCTGTGGACATAAACAGAAAGAGAAATTAGTCCTAGGTAGCACCGAGTTGACATAAACCAACTAACCAAGGCGCTTATCACGGTAAACGCGAGTCCCGGAAACACAATACACCGGGAAGAAAACTCGCTAATTTTACTAGAAGTCACCTGATTTAAAGGTCCTAAGTCCTTCCGTGGTGAAGTGTATCCTCCCGCCATCCAAATCAGACACTAACACTCCAAAATAACACTAATAAAACAGTTTAAGAGTAGAAAAGCTTATGACACAAAAAGACATGTGTGTTCTCTTTGCCAATAATCTAGCAAAGAGGAAGTGCTAGTCTGCGCATGCGCGGTGGTGGGGCTGGCATCCGCCAGACTACGCTCTGACTCCCTGCCCAGTAGGGGCACCTAACTGTTTTAAATCTGAGTGTTTATTGAGTGAAAGCCAATATTTAGCAATATCAAAAGTATTAGGGAGGTAAGTATACTCTTGAAGTGAAATCTAAAGGACACCCTGGGGGACCATAGAAAATTACCCTTTTTTAGCATGTGTCCTTTATATGGAGGGTAAAATGTATAGTTTTCTCTGGCTTTTGGGACAAATAAGCATATAGTGTCCTTTAGAGCAGGTTTGGCTGTATATACATTGCAAAGGATAGGCACTAACTGGTGTGTAGCATTTAAGAGGTTAAGCATCAGACATCATTGAACATACCTCTGAGGACTTCATTGTTTCCAGCTTGGCCACATAGACCAGATGACACACATAGGCCTCTATAGAGTTGAAGGGAACATTATTGTATGTGGTGTAGAAATCATCAGCTTGTTTCTGAAACAATGATATCTATTCAGGTGAGTATAAAACTTAGACACAGTGAGCCCACTATACACTTAACCCTTTAATGGTCAAGCCAGCCAAAGTTTGTCATTGGAGTGGTCATAAGAAATGTCCACTTGCAAGGCAAAAATAGTCTCTTGATTTGCAAATTGACATTTTGTATGACAAATTTGAAATGGTCTTGACTAACAATAGATTTTACATGACCATGTTAGATGGTGATGATGATGAATGACTGTTTTCTGCGGCTAGAATGAGTTTGAAACTTTGTTCAGCTGCAAACAGTTTTCTTCAACCATCTCCACGATGTCTTATCTGTTGCGATCATCCTAAGCTCCTTTAGATTATTTTTTGTCTTTAATGGTCTGAGATTACATATTTTGTGGCTTAACCATAAAATACCTAGCACGTTGGTGCTATGGCAATAATGGCATCCTCAGTGTGCCTGGTACTGGTTGGCACCTAGGACTGAAAATTGCAAATGTTTCTGAGCCGGTATATTCTCTTGCAATCGCAGAACATGTACAAACATTGACGATCACTGCTGCACTACCCACAAAGACATAACAGAGAGTGGGACTGTCTTGCACAGTTTATAAAGTGCTAAGTTTAAGATTTGGCTATGTGTCCACCAGTGATGCATAATATCTCCTAAGTGTTCGCCATGACAAGCATCACGTTTGTGCAGGAGAGCTATCAGAGCTGTCCGGCTGCCACTGTTGTAAAGCGTTATTGAGAGGCATGTAGCACTGGATTTGCAGATGCAGCGTGACAATCATGGGAATTTTAAAGCCACAAACAGAAGGACTGGAAAGCAATGATGCCTGTTAACCAACTACTTGCAATGTCGGATGAACTGCAGAGGAGTGAATTCAGGATTCTGCTCTTCATCCACTCCGGAATAAGGTACCGCCGTCATTCGTCTCATTTATGTCGGACAAGTAGGATATATGTATGAAATTTCACACAAAGCATTGGGTTGACACGTATAGTCTTGAACTGCATTTTTCTATTGCCATTCAAGAAATCGATTGGCCTCAGGTTGGAAAGGTCCATGTGTTTTTGGGTGTAGGCAGCATGATGAGCCTTCTCCCTCAGCATCCATAGGGAGGTGTTGTTCAAAGGTAGAATGAAGTAATCCAGTTTTAGCCAGGCCACGGACATCTTTAGCTAAGTTCAACCACCTACACTTTGCCTGTGTTGGGATTAATCGATCTCTGAGCTCATTGACTATCAATTTCCAGAAAACTATACAGGTAAGTTGTTGAATATTTTGAAACTAATTTGACTTGGCACTGGCAACAACAGCCCTGTTAAATTAGTTTCAAAATATTCAGCAGGATGTTTGCTAAATAGGAAAGACATACAATTCATACAACAATGATAAAGTCTGTCTGCCCTGTCATCAATTAAGCATTCGTGATGACCTTAGCTACGTCATTCATGACGTAATTGATTATGATGTCATCCTACATGTTATGTAGTTGAATATGATGTCATATGATTGATGGATAAACTGGAATCCTCCATAGCTGATCAGTGCGATGGGTGCTGAGATGGTATCATCTACATGCTTGTTGAGTTCATTGTTGATACATGTATCATCTGGTCCTTGGGCTTGTATTACTGGGTAGGTAATAGGGTGCCTTCTGATCAAAATTGCAATGATATTTCAGTGGCTGTTCAGTTTTCTCAGATGTAGTGTATTGTTTTAGCAACAAGGCACTTTTCCTTATCCTCACACACACGCACAAATCAGTCATACAATGGTCAGCATGTAGATGTGTGCACCCTATGCATGTCAGTGTGTTATTTTATTTGTTTACCAGCATGTCCATCCCAGCACTCATTGTCAATAGAGCTTAAACTATTTCATTCTATACATGCATTTACTAATGCCCAAGAGTGTCTTCTTTAAGGGTGTTGAATGACAATGCGGTTAAATATTTAAACTTGTGACCAGAGCACTCTTTTTCAGTATTTCTCAGTACTTCATGGTATTCCCAACGTCTTGGTAAATACTAGTATTTCTTGGGAAATCGCCAACTCAGTTAAATTACTGGTACTCAATAAACTTAGAAAACAAGAAAAATGTCTGAAATAGTTTCAATCCTTGTGCAGTCTTAAATCAGAATTTTACAGCATGATTCACACCTTGTTAAGGAAAGGAAGGAATACAAACCTGTGTTTGAAACTTAAGGAGAACCATATAGTTATTTGGTGTAGTGTCTCGAATTATCTTCATGCATTCAATGCCACCACTGGAATAAAACAAAGAACATTTATGAACATATTATATGTATATTTATAGTACACTAACAGTATTTGTTTTGTCATGATGAGTTAATGAAGAAACAGTACTTACAATCACTTATGTGGCCTGTCTGTATTTGAATGAGAAGTATGAAGAATGGATTGACACAGCAGTTCAGGAGAATTCTTTTCACAAACACTATGCCATAAATGATAAGTTATACAAGTAGTCGTGGCATTACAGTATATTGGCATTGACAAGGAATCAACACCACAACCATTGAAAGCACCAAGCATCATCGTCCACAAACGCTTCCACCACCCCAACGCCGCAAGACTTTGCCGTTGAGGCTTTCACGATGTGAGGTTCTGACCGGCAAAGTAAAACCATGCAACCAATAAGATTGACATCAGGGCTGGGGTCAAATCCAAAAGTATTTGTATTTGACGTAATTTAAATAAATTTTTCAGGTATTTGAAAGTATTTGTATTTGAAATGTATTTGAGGCAAAAGTATTTGTATTTGTATTTAAATACTTTGTCAATGTATTTGAGTATTTTCATATACTTTTCAAAATACTTCTTTATCCATTCCTGATAAATTCGTAAATTCAAATGTCCATGCACATTGCAAATTAAAGTTTAATACATATCTCTCATATCTTCTCTAACACTTACATACATAATCTGTTAAATATTTTTAAACTAATTTGACTGGATACTGCTGTTGCCTTAGGAAGCAACAGGTTCCAGAGATACAAATGAAATCATTGGAAAATTTGGGAAATAATTTGACTGCAAATATTGTGGTCATGGGTACCAAACTCTTTAGTCTGTATTATGTAAGCAAATATAATGAATACATGTAGAGAATTAACTGAATTTTAGGTCCAGCCTGGGTCCCCTCTACTTGTTGTTTAAATACTTATGATGTCTGTTAGATTTGAATGCTTTGCAAACAGAAATTATCCCATTTATAACCATTTGACCAATAAATCCCAGAAAAAGTATATTCTATAAGATATATAAAACTTATTTAGTTGAATGTTTTGAAATTTATTTGACTGGAAGCTGTTGCTGCCTAAGACAGCAACGGCTCCCAGTCAAATTAGTTTCAAAATATTTAATAGTTTTCCTGTATGATTGCCTTGAAAATGAGATATGAGGAATATGTCTGTGAAAGGGTTAACAAATGTATGGTGATGAGATAAAATATAGTCTGTTTGTTTTACGATTTCCTATTGCAGCCTTACATTAATATAGCAATAAGACATACATTAATATTACAATAAGGCTTTGTTGTATATATTTTTCATTAATTGTGTTACATTTGATGGGGTAAATGAATAACGAATGATGAATAAGTGGTTTGTTTCAAATTATAAAAAAGAAATTGTTAATAAATTTTACTTTAATTTTCATAAACATGGGATCAAAATAAAATCCTTGGAATATTTTGAAAATACTTTAGCTGAATTTGCTGTGGTCTTAGGCAGCAACAACTTTCAGTCAAATGATTTTCTAAATATTGACATGATTTTAATTTTTATGTAATAACAAATATTATCAATACCTACATGTATATATAGAATGAAATGAGTCTTAGTTTCAGGTTATCCCTTGCTTGTTGTTATAACACTTAAGATTGTCCCACTGACAATTCCTCAACGAAGGTATAGTGCTGTTTGTGACCCTAACACATCCACCTGAGTGAGTCTTCCCTAGCTTGTCTAAATCCCAAATGTGTTATCAGGAGGTTATAATTATCTCCTTTCAAGACAACCTAGGTAGAGCTAGCCAGCTTAGAACAACGCCTCCATTGTACTAGGCTCTTGTGACTTTACATATAAGTGTAACCCTTTAATGATCAAATTGAGGCAAGTCATTTTAAACTATTGCTGTAGTGAATGTACGTCTTGCAGGTCAAGAGAAGACTACTTTTGAAAATTTTCAACTGAAATCACTTAGTCAGTTTTCAAGCCAGGCACTGTAGTGGGAAAATAAAAGAAAATTGTCTTTCCCTGACCTTGGCCTGCAAATGTACTTTTCTTAAGACTAAGTTGCAGAAGCCAGTTTTGGCTGCCTTAACTGTTAAAACATTAACTCGTGTAATTCATTTAGTTCCATGGAAAATATACTGGTATATATGCCTTCCCCTACCCCCTAACCCACCCACACCCCATGCCTAATTTCAGTGTCTCTATTTCAAGTCAGCTATAAAGGACAGCTGTTAAATATTTTGAAACTAATTTGCCAGTGAGCTGGTTTCTGCAATAGTCAACAAGACATCCCTGTCAAATCAGTTTCAAAATATTCTACTAAATATTCCCTAAATCATAGAAACTATTGTTTCTGTCTTAGAGTAACATTGTAGTATGAAAATGAATAAAATTTTGGAATCTGAAATTTCCGAAGTTTACAAATAGAGTAAAAGGCATGAATCTTTTTGGCATGTGTTTGGGGAACAATTTGAATACAAGTTTTTGTAACAACAACTTTGAGTTAGATGATTTAACGCTTCTATGGTCGTGACCTGAGGATAATTGAAAATTCTTAATGCTAAGTGAAAAATTATTTTTGAAAATTTACAGCTAGAATGACTGACAGTTATCGAGCCAGCGATTTCAATAGTATAATTTATACAATGATCATTTGACCAGCACCTGGACATTTCTAGACAGTCAACACTAAAGCAAAAAATTAGATAAACATAAATAAATAAATAAATAAATAATAAATAAATAAATAAATAATTAAATAAACAAAACTTGTTATCCCATTTTATTCTGTACTTTAATAAACCTGGTTTTGAAGGCTATATTAAAATCAAGTGAACATTTTGAAAATTATTTTAATAAATTTAAAGGAGTGTTGCTGGCATAGGCACCAACAACTTTCATTCAAATAGTTTTAAAATTAACCACATGGTTTCATATCAATATGTATTCTTTATATAGGAAACATCATCTACATTTTTCAGAATCCTCACAAAATAAGCAGCACATTAGTTACCTACATATGATATGTAACAAAGTTCATCCACAAATATAGTTATTTGTCAGATCCATATAAAATATGGATATTAGAGACATTTTCTTACAGATTACGATTTTGCATTCATAAATGATTTTTGTTTCTCTTTTTGCCTTAGCTTATCATGTTTATGATTGTCCTTTCTCCTGTAAATTTGAGAACCTGGCTGTCCATTAACAGTTACCTCTTCACCATACTTTAAGAGATAACAAATGTATTTGAGAAGTATTTCAAATACTTCCCTTAAGTATTTGTATTTAAATACTTTGCAAAAAACAAGTATTTGTATTTGAAGAATTGCAAAGTATTTGTATTTAAATACTTTTGAAAGTGTTTGACCCCAGCCCTGATTGACATACCCGTAGATAGATGACGACTCTTGAGACTTGAGTTTCAAATACGTCGTCTATGTGGATCCGAAGAAAATCAGATTTTAAAAAGAACAAAATCAAAAGGGGCTGGGGAAAATCCAGTCAAACATTAACTATTTTCAGAAACGAAAAATTGGTATTCTATAGACATGAAAACCTACATCTTAGTTTGCTATCAAAATTCATCAATTAACAATTTAAGTGTATTAGTGTATTAGTATCTCGGCCATGGAGTGCCTATTCCACAGGACTACCATCCAATAAAAAACAATGCCTATATTTCTAGTCATAATATGAACATTAATGATTCATGTAGTTGGTCACAATCTGTACATCTTCCTAAAGGCCGCTCGGGTGAGTCTGACATTGTCTATTATTCTCATATTTCTTGCAATGATGATATACATGATTATACAAATATTATGGATAAGATATTAGTAAGAAATATATATTATTTCATATATTATTCATGTGTTGATGCTGCTATTAGTGCTGATGATACTATTATTACTACTAAAACTACATGTGCTGCTTTTACTGCTACCATCACTGTATCTATTAGTGCTTCTGCAGCTGCCACATGTACTACTTCTACTATTACTACTGATAATATTGCTAGTGTTACATGTATCACCACTCTATCTATTAGTGCTGCTGCTGCTGATATTATTACTACAAGTTCAAGTACTACTACTGTTGATAATACTGCTAATCTCAATGTCGCTGTAGCTATATATAAAACTGCTGCTGATGATGATGATGATGATGTGTCTCCTACTACATTAAATTTGATAAATTCTATAAACTATATTAATATATTCTGTTATTGCATTGTTAATCCAGTAAAAATAAATAAATCAGACTCTCATTCTGATAAAACCAAGAACTCACATATAATAAACCAATGGAAATGTACAAATGACTTTATACAAACTGTAATTTCATTTGACCTACCAGCTCTCAGCATAAATGATAAAGGTCTTTTCATAGGTCACCTAAATGTTCAGCATTTGCTTCCCAAGATGACAGAAATAAAGATGATAACGGCAAAATGTAGAAAAGATATAGCTATATTATGCACAACAGAAACATTTCTTAACACAAACCATCTAAACGCATTAATTGACATAGAAGGATACAATGTAGAGTGAAGAGATGGACCTAAACCTGGAGGTGGAGGTATTGCTGTATATATAACTGACACGCTGTCATACAGTAGGAGAAACGATTTAGAAAAACATAATATTGAAGTCATGTGGCTTGAAATTAAACAATACAAAATGAAATCATTTCTGTTAGGCTGTGTCTATAGACCGCCAAGCTCTCCAGCTAGTTGGATAGATGATTTTGAGTCATCGTTAGAACCCGCTTATTCAGAAAACTCAGATATTGTACTCATTGGTGATTTTAACATTAATCTTTCGAAACCAGCAAATACAAAATGGCAGTCACTTACAGATCTTTATCATCTTGACCTGCTCATAAATAAATACACTAGAGTAACCAAAAAGACAGCCACAGTAATTGACCATATATATAAATGTTACAAATAAGGAGAAATATCACTCTACTCAAGTAGGTACACTAGCTTTAAGTGACCACTACCCAATATTCACTGTACGCAGCAGTAAAGTCTCTCAACAATGCAATTTACATCAAGCTATTAAATATCGCAGCATTACATATTTTAATGAAAATTTGTTTATTCAGGATCTTTTAGCGTATGATTGGAATGCAGTGAATGAATTAATTAATCCAAACCTTGCTCTTAAAAAATGGCAGGAAGCATTCACTAACATATTAAATAAGCATGCACCTATTATTGAAAGGAGAGTAAAAAGATTCTGTCAGCCTGGATGGATTAATAAAGACATTCTGGAAGCAATTAAGCAAAGGGATTATCAGAAAATGATAGGAAACACAACAGAATATAAAAGCCTAAAGAACACGGTTATGTCACTAATACAAAAACCTAATAGGGACTTTTTCAGCTCTAAATTAGATGAAGACAAGCACAATCCTGGAACTATTTGGAAAATATTACGTAGTATCAATCCGAAAACTATCACCTTTCCCGCCGTTTTATCTGATAATGGTGGAAACGAAGTTAGAGAACCAGAGATGCAGGCTGAAATGTTTAACCAATACTTCAGTTCAGTGGCATCCACTCTAGCCGAATCCATTCCAGATAAAAATGCATCATTTGAGAAACTAAAATCACATGTCAGCAGTAAAGTTCCAGATAATATCAAATTCTGGATACCATATATCGTTGTAGATTATGTATATGATCAACTTAGAAATCTGAAAACTAATAAATCTGCAGGATATGATGAACTGAATGGTTATTTTCTTAAAATTGCTGCAGCTGTGATAGCTCCGCCCATTACTGGTACCATCATTAAAAGTATAGGCTCAGGAATCTTTCCAGCAATATGGAAACATGCTAAAATTATACCATTGCACAAATCAGATTCTAAAAACAATGTAAACAATTACAGGCCAATATCTATTCTACCGGCTATATATCGAAAATAATAGAACGACATGTACATGATCACATTTATAAATTTTTGACTAAATATACACTACTAAATGAATCACAGTCAGGATTTAGACAAAAGCATTCATGCGAAACTGCATTGCTTAAAATAATTGAAAAATGGCACTTCATGATAGACAATGGTGATCTAATAGGAGCCATCATGACTGATTTGAAGAAAGCTTTCGATCTGTTATACTATATTTTGATATTTTGTTACAAAGACTTGCCATCTACAAATTCGAAAATCAATCATTACAATGGATGTCTTCATATTTAGAAGATAGAAAGCAGTATGTTTCAGCTGCTGGAAAGACGTCTGACCATTTGTCTGTCAACATTGGAGTGCCACAAGGATCAGTGTTAGGCCCTCTATTATTTATCCTTTATATTAATGACCTTCCCCTGTATACTAATAGTAATGTAGATATGTATGCCGACGACACTACTATGCATGTTAATAACCCAAATGTAAACAATATTCAAGAACAAGTAACCAAGGATATGGAATCAGTACAAAAATGGTGTCCATTCAACAAAATGCTCATGAATTTAGATAAGACTAAACTAATGTTGCTTGGCAGTAAGCACAAGCTAAAAAGTGTAAATACACAAATCATTGTACCCATGGAGAGTGGAAATATAAGCATCGTTACATCTGCAAAGCTTCTAGGCCTACACATTAATAACACCCTCTCTTGGAATGAACATATTAGTAAAATCTGTAAAAAAAAACTTCATCCCTAATATACATGCTTAAGAAGAACAAGAATTATCTAACAATTGAACACAGAAACTTATTTTACAAGGCATACATACGTTCACATATAGATTATTGCTCACTCATTTACTGTCAAACAACTACAAATTCACTATTAGAGAAACTGGAGAAATTGCAAAAGCGAGCTGCACGTATTACCCTTGATGCCCCATTTAGAGAACCAACAGAAAATTTATATGAGCAACTGAATTGGACAACTCTGTCTACAAGGTTGGTCATCAAGACAAATGTTATAACATATAAGGTACTTAATAATCTTGCCCCAAATTACATAAAGAATTTGTTCACCATCCCAGAAGATGCACACTCATTCAACTTGCATTCAAAAACACATTGTCATCTTCAACTTCCAAAATTCAAGACTTATTATGGCAAAGGAAGCTACACATACACAGCAGTCAAACATTGGAACTCACTAACCCAAAGTCTTACACAATCCGAAACTATGTGCACATTCTCATACAACCTACTAAAGCATTATAATTCAGGGTAAACTTAAATACACAAGTAGTAAATTCTTTAGTAAATACTTAGACAATCTGTAGTATGCAATAGTTACGAGCTTTTATATTGTATTTTGGTAATGAGATATGACTAATGTAGATAATAACTTTATAACTTACCTACTGTATTGACCTTTTCAGCGATAAAATCACCCCAAAAAACAAATTCTTAGAGATACACGAAATTTCTGTTGAGTATTTTGTGCTTAATCTGACTGAGCGCTATTGCTGCATAAGGTAGCAGAAACTTGTGGTCAGATGGGTCTCAAACTATTCAATGGCATTTTCTGTATGGTTGGTGAATGGAAATATGGGGTAGTCATCGATGAAAGGGTAAATATATAGTTCTGTACATAGTGTTATATATATATAAATATGTATAAAATGTAATATAGTGTGTGTGCGCGTGCATGCGTCTGTCTGTCTGTGTGTGTGTGCGTGCGTGCGTGCGTGCGTGCGTGTGTGTGTTGCCTGCGTGGGTGTATGTGTGTACTTCTGTGTGTAGGTGTGTGTGTCCGTTCTTTTCTATGTACATACTCTACTCTGGGAGGGCCTCAGGAAGATCAGTTTTTTATTGATGATGTACCCTCATTAAATAAAAAATTTTATTATTATTATTATTATTATTATTATTATTATTATTAAGCAAAATGTTGATTTAGCAATGACAGCCATGTATTTTCATGGCCTTTGGTCCCTAAACATATTTCCGAAGTTTGGGTTTGATCAATGAACAGCTCTTCCAGATAAGTTGTTTTTATGGATGACCAATGGTTTATTGGATTTACCCCAAATACAACATTAACAAGAGGCTCAATGGACCCGTGTCGCTCACCTGGAACATTGGAATTTCAAGTGGATAGGCCATGTTCTACATGTAGACCCCTATACAGCTTTTGTCAAGAAGTAAATGGTTCTGACGTGAAGCACAGAAAACGTTTTAAAAGCACACATTGTGGCATGGCATTTTAGAAGTAATATTTTTAACGATTTGCTTGCCGGTCTAAATTGGATTTCCACAATATTCTGAAGACCCTTCTAGCCAAATTTCATTTAAATCTGCCAAGTGACTTAGGGATATATTTTTAAAGGATTTCCGGAGGTTTTCAGATAATGCAAGATGGTCACTAAAATAAATCTACCAATCCAAATTCATAGAAACCTTCCAGCCAAATTTGACTAAAATACGCTAAACAGCTTAGCAAGACACATTTTAAAGTTGTTTTCAGAAACTCTTTGAATAATCCAAGATGGCTGCCATAAAAGTTGACGATCACGGTAAGATCACGTCACTCAAGTTTTATTGAAATCAGGTCACTGTTTAAGGAGTAAAGTTTTAAAGAATTTCCAGAAGATTCTTGGATACTCCACGATAGCCACCATAAAAGTCGACCAAACAAAAGTCTGAATAAAAGTTGTGGTGTAATGGAGCCCACCACCACAGAATCATTCCAATTAAATTAGGTTCAATTGCACCAAGCAATTTAGGAGATACGGTTTAAAGGATTTTCAGGAAAATGTTAGGATAATCCAAGAGGGCCACCAAAAAAGATTGATAAATCGAAATTCTGAATAAAAGCTCTGGAGCCTACCATCATACGATCATTCCAGACAAATTTGTTTAAAATCCTTCAATTGCTTTAGAAGGATTTCCAGAATTTACGCTTAAAATTAGTTTTAAAGGATTTCCAGAATTTTCAGAAAGTCAAAGATGGACACAAATAAAAATGGACTGGACCAATTAAAGTACTCAAAATAAGTGTTGATACATACCGGTTACCGGGATCGGAGCATCTCAACCAAGTTTCATTAAAATCACGCCATTGATTAAGGAGTGGCATTTTCTAAAGGATTTAAGGAAATTTTATGAAAATCAAAGACAGCGGCTGAAAAAATTTACCAAGCAAATTTCTGAATAAAAGTTCTGGAGAGTGGAACATACATCATACAATGATAGGATCGGCTTGGTGTAGTGGATAGCACTCAGGAATACTTAACTCGGAGAACCTGGCTCACGCCTGAGTGGTGGACGATCCAGGCGCGTTGAAAACATGGGCAAACTCCTTGACTCCAGATCCTCTCTCCACTCAGAAGTATAGATGGGTACGTGTGTAAGAACTGGGGAAGTTAATAGCCATAATGGCGTAATAGACTGAAAATAAAACCCACCTAGATATGGCCTGAATGGGTCCTGGAAATTATGGACTAATAACCTCTTCACCACCAGATCCTTCCAGCCAAATTTGGTTAAAATCTGTCAATTGGTTTAGGAGATACATTTTAACGCATAAGTTGACTGATAATGGAGAGGCGGACAATGGATGGATGGCTAAACAGATCGGCGATGGAGTCACCATGCCATCATCTCAATTGACGATTCTAGCCAGGTGAGTTAAAAATGTCAAATATTGGGTCGTTTTATGAAATCATTGATATTACAGACAATGCAGCCACAGGAACCAAGTAATAATGTTATTTCTAGTTGCTATTAACTACATACAACTTACAAATCACCTAGAAGAATGTATTCTATTAGTTCATTAAATTTTGAATGTTGTGTCTGTAAACTTTGGCATTTTTGCAAAATTAATTAATGTATTGTAATAAAATAGGGATTTAACAGGCCAAAACGGATGATACTAAAACCAGAAACATGACAAAAAAAAGGTCACTAATTATAGGCTACATGGGACCTATGGGTAAGAATTTCCCCATATGGCTTACCGCCCACCACCCTGCTAATTATCTGCATCTGAAGTTTGCTGGTGCTGCGTCATTGACCTAGCTTAAACCCTTCTTTATACACAGAAGATTCCATCTCTATGCAGTCCATGAACCTTTCAAACAATTGACTCACTTGAAAGATCCACTGAGTGCATTAAGATGAAATGTTCCTAATTTAAATATGGTCACATGACTCTGTTGGACATCTTGAGGAGTAAAGCGTGCAAATGTGATGTTAGTGCAAAGGCAGTGTGATGTAGAGGGTGTTATAAATGCAATAGGAAGGGTTGGCACTAAAATCCTGATGGGTTATCTAAGGCTGTGCCTGATCTGCTAAGTTCTAAAGAAGAATCGAGTTCTTACGGGAAGTGTAATGCAATACAAAGGTTCTACAAGAAAAGACCGAGCTCGCTAAGAAAAATAGATCTTAAGCCAAAATGTTGTTAGTTGAAAAGTTGTTGACCAGCCTTGCAACTTAATTTGCAATCGGACAGAACAACAGTTCAAATACCAACAAATGGGACAACCTAATGAACTAATAGCTAGCTAACAGCTCAAAGGTCAAATTAACCTACTGTGTCGTAGAAAAGCATAATGGTTATCTCGTAAATCACTTTTTAAAAAGGTCAATTAAAAACTGACTAAGCAATTGGCATCAAAGTTGAATGTTATAAATAAATGTCATTTATTATAAACAATAGCTAAGGTAGAGACAAATAATAACAATCTGGCAAGTAAATGGTGCACAGATTAAATACTGTAGTGATAGCATTTGAGCGCACTATCTGGCAATAATGCTTACAGTTACTTTGGAAACATTGTGCTGATAACAATCTGGCAACAGTTAACAATGCTCCAATTCTGCATTGTAAATAATAGCAATTGAGCACACTATCTGGCAATGAAACACCAATTTAAATTCTATCCGGCTTTGATATAATTTCAAATACTAATGGGGTAACAGTGTTTAAACCATCTGGCAACAGAATACCGTGAGTGCAATCCGGCAAGGACTACCAGATAGAAAGCACTGACAACAAACTACCGTCCTGAAATCTAACAAATGAAAAAGGAAAACTAACTCTACAAATTAACTAGAACAACCTGGCACGTAAAGCAATCATGAGCCGCTGGTGAACCATGAGGTGAATCAGCAGATTACTTTGCCTGCAAAGCTATTCAAACGTAATAAGAATGAGGATAAGGACGCCAAAGAAACTTAAATTCTAGGGAAGCCGGTTACTGAATTGATTTAATAACACTATTGATTTTTAGACTGTCCTGAGGCTAACTTCTTAGGTTATAGGAGCGCGAACTCGCTATTGAAATAGCCTGGGCAAACAAACAGACTTATAACTTAATTGTAAACCCTTAATGGCGAGGAATACTGTTCCAATGTGTTCTTGAAAACACATTTAACCAACATTCATCACAAGCAAGAGTTTATACCCTGCTGCTTTACTTTCGCACTCCCTGCTAAGATGGAGAAGCTTTCCATTTTTTTTAAATTATGGATTCCAGACGTGGAGCCACCAACCAACACACTTTCGACCAGACGTGTCCAATACGGTTGAATTCCTCTCGCCTGATCATGTCTGTTCTTACTACTTTTGCTTTTCAAAGTACCAAAAGGAGGAGAGCAGTGTGGCCATAAACTATCGTCTCAAAACAGTTAAAGCGAGTGGATTGGCTGAGTCTGACATGTCCCTCATATAGTAATCCATGAAAGAGGACTCACAGTGCCATTGTGCAACAGCCATGATGTCCTCTAATGGGACACCATTGAATAGGGCGGTCGAGGAAGTTATTCCTCTAACATCATGAGCCCTAACACATTGCACCTGGTGCCCAGTCGCAATCTTGTGGGTAGTCTGAATGCATTCGACTACCCAATGAGAGATAGAATCCATGGATGCAGCACCATATGGCTTCTTATGGCAGATCCACAGATGTCTATCATTTGACCGTAAAGAGTCCGTCCATTTCTTGTACTTAGTCAAAGCACGGACTGGACACCAGGCACTGGCATCACTATCAAACCTGGTTAGCTTTGGTATAATAATCGGTTTGCCGGGATATTTCAAAGATTGATTCTTTGACATAATAGTCCAGGAGCTAAAGCTAGGTTAGAATCGTGACGTAGCACACCCAGTATTCGGAAGGTCTGACACTTGCTGTGGCTTGGGGGACATGTCCCACACATTTTAAGCCCTGTTGTACAAACAAATTGTGGTAGCACTAATTAGTTATCCTGATTTCTTTGCATAGGGGGTCTAGGCTTTGGCTGTATCCACAGTGCACAACGATATAAGCATGATCGTGTCATAACTCAAAGTAATATCGTATTAGATTCACCATATATGGTATTTAGACGGATATCGACCTAACATATATCCAACATACATTTTGCATGCATATACCAAAGGCGAGGGTGAAATGTGAAGGTTATATTTTATGTATGTATACTAACTCCATCATAGAATCTGTATATCCAGCTGTACCACTGTTGACAAAGCACCCAGGTAATGGTGGTTGGAATGAGACAGATGGATGTGGTGGTAATCAGTGCGGAAAAACTAATTAAAATGAACTTAGACGCACTGCAAGAAAATTTCAAAGAGGTGTGTATGTACGTGAATAAATTGCAACAGCTGTTCAAATCCTTTAAAGTTGAGTCAAGCTCGAAATCACACCTGTTCGCATTTTGGAACTCATATATTCATATGGTGGAGCTGCTGCTTGGATTCATAAGAGCTGAGAGAACTGGAGATTGGCAGGCACACCTATCTGCCACTGCTGCTATGGCGCCATATTTCTACAGCATGGACAGAACCAATTATGCAAGATGGCTGCCAATATATCTTGCGGACATGAAGATGCTTCCAAGTACACATCCCCATGTACATGAACAATTCTTGAATGGAAATCATTCCGTAAGTCGCTCAGACCATCCATTCAATCAAGTATGGACAGATATGGCCTTAGAGCAATCGATTAATTTGGATTCCAAAAAGCGAGGTGGTATTATTGGAATAAGACAAAAGCCAGGAGCTCTGGAGAGGTGGTTTTTAACTAGCCACGAGAGGGCAGCCATAACAACGGTCACAAAGCAAATGTGTGGGTTACAAAATAGTCACATGTTTGGAGTACATAAGGAAATGGGGACTAATCGAATGAACAGGGATGAAACCGATGTGCAGAAGATACTTTCGATGTTCTCATCAGATATAATGACCAATCCCTTTAATATTGCGGAAAACGCCGACAGCGAGTGTCTTCCGCTTGTAAACATTGCAACTGGCGTGGTATTGCCTAGTGAAATCGCCAAGAGACTTGTTTCCGCCTGTGACATTGGTAAGGAGATTATGGAAAATTTTGTTCAGGAGCGGCTGGACACTAACATGAGAAGCTTTTGGGACACGTTGCCACACTTAAAACTTAAAACATTTGCCAGCCTAGCACAGAAGAAAAAACTCAAAACAAATGATGAAAAAATTCACAATGTGAGATCTGACCGCGAACTATTTGGTCGATTAATTATTGCCGCAAGGTCCAGAGATGTTGATTTAAAACTAGTGATGACGTATGAACTGTCTGCTGTTCCACTATCATTGTCACATATGGATGGGACTCTAAGAAAGAATGTGAAAAGTGTTTTGTTAAGTGAACTAGAAAAGGAAGTAAATGTTGATGGACGGCTTCCACCTGTTGACAAGACAGGTGCAACAGCTTATGTAGTAGATGGCATGGCAATTGTGCAAATGGTTAAAACTGGAGGTACGTCTACATTTGGTGAATTGGCTGATAAATACTGGCACATCTTTACAGTTCCACTGAATCAAGAAGACTGCAACAGAGTAGATATAGTTTTTGACAGATATGATAGACTGGAATCTCTCAAAGCCGAAGAGCGGCTAAAACGTGGGTCATCAACAGCATTGGAAGTAAAGATTGCTGGAGAAAATACTCCCGTTCCAAAGCAATGGGCCAAGTACATCAGCAATCCAAGCAACAAAAGTAACCTGGTTGCATTTCTCAGCAAGCGGTGGCGTGATACTGGTCCAAATATGCTATCTGCCGACAATTGCGTCATTCTTGCTGGTGGCTTTAACGATGGAATGGATGTTGTTGTCATTTCAGCGAACAATTCGTCGTATTTGGAAGAACTTCGATCAGATCACGAGGAAGCAGATACGCGTATGATGTTGCACGCGCTACACGCTTCAAAAGACCACATGCGTGTTGTTATACAGTCTCCTGATACAGACGTGGCAGTACTTAGTATATATACGTATCGTCGCTTCACTGTTCTGAACTATGGTTCCGTACGGGCACAAAGGACAAATTGCGATACATACCAATACATACAGTTGCTCAAGTACTGGGCCCAACTATCTGTCTGTCTTTGCCTGGGTTTCATTCTCTTACAGGTTGTGATAGCACTAGTGCATTATTTGGAGTCGCTAAGAGAAAAGCATTCAATCTTTTAAAGTCATCTGAATGTCATCAGCTTAGCTTAGCCCAACTCGGCGAACATGTTGACTTATCACCGAATACTGCAATTCTATGTGAGAAATTTGTCTGTGAGTTGTATACCACCAGGGATGTGGGAAAGACAGCTGATGAAACCCGTTATTGGCTCTTTTGTCAAAAGAGACAAAGAAATGAAAATCTTCCACCTACATCGAATAGTCTAAAGCATCACACCGAAAGGGCCGATTTTCAAGCTCTTGTTTGGAGACGTTCATTGCAAGCTGTTCAGAATCTTCCATCTCCAAATGGACATGGCTGGAGTATAGTGGATGGTCTACTCAAGCCTGTTCTAATGTCAAAGGATCCTGCTCCATTTGGATTAATTGAACTCACATCATGTAGATGTCAAAAGTCTGCCTGCAAAAGAACAGATCTCTGTCAATGCAAGGCTAACAATCTACTCTGCACTGAAGCATGCCTTTGTATGGGAGGTGAAATGCGTGACAATGTTCAGCATACAATTGTCGAAGATGACTCTGACACGGATGAGTAACATTCTCTCATTTGCTCACGTGATAAATATGTCCTGCCAGCTTGTGTAGACATGCACTGCATGTCAGTTAAAAGTTTAATTATGAAAAATGTAGAAAACATGGGCATTGTTGTAGCTAAGGTATTGCTAGTCACAAGAAGACCTAAGTGCCCCAATATGTACAAAGCAACATACGGGTGTCTTAAACGAGGTTGATTATATATAAATCTGCGATATACGATCACTCCTTTCCATTTTGGTTAAGATTGTATTGATATAACATGCGCTTAAGTTTGTGAAAAATTTACCATTGTGAAAATTGTTTGAGAGCTACATTCAACACCTATTGTAAATGGGCTTCTCACGGTTTAGTGATACCACAATTTTCTTGTACAACACGGCTCAGAATATACCCAAGACATCGGTCTAGCATAATATAGAGACAAACCTTCTGAATACTGGGTGTGCTACGAAACCATTCTTCTAGACCCCTTTTGAAAATTGGCTCGCGGACTATAAACTCTGCTCTTGGCAGTAGTCGCAGACCTTCTCCGGAGACAATAAATCGGTCCCTCTCTGCTGAAAGTGCATGGATCTCACTGCGCTTTCTCGCTGAGGAAGCTGCCAATAGAAAAACCGCCTTTAGAGTCAGATGCTTTAGACTAGCCGAACCCATAGGTTCGAAAGGGTACTTGGCCAGTACACTAAGCACCAAAGATAGACTCCAGGCTGGAATGACTACCGGTTGTCTCGGTCGGAGATTGCTCATTCCCTTCACCACCACATTCAACTGGGCCACCTCTGGACTATCCCTGTTGGCTAGACATGGAATAACTGATGCCAAAGCTGACTTGTATCCAGCAATTGTGACAGGAGTCCTGTATAGAACAGCTCACAGAGAAAGTCTGCTATTTGGTGAATAGTGGATTGAAAAGTATCAATACACTTTCCTTCACACCACTCTACAAATTTGTTAACCTTGTGGTTATATGATTTGAAGGTTGACCTCCTTCTTGCGGCTGCGATGAAACTCGCAGCCTGTTGAGAAAAGCCTTCCGACTTGGAACGTTGTTTGATAACACCCACGCAGTCAATTTGAACACCTCGGGCCACTCGTGTAGGAAGCGGCCCTTGGCATGGGAGATTATGTTCGGAATCTCGGGCAGCTGCACTGGATTGTCCACCAGCAGATCCAGAAGATCCATGAACCACGCCCTGATGGGCCAAAATGGCGCTATTAGCAGGACCTCGCACGGCTCTTCCCTGATCTTCACCAAAACCTTCGGCAGAGCGTCTGTATCGACGGCATTTGGATCTGGAATCGGCGAGACATAAGTCATCTTCTTCTTCTTTTCGTTCGCTGATCATACCGCCAGTCCTGTAAGTGACTATCGACATGATCATAAGCGTTAAGTGCGTGGATCCATGGTTTATTAGTGCGCCGTGCGGCCTGGAACCTTCGACTTCAGCACTCGAGGTCTCTGTCAGGGTTACCTCACCCTTACCTCCTTTAGTCGCCTCTTACGACACGCAGAGGATACGGAAGGTGTATTCTAAGCCCAACCTACATAAGTCATGATTTGAGCATTTTCCTTGTGGCGAACAAGTCCACGTTTGGTTTGCCCCAATGCTCAAAGATCCTTTGAAGAACTGGAGAGTTGAGAGACCATTCTGTTGGCAGAATCCTCTGTCTGCGAGACAAAGCATCGGCCAGAATGTTCAATTGCCCAGGAATGTGAGCTGCTTTCAAAACAACTGAGTAATTCCTGCACCATTGTCACAGTGTGGGCGACTTGGTCCCGCCTTGGCGATTTATGTATGATACTACTGTCGAGCTGTCCGACTGTATCAATATCACCGTGCCCCTGACTTTTGGAAGAAATTTTTCCAATGCCAGTTCCACTGCCATCATTTCCAACAGATTGATATGCAGCCGATATTCTTGGAGAGTCCATGTGCCTGAAACCTGGTATTCTCCCAGGCAGGCCTCCCACCCCTCCAGTGAGTGATGCATCCGTGTAAATGGACAGCTGGGGTGGGGTAGGTGCAGCGAAAACCCTACTAGAAGATTCTGACGCTTTTTCCACCATACAAGATTCGACATTAATGGCTCCAAAACTGGTACCAGCTTTGACAGGGGTTCTGTTCTCTGTTTCCACAGAGACATCAGATACAGCTGGATAGGTCTTTGTATCAGAGCAGCATATGGGTTCCATGAAGACCATCATACCCAGCATCTGAAGAAACCTCGCCTGAATATGGTTTCCCAATCGAAAACTCTAACACACACCAGTCTGGGCTCTGACGGGTAAACCCTGCCTTCCTCGAGATCGAATCGCATCCCCAAATAAACGAAGTGTTGAGTGGGTGTCAACTCTGATTTCTCCCTGTTGACTATCCAGCCTAGATCTGAAAGCAATTTCAGAGTCAGAGCCGTATCCACTCCTAGCCTGGCTGGCGTGTCTGCCTTGATAAGTCAATCGTCCATGTAGGTGTGAAGCGCCACGTTCTCTTTTCCGAGAAACACTGTCACCACTAGGACCACTCTGGTGAAAACCCTTGGGCCTGTTGACAGGCCGAATGGGAGGACTACAAACTCCCATACCTGATTTTGAAACGCGAATCTCAGAAATCTGTGACAACCCCGGTTCATTGGAATGTGGAAATATGCATCTTTCAAATCGATTGACACACACCACATTCCTTTCCTCAATCCTGCCATTACCGATCTCGGAGTTTCCATCTGATAAACCAATTCAATGGTCCGAGATTGAGTACAGGTCTCCACCCCCCTGTGCTCTTGGGGACAAGGAACATGTTTGAATAGAAGCCTGGAGTGTTCTGGTTTGCTGGTTTTATTGCTCCCTTCAGAAGCAAACCTGACACTTCATTTTGAATGGCTTCTAACTCGTCTGTCTCCCTTGGAACGGGAGTCGAGACAGGTGCCAAAGATAGATTTTGTGGCTGGAAATTCCACCACTCTGGCATGTACCCCTGGGATATCCATCACAGGACCAGACTGTCTGACGTCACACCTCGCCAAGCCTCGATGAAACGTATGAGCCTTCCACCCACTATAAACGCATTGACGCCTAATGCGGGTGTCTGGCTCGCGATCCGCTCCCCCCCCCCACCCCACCCCTTAACGAGAGTGAGAACCATTTTGGTCTTGGCTTGACTGGTCTAACTGGCACCGCTGTTCCTATCGCACAGGTGCGGTCCAGGCAGATACGAAGCGAGCTACCATACCCTCAGATACGATCAGCTCCCTTCTTTCCACCCTTGGTTGACTTCCCCTTGCCCTTCCCCTTGCCCTTCCCTCCTCCCGGGCGATCAGGAGCAACACTTGGGTGGGTAGGAGCCTCCACAACCTTCCTCGCCTTCTTAGCCGCAGGCGGCTATGAAGGCCCAGCAATAGCAGAAGCTGGCTTGGCTTTCGCCTTGCTCTTATGCTTCTTCTGTTTCTTGGAGGAAGGTTGTCCAGTTAACGGCTTAGCCACAGCCCCTAGTGCATGCGCCTGTCACAATAGTTCTAGCTGGAGGTTAACTGTTAACCGATTCTGCGCTATGTTAGCAGTGTCCTCTAAGATGGCCCGCACTTGGCCACCAAAGATGCTAGGACCACTCAGGGCATTGCAAGCAAACGCTCCCTGACAGCCGTAGCCGGACACATATGGTCAAGGACCATCTGCCTCCTGGACTTTGTAACACGCGCTTGCACCCTGGCAAAAGCGTCCATCGACAGCACCAGGCCATCGTTTACACAAGACCGCATCACAGGTGGCACAGGGTGGCCTGCCCCAGCTTCAGCCCACACCGACTGAAGCAAGCGATAAGACTGATTGACAGCATTCATTGCTGCCCTCCCTCTCTCATCGCACAGGAACAGACTTCCTCAACGTGTGCTTGGGATCTGTCCACAAGCGCCTGAGCGGGGCCATCTGCTCCAGCACTTTGAACCCCAAGAACCCAACGGTCATCCTTAGTGACCATTGGAACCACACCATTCCTCTGGGAATATGGCACCTTGCCCGCACCTCCCTAGAGGCCACAGGGAGCTGACTCTTGGTCAAGAGTTGCTTGCTATAAATAGCATCGAGCAATTCCTTGAACCGTGGATCCAGCCCAATGGACTGGATCCGAACCGCGGGCAAGACCGCCAGCTGAATCAACGCTACCGATGGATGGGGCATGTCTTTTTCGGCCGTGGTCGGAACCACGGACGGGTCCACCCTGGCTAGCCAAGCCAGAGCCTCAGACCAGTCCAAAGACGACACCCCCGTGAATACATCACCCATTGATGTATTCATGGGTCTACCAGCAGCGGCCTCCCGGCTAGGAGCCACTGCTGGTAAGCCAGCAACACCGGTACCGCACGGTTTCACCGCCACCCATGAAACAAACACTTCCATGGAGTTGGCTCGCATGGAAAACCATGCAGACCCATAGCGATTATGGAACCGTGGCCATACACGGGTGCCAACGGCACCCCATGTGTGGCCGCTGGACCAGGCGAGATAAGCGTGTACCAAGCCTGGCCAGCAACATCCATCACTGGAATCGACCTCTATGCTCTCCACCCGTGGTATGTCAGGCCGCAACAACCTCTCCTCTTCGGCCTCCTCACCCTCAGACCCCAGAGTCTTCACTGGACAAGGAAACACTGGAGCTATCCTGGTAAACGGCTCCCATGCCCGTCGGACCAGCCACCATTACTGGACCACCCGGAGGTGGCTGCAGAGAAACAGTACCCGCCAGGGTGGAGCTTGATGGGACCGCCAGAGCCATATGAGATGGCTCCCTTGGTAGCCTGTCCAGAAACCTGTCCAAGGACAGGGTCCGTACCGGGCATGGAGAGAGATTGCCCTACAGTCTTCGGTATCACAGGCGACACCAGCATGGGTAGGACGCTATGCAAGAAGCCTTGCATAGTGGGCCCAAACCACGCCGGAGGTGCCATCTCCGAAGCCTGCGACTGCAGACGAGGAGCGCCCCCAGGGGCCAAAACGGACGCTCCCCAATTTGATTTCGGACCGCCTGACCCCGCATCAGACCCAGCCAAGTCATTCTGGGCAAGGAATTCAACTAGCAACTCAACCGGCCATACTGCACATACATTACATCTATTGTCAAGCACTTGGAGCATCTAAAACAGACATGGTCCTTATAGGCAACCGTACCAAATTTGTGGCATTCAGAGCAAGATGGCGGGGTAGGCTTGGCCTAAAAAATAAGCACAAAACCTAAATTAAGCAAGCGGAGCGAAACAGGAATGGAAGGCAGACAAATAATTTTCAAATATTTTGACCATAAACTAAATGTTAACCCTTCAGCACCCCACACCCGCAATGTTAAAACTAAGATCGCGTAAGCTGGCGACAAGAACGATACCAGGACATTAATACACCCATAAACTGATCCTGATGGATGTATCACATGGAACCAGGAACCATATCGAATTGCATTCGCTGTATATTTAAGAATTAATTTCAAAATTATACTACTCAAACGAAGGCCAAAACGATACGTGAAGAAAACAACAAAATGCATAAACAAACTGCTGTAGCACACGGTAAAACCGCAGAACACACCTCTTTAATCAAAAATTTTGAAACCATCGATCAATGCAAACAGATCATGATTACCACGCAAAACTTGACATAATTCTAAAGTTTTCTGGTACAAAAAGCATGCCGCACCAAGAATAAGATGCACAAATTAATGAAACATTTCCTTCACCAAAAAAGATCCCAGAAACAACACGGGTGTGACGTCACCCGCTAGGATAATACTGAGAATGACGTCAGCCGATTTTAGTGTCTTTGCATCGTAATAATAACAACTACCACCTTCCACCCCCATTGTAATTAAACTGTACATGTAGCTATTGCAAGACAAGAAATAATTACAGATGAATAGACAGAAAGACAGCAAAACATACATATGGACAGATGGATGGACATGCTGCCTATATTCCTCCACATTTGATGACAGAGGGGGAAGGGGGCGGTGGATAAGATCGAAACTATCTTGGCTACATTTATAATTACAGGATAAATATTCTGTGATTTAATGCATGAATGGAGAAATCTAGTTTTAGTATTGCCCCGCCCATCTCTCGCTAAGTTCCACCCATGCTTTGCTCGATCAATCGATCCCTACAATCTTTGAATCACAGTTTCCACAAAACTATACAGGTAAGCTGTTGAAAAACTGAATTCATGAATTAATGTCATACCTGACAGGAGTTACAAACTGTAGAAGATCATGAATCGTGTATGCTGAAGGAGCAGTCAGGATGCACACCATCTCACTTCTAGGCACATCTTCAGATAATGAGGTCATCTTACTACAAAACATAACAACTAGAGCTTTATAGCCCAGTAACCTAACCGCTAGCTTGCAAAATAATAGTTTTATCAAATATAGCAAGCAGTTGTGTAATGCTCTAATTTTACAAAATGATATGTTAATAAGGTTGTTAATTATGTCACTGAACCATTAACTCATTTTCATCCCATCCTCTATATCCATAGGCTTTACACACAAACAACATCGCCAATGGACCGTCTAGATGCACCGGCCATCTTTATCTAAGCTCCAACCACACCTCGTCCGTGTTGGGATCAATCGATCTCTGAAATCTCTGACTATTAATTTCCAGAAAACTATACAGGTAAGCCGGTAAATGTTTTGAGACTAAATTTGACTGGGCACTGTTGCTTCTTATGGCAGCAACAGCGTGTTGCTACTTATGGCAGCAACAGCGTCTAGTCAAATTAGTTTCAAAATATTCAACAGAATATTTATTAAATGGTAAAGACATACAATTCGTACAACGTGTCAGACTATTAAGCATTAAAGACAGACTATTTTGAATCATTCATGTCATGACTATGACGTCAGCCTACACGTTACGTAGTTGATCATGATGTCATATGATTGAGTGAGGAAATGGATTCATGAATTCCATTCACGTTTCAATTCAAATCAGAACACATTTTGTGTACATATCTGAAACAGAAAATTACATGCATGCATGCATGCACGTACGCACACAGGCACACACACACACCCGCGCACGCACTCGAGCACACGCACGCACACACACACACAGTTGAGGAATGTCGCTCTGTCATTTCCTCCTACATATAAATATACATTATTAAATTGCTCTGGTGGCATGATTTATAATTAACACTGTCATAACTTAAATTACACTTTTAAAGCATCCATACAGGTAAACCTTTAACGAGCCAACTTAGTTTCAAAGTTATACAAAGGAATATTTCTTACATTGCAACAAATCTGGAGTATATATTTAAATAGTTTGCACATGACCGATAGATAGGTTGACACTATAACAGGCAAAATGCTTACTCATTCTTGTAAAGATGTAAGATTCCTTTAGTAACTTCAACCATAGGATTGCCAGAGAAGAAATGGATGGCAGGTGGTGTGCGGAGAACAGGACTGTGACTCTTCAGTCTTGTCCCACCACTAACTCCATCTGCAGGGGTTGGCGGTGGTGAAGACTCATCAGGAGAGTCTACAGGGCTGAATCTGCGCTGCGATATAGGCCTGAAGACCCGTGTTTCTACAGCAGTGGTTTTATTGCACAAAGCTTTCTCATCAGGCGTGCTTCTTGAATCAAGTGCATCACTTGCAACTTCATCATGCTCTGAATGATGTCGCGATGAACTGAGTGTGTCATCTTTAGAGCTAACCAGATTTGGTTTAGATACAACTGATGAATATGAATCTTTGTGTTGTCGGTTAGACATAGTATTAGTAATTCCTTCTGATTTTGTCAGGTCACACTTATCTATAAAACCAAACAAAAAGAGATATATCATAGGCAGTTACAAAATTATTAAGGAGGCTGATTGCTAAGGCTTAAGAGTCATCTACCAAGTTCTAGGAGCTCCACCAAAACAAACCAGATGTTACTGAGGTTTTATATCCAGAAGTAGTTCGATATTTTATAGAATAACTATAATCACCTTTGTATGGCATTCAAGCAATGGAATTCAATGAATGTCCAAGTTTTCAATAATCCATATAACCTCTTAAAATTCGTATTGTAGTGAAATACTATTTTCGCTATGGTTAACTCTTTAACCCTGGCAAAACAAAAATTACAAACTCTTGTTAATGTAAGAAAGATTCGGTTGAATATAAGTTGAAACTAATTTGACTGGGAGTTGTTGCAGCAACAGGTTCCAGTCAAATTAATTTCAAAATATTCAAGAATATTTATGTAAAGTTGTCTTGAAATTGAGACTGGAATTTCATGTGTTAAAGGGTTAACAGGCAGACAGGTATAAATAAGTCTATAAGATAACATAATGGCATTTTATTATTGAAATTTCAGGATCTAAATTTCAGGCTAACCATAGAGGAAACCTGTTGGAACATAGTGAGAATAACTTGAGTTGAAGTTGTTGCTGCCTTATACTAGTACTGTATGTAGCTTTCAGTGAATTGAATGTTCTTTCACTGACAAATCGCTGTAAGAAAGACATTCTTTACAATATAATACTTATCCAGTTGAATAGTTGGAAATTAATTTGACTGGAAGTCGTTGGTGCCTAAGGCAGCAACAGCTTCCCGGCAAATTAATTTCAAAATATTTAATAGTTTTCCTGTATGGTTGCCTTGAAAATGACATATAAGGAATTCATCGGTGAAAGGTTAAACTATTCAGCACAATATTACTACTTACCTCATAGAGAATCATGCATGTACATTGTAGTAGATACATGCAAGATTCTTCATGTGGTAAGAATTTTAGGGTTGAAAGTGTTCAGGTATCAAATATGACTGAGTGAATCAACACATTGGTCTTAAAAATCATTAATTTGTGCAAAAGTTTGTAAACCTAGGTAAATTAAAGGAAATTTTAATACATTATATACAGCAAATTCCATATGATTTTACTTGCGATACTTATATTAAATTGTACATTGGCACAGGACTGACACGTACCTTTAACATATGTTTCTATAGTAAACTCCCTGGCCACTCGTTGTCCTCTGTGCTGCTCTAGTGTAGCAGAACTTGCCTCTCTTTGACTGTTTGCTGCACCTTTCTGCTCCATATAGCGTTGGTCTGGTTTACAGTCAGATGTAAAATGAGGTGCTGGAAACATATCAAACAATGATAATTGATTTTTTTATTATCATTTTGCCTTTTTATTTTTAAAGTGGGACAGTTTGGGTGTGGCAATGAGTCAATTGCGAATGCTGATCAGAGAAATATTTAATCAAGTGAGAAATTTGTGACCATATGAAAAGGATTTGTTGGAGATTAAAATGCTGGATGGTTAGGACATAGGCAAACATGGCAAATGAGGAAAATGTATACTTTGAAGGCCAATCATCTGATATGGTTAATACCAATCGGGTCTAAAGCATGGAGTTGGTGGATCAAAAATGTATCTTTTTTCCTGGTGGGAGTGCAAATCTGCAGTGCCCCTCTGGGCCTCAAACCCCACCACCACCACACACACGTACATGAGCGATTCAGATTTATGGCACTTCGTACTTTGATTAGTTATACTCACCAGAGAAAATGAAATTGGATTAATTGTCAATTAAAAGCAATTCAAACCTAATGTGTATGATTCAATATGTCTGCGCAGCCCCATATATTGGTTAACAAAACCACAATAAGAGCTCCTGACCATTTGACCTATTCTTTGAACCTGAGTCTGTATCCAGACATCCTGTACTCAGATGCTATATACCGTTTGATTGCAGCAAGCGCATCACTATTTCTGTGCAGCTTGGCTAATCTGTTGAAGGAGACAATCCAAATAAATTCAGTTTTACGGACTTTCACACTCAAAGCCATAAAGCAAAGTAAATCATCCAAAAGAATCGGGAATTGCTAGAAAGCAGTCCCAAGTGTAGAATAACGTTTCCTACACCACCAATGTTTGGCTATTGAAAGAATCACACGTTCTAATACACACCTGTTACGACCAAATTTGAGTTGCCCACCAATACAGGGTTCCAAGAAAAAAGTTTTCAAAGCCCTATCTATCTATCCATGCACCAGAAAGCGTTCTTTTTGTCACAAAATGGATAGTAAGCATGAATTCATTAACATTAACATGGGCCTAAAATACAGATGTAAGATCAAGACATATTGTGACACACGCAATGTCATATACTTACTCACGTGCATATAATGCCACAAACAGTTTGAGGAGGAAACCTACCGTGACTTCCACATACAGGCGGAAGAATATCTAAGGGATACTAAAAACACAAAGATTCTCATGCACCTACAAAATTTGCCCAATCATATAAATGGGGAGAACGTGTTCTTTAAAATTATGCAAGTGTTTCGTCATACCCTGAGGATCATGACAAAACATATCTCAGAAAATAACAGTAGTATGGGATACACCCACTCCACACGCCAGATCCCATAAAGATCAACGATGTACATTGGGGGTTCCAAAATCTGAGTTGTTTTTATAAATTAGAGATTTACCTGTCCACCACATACCTACGCCAATCATGGCTTAACCCTTTAAGCCTTGAATTTATTCAAGAAAATTAAATTTTCTCAGAAAATGTCTATTTGCAGACCAACAAAGACAAATTTTGAAAATTTACCACGGTTATTGAGTCTTCTTTTGGTCTGCAAATGGATATTTCTCAAGACCACTGCAGAAGCCATTTTTGGCTGAAATGAGTGTTAAAGGGTTAGGTGAAGTAATGGCATTCATGCCAGCCAGCTAGCAAGCCAATGGTTGTTCTTAAGCTGTCTGAGAGCCTCTCATGCGTTTCTGGAGGTAAATGTGTACGTTTAGCTGGCTAAGGAGTTATGTGATTTGTATTTGGACATTTTCTCTTCGAGAAGTACACGTCACAAATCTCAAGGGGGGCGGGGGGGGGGGGGGGGGGGGGCAACTGCCCTTGCAGGCTACTGCCCTGACCACACACCATCTCGCGGCCACACAAGGTGACAAGGCATATCGACTCTCGATTGGTTCGATTATACACGCTTCACATAATTCAAACATAATTTTGGATGCAGGTATTAATTTTAATAAGTAAAATGTCTGATGCTCATCCGCATATAATACACTAGAAACTGGTTGTAAGCCTCTATGATTTAGCCTAAGCAGGGTTTAAGGAATGTTTTTTGACGAGGAGAGGAGAAACTATAAGAGGGCACTACAGGGATACACTATGGTAGAGGAAAATGGGGGGGGGAGATAACTCTGCTTGCCCCCCACCTCTACTGTACCGGTTCAACAGTTCTTTTGTACTGGTTCAACAGGCCTTGTTGGCAATGTAGAAAAGTCAGCCATGGAGAAGGCTTGCACGATTTTTGCTTCGAAACATCGCGATCGTGAGTTACGATTAAATCGTAGGTCCAAATTCCCCAAAAGTTTAAACAGGAGTAACGTGACAAAACTTGGACTAGGAATTGTCAAAGCTGATGCAATGCCCACCGCCGGTCGGGTTTGGTACACAAATACACAGGTACTATATTGATTACATAAAGGCATATGCCATTGGAAACACACATTCATATCTACGTTGCTGTTGGGGTGGGTAAAATTATGACATCTGAGCAGTTATTTATGTTTACTTGATGATAGATTTGGTAAAGATAGCGACGACTACATTTAGCAGATCGAACTTGTGCCGAGAGGTATGTAAATAATTATTGTATGAGTACGGGCAGTTTATAGTTGCTTTTAGAATGTAAGATTTACATGTAAGAAAAATCAACAGAATGCAGAGTTTAAAATACAACAATCTGAAATGTTGTTGCTTGATTTTCTTTAATTAGACATGACAACCAAACCAAAAAAATTATTACACTGCCTGACCTTATTAATTGAAACTGCTAAGTAACTCTAGAATTAAAAAGAATAATGGTCGCTGATTATTGCCTAACACTGCAACTAAGTATATACTTGGTATTTCACGACAGACTCAGGGTCTGCAGCGAAAAAAAGAAAATTATATGGAGATTCGAAGGAGTAACTAGCTGGTTTCTCAATGACAAAGGCCGTACAAAGGCTTGCATGATTATGCAGTATTTTAATCACGATCGTTTTAGATAAATAATCGCAATTATTCAATTAATCACCGCTGTACTGGTGATGGTGGTTTGGGGAGGCATAAACCTATCAAAACCGCTAGTATTGCAAATATCTGAAAAGAGATACAAACTTTACTTCAAATGGGAATTACTAACACAATGCTTGAAAAAATTTAAATTGGCATCGCTGATCAGAACACTAAAATGCCTCCAGTCTAATTGCCAGATAGAAATAGGTGTTGAGAAATCACAATTAATATGCTATTATAATCATTAGAGTACAATTTATGAACACAATATCAATACAATCTGGCAAGACCAAAACGGACCAAGAAAAATGAAAATTCAGCTAGGTGTGGCGCAGTGGTTTCTAAAAAGTGTGGCCTTCTCTAACTGGCTTACCCACATTTTGATCAAACATAGATGTTATTAATGAAAATAATTATAACAAATCTGCATTGTGCATTATTTTATGATTAGCGAAAGTGTTTAGTTTGCAAAACATTGATATGCTGACCAAATTATTCTTGGCCCGGGGCGAAATGGCACTCGGTAGAATGTCCCGAAAACTTCGTTTGAAAAAAAAACAATGGCGGATTTAAACATTTTAATGTTTTCTTTCATCAAAACAAGTCACAAAATAAGTAATATAGATATAATGCAGTATTTACATCCATTTATCACATTCACATGGATTAATATCAGCGGAAAATGTAAGCCAACTTTACATTTGAAAAACAACTATCTTGAAGATAGAAAATCTTTGATTATTCGATTATTTGGTTTTGTGATCATCCACGATCATATTTTAAAAAATTATCATGATTAATTGAATAATTGTGCAAGCCTAGTATATTGTAGCGCTTTGTGTTGTGATTAGTAAATATTCAACTTGTTCATGGCATGGCAGAATAGAAACACAATGAACACAGGCATGAATAGATTATAATTGTACTCATATACTGCTAAAATGCGACGGAAATGTACACACTTCAGACTTTAAACAAACATGATTTTTTTTTTTACGATTTTCTGATTTTTCCTCAATTATATTGTCAAATCAACATGGGCATGGAGACAGCCTTTCTGGGTTGCTACACCACACAGATTTTGCCAGCTCGTACAGGTATTTTCTGTCTATTAGCTGTAAATTTGATTAATAGCGTTGTCTAGTTATCTGATCTAAGCTGTCTATATATCTATCGTCATTTCTATTTGTTGCGTTCAGAATTATAGGAAATGCGTTACGCAAGCTACGACGCACAGGCCTACATATCTTTGACAAGATTAACCCACAAGATGACGAATATGCTGAAATGCCCGGATGTCAGTGAAAACCCCCCTTTAGTGGGTTGGTCTGTAGTTTTATTAACCACTATAAAAACATACTTACCGTTCAATCACTACTTGCTAAATCAAATATCTGCATTTAGCTATCAGAATAAAAATTTTATGCTCGCTTACATACTCCCTTACGCCTATATCATCACCATGCATACCCGTAACAAGGCTACTGGTGAGGGAACCCCAAGCATAAGCCTCAGTATAGACTGGCACCAGTCTGTACTCGCTCCTTGGTGACGCCTGTCACTAAGCGCACCTGCGCATGCACAATAGATCCCAAATGGGAAACAGATTCACTTTTCTAAATTTAAGTGCCATATATCCTGACTAGATTCTCAAATCATTCCCATGCGAGGTTGCTGAGGCCGGGTCATACTGATTGAACGCTAAGTATGTTTTATAGTGGTTAATAAAACTACAGACCAACCCACTAAAGGGGGGTCTGTTGGGGTTGTTATTACACCACAAAAACATCTTGACCGTTCAATCACTACTTGCTAAACCCGTAGATTTGGTCAGTGCCCTACTGTGAAACTTAGGTGGGTGGAGATTTGAGAATCCATAAACAAGGATAAAAATCAAACAGAACGTAACCAAATGCTAATACCATAACAAAATGGTACATCTTAATTAATCACACAGTGATTAACAAACAATGATTTCTTTAAACTTAAAGAAATAAACAATAAACCAATGAAAAAACTCACCATCTCACGCAGACAAACAGTCTTAACGGAAATGGAGTAGTGAGATTGGTAAATGATCTTCAGCCTTTTAGATAGAAACATGACATATCTAAAAGGAGTGCTGCTGCGCTCTGATATTATAAATAAAAAGGAGGTAAAAGGCTCGGATTTCGATCCTACGACTTGCATTACCTCAAATAAAGAAGAGCCAGCGAAAGCGAAAGAGGGAGCCTTCCCTCTAAGTTCATGAGCTTAAATGAGAGAAAGATTAATATGATCAGAAGAAGCCATCTCAAAACAACAGTCTCAGAATTCCATCTGGCCATAGAAAGCTAGAGACTGGCCTAACTACCTCCTCTGCATACAGGAGCCAGAAATGGGATAGATTCGATCTCTAGAAAGTCAGTACAACGGTTGAAACTTTTAAAAAACTCCGTCAATATACTGAAGTCAGTCAGACGGTGAAAAGGAAGATACAATTTTTTAAATAACTGGCTTAGCTGGGAGACGGTTAGATTGAATTTTTGATAAAAAAAATCCCTTCTAGGATATAAGACTAGACGGTCCCCAGAATCGACACCTAGGCACGGATGCCAAAAACAGGATCTGTCAAGAGACTAAGGTCTGCACACCATACTTCTAAAAGTTTTAAGATAGACCTTGAAAACTCTGCGAGTTAACTCCCTCCTGGCAGAAATACTGATGTCCTGACAACTCGCAGAAATTCTAGTCTCATGGATCAAACAGATGAAACTCTCCTAAGATACCGACTGCAAATTCCTGAGACTGAATGAATACACTAAACTCTTACTTTAGACATGAGGTCGGGGAGACTGGAAGAAGACAAGTGAAGACTACCCGGTGACAAAAAAGGAAATCTGCAACGCAGATCCACTTTGGTCAAAAGGGAGTTATCAGAAGAACTTCTCAAATCTGATCCCTGACCTACCTCAAGAGCAACGGAATCAGGAAAGATGGAGGAAACCCATAATCAAACAACCCTAGCAAGGACTGAAACAGAGCGTCCACCACCAATGCCCGAAATACGGAAAAAGGGGGGGCTGCAAGAGGAAATTTTAGCATACCGACAGGACGCAAAAAATATAAGAGGGAACAATCCCTATGCTTGAGAGTCGATTGACAACCAACCGTAGAAACTGGCCCTCTGAACAGGTGATCCCAGACTGTTCCCCCTCTCATGGGAAGCGTCTGAGAAAAACCAACACCAGGAGAAGACTTGACTTTTAAGAGAATTACAATCCGACCTAGGCTGCATTCCAGACTGCAGTTCTCTGGAATGAAACCGCTAGAATTAATAAAAAAAGCTCTGCTTATACTAGCCAGTCGTTTATATAAACGTGAAGGTGAATAGAACGACCGTAAAATAAACCTGCCACGGCAGAATTGACGGCACGAAGGGTGGATGAAAACAAGTGTAAAACGTCCAATATCTTTATGGAGAAGAATCACATGCCCAGATTCAGACTAGCGAAAACTGAGATAAGTCCTCCATCTAGAATATTGAAGATAAGATAAGAGGAAAAACCTCTTCAAATTGAGATCTGACGCCATCCACCCAACTTCTTGATGCTCCCAATTGGAACGAAATTCTAAGGACTACTTAGAATCATGAACTCCAACTCGTCCTCTAGGTCTCCCATCTTAACCAGGAAGGAATGAAAGGAGACCACCTAGAAACGACGGACAAAGGACGATGAAAATCCAATAGGAGCGAAAAACCTTAGCGATGATCTCTGAATCAGGAGACCTGAACGAGGGCTTACCAAGTCTCCCAAATTTAGAGACAGGCGCCCTCCTACTAGACCGTTGGGAAAAAAAGAGGGGGGGGGGGGAAAGGAGCAATGGATTCTAAGGCAATGGAAGAGGAATAGATAAAATATGATAAAGAGAAAAGGATGGGCCTACCCAGGCTACCACCATCCCTTCAGGTTCTCTTACTCTGAACCGCTTAAAGGAACAACCTCTAAGACTAAATCAGGAAATAACACAATCCCCCTTCTCATCTGATAAGAGGAGGCCTGCCGGACCTGGAATCTAGAACAATGAGCAAAAAAGGGGTCAGATTAATCCTCCTCCTCGAATCTGGCTTAGAACCTGAAGACACAGAAGAATTGGAAATTATCCTAGAAAGATAAGCACCAAACTCAACAGGCCTGGGACTCTTCCTCTATGGAAGGATTAAAGAGGGTTTTTAAAAAGAAGAAAAGTCTCTCTACACAGTTAACGAAGATCCTACGACTGACAGAATCAGCCCTAAAATATGGAAGATGATTGACCAAATATATCATAGGCCAAAGGGAGGAGCAATCTGAAGAGACATGTCTGATTTCTACTTTCTCAGAGAATATGTCCAGTTTCTCTTGATTTGAAACTGGACATATTCTCTGAGAAAGTAGAAATTTTCTTGAACAAATTTGAGGATTAAAGGACGACACAGTGGTCACAAGTGAAAAAGGACTGATTGCAGCTGTAGGATATTTCTACTACTACAGCCGCAGAATACAGTAATCATACATGCATACTATAGCATGATGATTGGGTGGTACAATTACAATGCACTGATTGTTACGCCTTCATATGGTAAGGATACCACACCATTTATTACGATATATATATATTGTTGGGGGAGGGGACGAGGATAATTGTTCAGTATTCAGTAACAACAAGTCTTATTTCTATGTATTCTATTTCTATTTACAGGTATTCTATGTAATACCTGTAATAATGCATGTAGGGCAAATAAAGAGATTGCAAACAACCCGCTACAGGAAGGGGCCATCGCCATGCCACCTTCATTTCATGTAGCAGACACACAGACCACTGTACATAAGCCATTTAAATCACCACCAATCTCAATAACGATCTTGTCACCTACTACTAATGCTAACACAAACAGCAATCCTACCTTACCATATACTAACTCTAAACCAATTCTTGATTCTGCTTCTACATGTACTGCCCCTGCAATATGTACTACACCAGATCTTCCAATCTGCACAACAACAGACTCTGTTACAGCTACTCAGCCAAATACTAACCAATCAAACGGCACAAAAAATAAACATGATGGCTGTCTATGTCGGGATCCTAGTAATCAATATATGATCAAGTGCGATGAATGCAAAGTTTGGATGCACTACGCATGTTCAGGGCTGCCCCCGTACATTTTGTCAATTTTAACATCATCCAAACGGAAATACACGTGTTTTGAATGTTCACATATTACTGACCACGTTAGAGTTTCTAGCTTGGTATGTCGCAGAACATAGACGCACATATTACCATGATCTATCACAGCATTACATGGCATCATCTGGAAATAATATCCCTCCAGATGCTGACAACTCTATAAGTATCGTGCATCAGGACACCCATAAGGATTCTCTGAATGCATCCTCAGCATCCAATGTCTCACTGTGTGATGATGTGATCCCGGAATCACAGGTTTTAACTCCTAAATTACAGGATATTGGTGTAACCACATGCAATAAAGAAAAACAGTCAACATTTAATATTGTTGAAATACTAAATGAGATTTTGGATGAAATACAACAAATGAAAAAGAGTCAGTCATCCCTCCAAGCAGATGTTCTCATTCTGAAAAATCAGACTCGGACTGCTCACGCTGGCAACATTTCTGCCAACAGGGCAGGGGAACAGTTCACCCCATTAGCTATACCTGACAAAACCAGCTATGAAAGTTTGCCCATAAGGCATAGGCCCATAGGTCATGGCCTGCATGTGCCTGCATCTAACATACCCAACCATGTGCCTGTACCTACTAAGATTACAGAATCTAATACACCCAAACCTATTATACAGCCTGGAATCAGGTCCTACAGAGAGGTTCTCTCAAACCAAACTTGTCATGATAGGCCTAACTCTGGGGATACACGTAGGCCTAATAGACAGACAACCCAACAGGAACAAACAACTACAAAAAATATCCTTGTAATTGGAAGTTCGACACTGAGGAAACTCAGTGGAAAATACATGTCAAATGACTGTATCAACACAACAGTTCGATCGTACAGTGGAGCATGTATAGATGACATTACAAACCGAGTAACTGACTTCCTTAGTCCAAATCACTTTGATGCTGTAGTCATACACGTCGGTAGTAATGATATACGTAGGCAATCCACCACTGACATGATATATGATTATGATGGTTTAATTGACCACATCAAGGCACTAGCACCTGGCATTACCATTAGCCTATCAGCTCTCTTGCCACGACCCACCAGCATATATGCCAATAGGAAAATTATGCAGTTCAATCACATGTTGCACTCCCTTACCACATGGCATTCTGTAAATTTCATAGATCATAATAATCTCTTCTGCCATCCAGATGGACGCATTATGCAAGCGCTTTTCCATGACCACATACACCCAAAGCAAACCATCAAAACCTAGTAATTTTTTATCCACAGCCCCCAGGACGAGTGCGTTTGTTCAACCATGCTAAATATTAATCCTATACACGCAACACAAACCAACACAATAGAGCGCATGTATCTTAATCAATCTAGAACAAAAACAAACAATAATGAATGTCAAAAGAACCAATTAAAATTATCCAATCGTTTTAAGATCCTTCCAGATTTATGCAACACTACAAATCCAGCCACTGATATGGATGCTGATGGAAATTGTAATGATAAACATAAAAACACAACAATTCAGTCAAGATCAATAGCCAACAAAACAAAAACAAACAAAAGTAACAAATCACTAAATAAGCACCGTCGCAAACCATATATTACTAATGTTTTAGAAAAAGATTTCAAAATTATATTTACAAATGCTGACACTTTGAATGCAGATAAAATAAATGAGCTTAAGTTACGACTGGAACTTATGGACAGCAAACCAGCAATATTAGCTATCTCAGAAATCAAACCCAAGCATTTCCGATATGAAAGAGTATTTGCTGAATATAACATAAACGGCTATGATACTTTACCTTTGAACATATCTAAAGGGACTGAAGGAAGGGGAATGTTCATTCATATAAAATCATCATTGCCATACAAACTCATAGACACTGACCTTGAATTTTCTGAATTTATCAGCATTGGAATTGATTTGGGCATTGGAAATAACCTGTTGTTCACATGCATTTATCGCAGCCCAAATTCAACATTAGAAAATAACAAAAATCTACAAATACTTTTAGGAGACCTAGTCAACAAGCCATTCTCCCACAGCATTATTGTTGGAGACTTCAACTTTCCATGCATCAATTGGGTAAATAACTCAACGACAAATGGGCCAGGCCATACAGAATATGAAATTATTGAGACTGTAAGAGATTACTTCTTGTACCAACATATTACAGAACCAACAAGAGGGAAGGGAACAGATAGACCATCGTGCATTGATCTACTATTTACAAATGAAGAGGGGATGGTAGATCAAATTGACATTGGCGCACCCCTTGGAAAAAGCGATCATGCACTAATAACCTTTAAGTTTAATGCTGAAGTGATAGGCTTGCCAAAACCAAAAACAAGATATTTGTATGAGAAAGCTGATTATGAGAAAATGAAACAAATGCTTGATATGGATTGGGATGAGATGTTGAAGGATAAGGAAGTAGACGATCAGTGGCAAATTATTACATCAGAATTAAATTCGGCTATTCAGGAATGTGTACCACAAACATGTATTAAGAGAGATTTTACAAACTTCAACAAACACGAACTCCCATTCAGTCAAAAGATTTTGTCCAAGATTCACCGCAAGCGTAGACTCTGGGCAGAATATAAGCTAACGAGAAATGATACTGTGAGGATTAAATACAATAAAGTACGAAATCAAGTTAGTCAGGAAACTAGAAAAATTGTTAAGTTACATGAGCAAAAAATTACAGAAAAAATTAAAATAAACCCAAAGAAATTCTGGACATATGTTCAAACTAAGACTAAAACTAGACTGTCTATACCAGACTTATATACTGATAACAATAAGAAAAACCTTACTACTTCTAACTGTGAAAAAGCAAATGCCTTAGCAAATTTCTTTTCATCTGTATTCGTCTGTGAACCTGACGATATGCTACCAGAGCTTGATAGACTATCTACCCCGCAGCAAAATATCTTACAAATAAAGCAAAATGATATCAAAAAGAGTTTAGATAAATTAAAAATATCAAAGTCACCCGGTCCTGATGGCATCCAACCGCGTATCCTAAAAGAACTTAGTAATACTTTAGCCCACCCGCTCAAAATATTATTTCAAAACTCATTGAACTCCAGTAGATTACCAACACCATTGAAGCAGGCCAATATTACACCTATATTTAAAAAGGGAGACAGAAAAGTCACAAGCAATTATAGGCCAATAAGTCTGACAAGTGTCGTCTGCAAAGTACTTGAAGGTTTAATTAGAGACAGTATCATCCAGCATATGAAAACGAATGGCTTATTTAGTAAATGTCAATTTGGTTTCATCCCAGGTCGGTCCACTGCAGTTATTGACGGTAGTGGATAAATGGTTACAAATATTGGATAGTGATGGTGGTGTGGTGGATGTTGCATATTTTGATTTTTTAAAGGCATTTGACAAGGTTCCCCATCGTAGACTTGTACATAAACTGAATCTATATAACATCAATCCACAGATTATTAAATGGATAGAAAGCTTCTTGTCACAGCGTAGCCAGAGAGTAATCATTAGTGATGAACCCTCTGAATGGAAATCAGTATTTAGCGGGATACCACAGGGATCAGTTTTAGGACCAGTGTTGTTTGTTTTAAATATAAATGACTTACCTAATGTGATAGCTAACAATATTGAAGTATACCTGTATGCGGATGACACAAAACTTTTTCATGGCATAAAATCCAATGATGATGCTAACGAAATGCAACAAGATATATACTTATTAAAAGAATGGACCAGTAAATGGTTACTCCAATTTAATGCTGTACATCTATGCGAATTGGCAAAACCAATTTACAAAATCATAGCTATATTCTCGGTAAAGACGGGTCCTGTATTAATCCAAGCGAGGATGAAAAGGATATAGGTGTTATTATGGATGATAAACTATGTTTCGAGAAGCACATAATAGATAAAGTTAATAAAGCCAACTCCATTATGGGTGTAATAAGGCGCACATTTGTATCCCTTGACACAAACATATTTAGAACCATGTATACATCATTAGTGCGGCCACATCTGGAATTTGCTAATCAGGTTTGGAGCCCCTATCTCAAGAAACATATAGAGCTGTTAGAAAATGTTCAGCGAATGGCAACAAAAAGTGTCTCGGGACTATCAAAACTAAATTATGAGACTAGGCTCAGGGTCCTTAATATACCAACTCTTGCATACCGTAGAGTACGAGGAGACATTATTGAAGCTTACAAAATTATAACCAAAAAATATGATCCAGAAGTGTGCAACCTATTTGAATTTCGATCAGACGCAAGAACCATGGGACACAGGCTAAAACTATACAAATCCAGATCACGTTTAAACATACAAAGATACTCCTTCAAACATAGAATTGTGGACTTATGGAACAGTCTTCCGAACCATGTTATAGAAGCAACAACCATGATATCATTTGAAACAAAATTAGATAAACTATGGGATAACCAACCCCTATACTATAACTATCTAGCTGGCAATATAAATCCCATGTTTTATTACCAAATTGAAAAAGGAAATTAGGAATCTGTCATTACAGGCTTTTAGCCTTCTCACAGAAATAGAATATGAGTGAGAGAGAAGTCTTGTACTCCTCCAGAATTTTCCTTACGCGAAAGTTGAAAAATTAAGGAGTACCGTGCTTCCAACTGAAGAAAGTTATCGGGAGCACTGAGTACCTTATTGATAGTAGATCCTTCTCTGATGGCATAGTTTACTTTATTTATGAGAAATGAGTGTTACACTCACGGAAACATACGACGTTGGTTGTGGGAAAAACATACAAGATGTCATTAATTACCTTGGTAGTTGAAAGATTCTGGATGTTTATTGCCATCTGCAACTTCCAGGCGCAGAACTACTAGTGATACGGACATCAGTAACACTTATGACCGCATTTAATTAACATTTATTTACGATATTTTGATCGCATAATTGTTCAATTCATGATTTTCTGCTGATATGAAAAAGGAAAATGACGTTTGTCCATCTTGCTCTTTTTTCGTGTATCGACGGTTCTCGGATTCTCGTAATCTCTCAGAGACGAAGCCGAAAGAAACCGAATAAGATCCATACCACGACAATCGGTTGGTGTCGTATTTACGACAAGTGCGAAACAATCCGTATGTTTACGGGAACTTTAGGCATTTGTTATTAAAGAAAATCACAGGTGCAATTACAGATTTGGAAATATTCCAGTAATGACATTGTGGAGGTATGCAAACAAGCACAAGACGACCTTTTTGGACAATCAGGTTAATAATAAGACGCTATGAAAGCAAATAATAAAATTCAATCAAGCAAAACCAGTTTTCAAGCTCCTGCAATTTGACCACAGAAAATGGGCTGTATTACAATCTCTCATTCTATGACATTACTGACTACAGTGTATTTATAAGTGTACGCAGATATATTATATGAGCGTATGATGATAGCAAGCGGACTGGCATGCTGAATATTATTACAAGTGTTTACAACGGTGTACATAATAGAGTTGTAGTGTGGTTAGAATGTTTTATATCAACCATTAATCATTATTCATGGAAATTTATCAATCACAAAGCATAAACAGATAATTCAAACAGTTTAAAAGTGTGAAGTCAATTTGCCTGGAAGTTGTTGCTGCCTCAGACAGCAGCATCTCGCAGTCAAATTAGTTTCCAAATATTGAGCAAATTTGTGAAATTACTTTATTCATCGTAACTTTATACCGTCCTATTCAGTGGTTTAAATAACGCCTTTTACAAGCGCAATTCGGGTAAAACTAACTTTTCTTAATTTCTAAGTCACATAAACAAAATAAATCTTTGAGAACGTCAAGCGTCATTGTTGCATTTCAACCAAACTTTTGATTGCAAACTTACCACTGTTCACAAATTGCAATGGTAAAATCTTAGAAATAATCTTTGCCTGTAAATGGTCATTCCCCAGCAGGGCACTGCATTTTTGGCTGACTTGACCGTTAAAGGGTTAAGTGGACAAAACAACCTTTGACTGTAGGCCTAAGTGTAACACCAGATACGAAACTGTAAGAAGTAATCTGAACTGACTATTGCAAAATTAACCCTTTAATGGGCAAGATTTCTCAAGAAAATGTAAATCTTTGATTTTGCTTAGTGGACATCCATTTCCAGGCTAGGATAAGAGTATTTTTGAAAGTTTGCTACTGGAAGGACTGGCTCGGTTACCCAGCCAGTCATCCCTGTGTTAAAATGTCACAAATTTTCTCTTGGCCTGCAAATGGACATTTCTGAAGAATACTCCAAATGCCATCTTGACCATTAAAGGGTTACGGCAATATACAGTAATATTTGCTTTCAAATAGTTGACAGCTTAAATCTGTGTGGTTGACTTGGCATTGCAATACTGGAATTGCATGGATGAACATGTTAATTTGGCTGCAATGCTCACATAATACAACAACTTCTATACAAAGTATCAAATATGTTAACTTATTTTGAAAGCAATTTACGTAGTATATATTTTCAAAATATTCAATAACTTTGGCATATTGAGTAGAAGATCACTACTCAATATTTAGATTTAATTGGTGAAAGGGTTAAACTTTGTAAATAAATACAGTATATGTGCATGGAACTGTGAAAATTCAAGTTTGTATTGAATTCAAATATTATTTTAACAATTTGAAGGTTTGGTTAAACTTAGTGATATACAATGTGCGCGATAATTTATTTAATGCAATCTACAGTCATGACAGTCAGTTAATGGTTTTCAAATAATTTAACTTTTGAACATTCAGACGGGCCAAATATAGCTTCTGCAGTAGTCTTGATGATTGTAGAGGTGCAGACCAAGAAAAGACTACTTTTGTAAATTTACACCTGGAATGACTGAGTCGATAACCGAGCCAGCGGTAGCCATTCTAGTGATAAATTAAAAAAAATAAGCTCTTGGTCTGTAAATGGACATAGATTTCGATGAGAGAATTAGCATATTCTTGAACCATTTTGAGGGTTTAAAGGGTTATGCACGATCTTAATTAAATATGTAAATGTTAATCATGTGTTATAGAATCATACGTTATTACTTAGGATGAAATAAAACAAGTCATTGTTAGTTGCAGTACGCTCAGATGTCCATTATCCTACAAATTTGTTCAAGAAAATTTAAATTTTCTCATAGAAAATATCCATTTGCAGGCCAAGAGAAGACTATTTGTTTTAATTTACCACTGGAATGACCGGCTCGGTTATTGGGCCAGTCATTCCTGTGGTAAATTTTCAAAAATGGTTGTCTCTTGGTCTGCAAATGAACATTTCTCCAGACCACTGCAGAAGTCGTTTTTTTGGCTGATATGAGTGTTAAATGGCTAAGACTTGACAGTGACCTTATGATGAACTGTTTTAAGAGCCCTTCAATGTTTGTTTCCATTTTTGTTTGGCCACTGTCAATTTGTATGCCAGATGACTATTTTTGAAAGTTTGCCACTGAAATGATTGCTTATTGAGCAAGTCGTTTCGCTTCTAAAATTTCCAAAATGATCTCTTAGCTAGCGAATGGACATCCCTCAGAACATCCAGTTTTGGCCGGCTTGACCATTAAATGGCTAATGTATCGCCTCAACCTTCGGCCACAAAAGACAGGTTTTATTGTACTCTGATCATGCTTAATGGTCAACCTGAGCAAAAACTACTTTCGCAGTCGTCTTAACAAATATCAATACACAGGCCAAGAAAAGACTATTTTGGAAATTTTCCCACTTCAAAGAATGGTAAATAAAGAAGAACAGTGTTCACTTGGCCGGGAAATAGACATACACTAAGCAGAAATTAAAATTTTGTAATACTTAACCATTAACCCTTTAACACTCATATCAGCCGAAAATGGCTTCTGCAGTTTTAAAACAAAAATTTACCACTGGAATGACTGGCTCGATAACCAAGCCAGTCATTTCAGTGGTCAGTTTTCAAAAATAGTCTTCTCTTGGTCTGCAAATGAACACTTTCTATGAGAAAATTGAAATTTTCTTCAACCAATTCAAGGGTTAAGTATATCTTTTGTATTTTCAGCCAATTACTTCATAGATCTGTGAAATACACCAGCAAAGCTAAGACACCTATCAATGAAGTGTTTGCAGTGTGTTTAATTCTTCAGACTACAATTGACCGTGTATATTATTTGATATGTGTGACTATCTGAAATATTATAAATTTAGAATTAAGACATTCCATTCACGCTCAATAGTCTGATTTAGTGAAGGCACATGGAAAACAGCAAAGAGCTTTCAAAGTAACTTTACACTTTAAAGATAAATGTTTGCGAGGTTTATTTTAGGGGAAAATTGTAAGCTATGTCATCCGACAATAATCTGGCAAACAAACACAAATCTGAGCCTCTGAATGGTCTTATTGGATCTGGCTTACCAAGTTTACTCCATCCAACCAGTGTCAGACACCTAGTGAGAGAATGGCTTAAAGAGGACACGCCCAGTTTTGACTATGGTGGATTTGTGGTGGGTGAGAAAGAGGAGACAGCGGTGTTACTAATGAAAAGTCCAGGTGTAATTGCAGGGCTTCCATTCGTCGAAGCAATTTTTGATGAATTAGACTGTCATGTTCGGTGGTTTGTTACAGAAGGATGCTATATTGAACCCGATACCGGGAGAGTAGTAGCACAGATATCAGGAAAAGTTAGACGACTTTTACTTGGTGAACGAATTGCTTTAAATTGTTTGTGTCGTGCAAGTGGTATAGCATCCATATCTAGGAGATTACAAAAGTTAGCTCGTAGTGTAGGCTGGATGGGCGAGGTCGCCGGGACGAGGAAGACCACGCCTGGGTTCAGATTAGTCGAAAAGTATGCTTTGCTTGTGGGTGGAATATCCACACATCGCTATGACTTATCTTCTATGGTCATGCTGAAGGATAATCACATCTGGACAGCGGGCAGTATCAGCCAGGTATGTAGATCTCATATCACACCTGTACACTTACACTGAGTTCTCTCACTCTGACATTTAAATTAGAATAGACTCCAATATGGCAGAAAGCTTTTCAAAATCTAGATACCGCTACTGTAGGGTCAGTGAGCTCACAAATATGAATGCATTGGCAAGTAATACTCTAAAAAACCAGATTCTACAGTGGTAAATTTTCAAACATCTCTTGCTTTGTAAATGGACATTTTAACTCACCTATGTGAACTTATACAATCACGATTTGTTTGTCTGTCATCTGTCAACAATTGTGGCACGTTTCGCCATTTGTTGATGGATGAAAACCAAATGTGGCAGATATGGTCCTGTTGGCAATATCTATTTGGGCTATGAAGATGAAGTGGTCACGCCCACAAATAGCAGAGTTATGGCCCTTGCTATATTTTCAAAGTATTCAAGCCTATGAGCAAAATATGTTTATGGCGCATTTCGTCATTTATCAATTGATTAAAACCAAATTTGGCAGACATGTTCCTTTAGGCAATATCTATGTGGGCTATAAGTGGCCACACCCTTAAACAAAGGACATAACTCTGGTTCATTAATGCATTTTGGAGTATTGAAACCTATGGGGAAAATACATTTGTGACACATTTCATCATTTACCGATGGATTAAAACCCAATTCGGTAGATATGTGCCTTTAGGCAATATCTCTTTGGGTTAGGAATATGAAGTGGCCATGCCCACAAATAGCAGAGTTATGTCCCTTGCTATATTTTAAAAGTATTGAAGCCTATGGAGAAAATATATTTGTTCCACTTTGCGTCATTTATTGATGGATTACAACTAAATTTAGTAGATTTGTTCCTTTAGACAATATCTATTGGAGCTATAAATATGAAGTGAACACACCCTTAAACAAGGGTCATAACTCTGGTTCATTGAGGTGTTTTTAACTATTGAGCCATATGGGGAAAATACATGTTTTCGCCAATTGTTGATAAATTAAAATCAAATTTAGCAGATATGTTCCTTCAGTCAAATATCTATTTGAACTATGGATATAAAGAGTATGCATCTTTAAACAAGGGTCATAACCCTGGTTCATTAAGTCTTAAACTGTTGCCCACTATGGTGAAAACCCATTTGCTTCGTCAAATTGATGGATTAAAATCAAATTTAGCAGATATGCTTCTTCAGTCAAATATCTATTTGGACTGTGAATGAAAAGACGCCACACATTTAAACAAGGGCCATAACTCTAGTTCATTAAGACTTAAAAAGTATTGAAGCCTATGGAGAAAATATATTTGTTCCACTTTGCGTCATTTATAGTCAACAATAGTGTCAAGGATGGCTGCCCCATTGAACTGTTGAACCATTTGGTTAAAATACATTTGCTTTGTCAATTGTTGATGGATTAAAAGCAAATTTAGCAGATATGTTCCTTCAGGCAATATGTATTGGCCTTATGAATATGAAGTACCCATGACTTGAAATAAGGGCCATAACTCTGGCTCTTTACAGCATTTTAAGTTTTGAACCCTATGGGGAAAATAATCTGTGTCATGATTCGTAAATTGTTAACGGACTAAAACAAGGTTTGTCAGAAATGTTCCTTTAGTACACGTTAATCATTTGACAATAGTGTCAAGGATGGCTGCCCCATTGATTAATGGTACTCTAGGTTGGTCAATCATGCCAATATTCTGGCATTTCCCCATCCAAATTTGTTACTGTGACCTCACCATTGCCCCTTTGGTAAATGTCAGTGTTGTGACAATTGAACTCTTGATCAATACTGTCTGTGATGGCAGGCCCATTGATCAATGGTATTTTCCCCATTGGTAAATAATGTCAATGACACCAATATTCCCGCATTTCTTCATCCACATCTCTTACTGTGACCATTGACCCATTGGTAAATGTCATCTGCTGTGTCAATAATGTCAGGGATGGTTGCCCCATTGATTAATGGTACCTTTCATATTGTTCAATAATGTCAATAACACCAATATTCTTACAGTTCTTCATCCACGTTTTTCACTATGACCATTGATAAATGTCATCTGCTGGGTCAGTAATGTCAGAGGTCCATTGATCAATGGTACCTTTCCCATTTGTCAATAATGTCAATGACATCAATATTCTTGCAATTCCTCATCAAATTTTTTTACTGTGACCATCGTCCAGTTGGTAAATTTATGTCATCTGCTGGGTCATTAATGTCAGGGATGGCTGCCCCATCGACCAATGGTACTTTTCCAATTGGTCAAAAGTGTCAAGGACACCAATATTGTGGTGGGATATGGTGCCATCCAGACAGGAAGTAGAATGGTTTCTGGATGATAACTCTGTTACCGTTTATCAAATCACTTTGAAACATCATAGGGTGGTTGGACTAGGTCTGTAGAAGAAATCTTTTGAAATTGACAATGATCCGAAATCCAAGATGGTCACCAGCTACCGGTATATGGTGGTTGGACTAGGTCTAGAGAAAGATACTGTTGAAGTCGACGATGATCTTAAGTCCAAGATGGCCCCCAGCCACTGGTTGCCATCTTGAAAATTAATTTCTCCTTCAATCAATACTCACCATTCTATTACTTCTGATACAGCTAGCCCTGATAGCTGGGTCCTAGGACTATAGACTTAGAAAGCTTTACCGACTCCTGGAACCGGGTACTCGACTCCCAACTGCCGAGTACCCATTTGCCATGAAGCTCATTCTTGTTTACATAGCAACAAGAGACACATTCTTTTTTGCAGTTTGAAGTCTTGAGATTGTTCTAAGTCTTTTTTCTGTGTTAAATTGTGATAGCTTGTGCACTCTCTAAAGGATATTTGGATTACCATGGATGCTGCCGATGATAACCAGGTTGTATATATTTCCATGTTATTCCATTGTTAAAAGACTTAGGTCTTTGAAATTTTGTCTGTGTCGCATGTTCCAATTTCTAACCGCAAAGAATCTGGGACGTGTGTTAACAACGAAATATGCCAGATGATCGCCTTCTTTAAACCCCAACAGGCGATCGGCAGATATGAAAATAGGTGTTGGTTGACAGTGTTTTTTAACACGAATACCGGCTGATGTCATTCTCCGTAAGATCCGAGCGGGTGACATCACACCCGTGTTTCTCGGATGTTTATGTGAAGAAAATGTTTGATTAATTCGCGCATCTGATTCTAGGTGCTGCGTACTTTAATTGGTACCAGAAAACTTTGGAATTTTCAAGTTGTGCGTGTTATCACGATCTGTTTGCAATGATCAGTGGCTTCAAAATTCTTGATTTAGATGAGTGGTCTGCAGTTTTACCGTGTGCTACAGCAGTTTGTTTACATTTTGCTGTTTCTTCACATATCATTTTGGCCTTCGTTAGGAGTATAATTTATATTTATTAGTAAATATACCCCGAATGCTATGCGATATGATTCCTGGTTCCGTTATACATCCTTGAGTATCAGTGTATGGGTGTATTATTGCCCGCTTCGTTCTTGTCGTCATAATCAATGCGATCTTTGCTGTAACGTTGCGGGGTGGGGTGCGGGAGGGTGACAGTTAATTTATGGTCAATATATTTGAAAATTAATTGTCTGCCTTCCATTTTTGTTTCGTTCCGCTGGCTTATTGTAGGTTTGGTTTTTTATAGGCCAAGCCAGCCCCGCCATCATGTGTCGAGTGCCACATCGTACGGGTTCTATGCAAGGACCATGTCTGTTTCCACTGTACTAAGTGTAGTCTTGACAGTAGGTGTAACGTTTGCGCTGTGTGGTCGGTCGATATGATGCTTAAGTTCCTTGCCAGAAGGACTTGGCAGGGTCTGACGCGGGGTCAGGCGGTCCGAAAGTAATTCGTGGAGCGTCCGTTCGGACCGTGGGGGCGTTCCACGTCTGCAACCGGAGGTGCCGGAGATGGCACCGCCGGCGTGGTTTGGTCCGGCTATGCAAGGCTTCTTGCGTAGCATTCTGCCCACACTGGTGTCGTCCCTGCTGCCAAAAGTTGTAGGGCAGTCTCTCCCCATGTTTGATTCAGACCCTGTCCTTGGACAGGGTTCTGGACTGGACACCGAGGGAGCCGACTCGTACGGCCCCCTGGCAGTCCCATCGGGCTCTGGCCTAACGGGTTCTGTCTCTCTGCGGCCACCTCTGGGTGGTCGAGTAGCGGTGGCCGGTCCGTCAGGCATGGGAGCCGTCCACCAGGACGGCTCCATGGTTTCCTCGTCTAGTGATGACTCTTCGGGGTCTGAAGATGAGGAGGCCAAGGAGGAGAGGTTGCTGCGGCCTGTGATGCCGCGGGTGGAGAGCATGGAGGTCGATTCCGTCCTGGACGGAACCGCCCTCCATCTGTCTGGCTTGGCGCAAGACAGGGCAACGGCTCCGCCCGTGGTTGAGGCCAATCTGGTACCGGGCACCGGTCCCGTGATGGTTGGTTTGCCGCCAACCGACACGGTGACGGGTGTGCCGGGCCAGGCATGGTACTCGCCTATCTGGCCTGGTCCGGCGGTCAGACATGGGGTGCCGTTGGCGCCCGTGTTTGGCCACGGTTCCGCGACCACTACGGGTCCGCACGGTTTTCCGTGCGGGCCTACTCCATGGACTGTTGTGTTCCATGGGGTCACGGCAGAACCGTACGGTACCAGAGTTCCTGGCATATCAGTAATGGCTCCTAGCCGGGAGGCGTTTGCTGGTAGGGCCGTGAACATGTCAACAGGTGACGTGTTCACGGGAGTGTCCTCCTCGGAGACGGATTGGTCTGAGGCTCTGGCTTGGCTAGCCAGGGTAGACCCATCTGTGGTTCCGACCACGGCCGAGGAGGATGCACCCCGTCCATCGGTGGCATCGATGGGGACGGGGATCTTGCCCGCAGCCTGGATCCAGTCTATTGGACTGGATCCACGGATTATTGAGTTACTTGATGCTATTTATAGCAAGCAGCTCATGACCAAGGGCCAGCTTCCTGCAGCCTCCAGGGAGGTGCGGGCGAGGTGTCGTATTCCATGAGGGTAATACAACAGGTATGGTGTTGTCCCGTCGGTCACCGAGGATGACCTATGGGTACTGGGTGTCCAGAGTGCTGGAGCGGGTGGCCCCGCCCCGGCACTGGTGGACAGATCTCAGGGACACCATGATGAAGTCCTGTCCCTATGTGATGAGGGTGTGATGGCAGCTATGAGTGCTGTCAACCATTCTTATCGTCTTCTTCAGTCGGTGTGGGCTGAAGCGGGGCAGGCCACCCTGTGCCACCTGTGGCGCTTTCATGCATCAATGACAGCCTGGTGCTGTCTATGGACGCATTGGCAAGGGTGTAGGCACGTGTAACCAAGTCCAGGAAGCAGATGGTTCTTGACCATATGCGTCCAGATACGGCCGTCAGGGAGCGTCTTCTTGGGGTGCCCCTGACAGGCCCTAGCATCTTTGGTGGCCAGGCGCGGGCCATCTTAGAGGACACGGCCAGCATTGCGCAGAATCGGTTGGCGGTTAACTTGCAGCTAGAGCTAGTGCATGCGCGCACTAGGGGCTGTAGCTAAGCCGCTGACCGTGCAACATTCTAAGAAGCAGAAAAAGCACAACGGCACGGCGAAAGCTAAGCCTGGTGCTGCTTCTGCTTCTTCTGGGTTTTCTCAGCCGCCTCCGGCGAAGAAAGCCAAGAAGGTTGTGGAGGCTCCTACCCTCCCCAATGTTGCTCCTGATCGCCCGAGAGGCGGGAAGGGCAAAGGGAAGGGTAAGTCCTCAAAGGGCGGAAAGAAGGGAGCGGATCGTACCTGAGGGTATGAGAGCTCCGTTCGCATCTGTCTGGACCGCACAGCGGTGCCAGTTAGACCGGCCAAGCCAAGACCAAAATGGTTCTCTCTCTCGTCAAGAGAGGGGGGGGGAGCGGATCGCGAGCCAGACACCCCCATTAGGCGTCGAGGCGTCTATGGTGGGTGGAAGGCTCATGCGTTTCGTCGAGGCTTGGCGAGGTGTGACGTCAGACAGTCTGGTCATGGGGGTGGTTATCCCATGGATACATGCCAGAGTGGTGGGACTTTCCACCACAGAATCTGTCTTTGGCACCTGTCTGGACACCCGTTCCAAGGGAACCAGACAAGTTAGAGGCCATTCAAAATGAAGTGTCAGGTTTGCTTCTGAAGGGAGCAATAAAACCAGCAAACCGGAACACTCCAGGCTTCTATTCAAACATGTTCCTTGTCCCCAAGAGCACAGGGGGATGGAGAGCCGTACTCAATCTCAGGCCATTAAATTGGTTTATCCATATGCCTCGGTTTCAGATGGAAACTCCGAGGTCAGGAATGGCAGGATTGAGGAAGGGAATGTGGTGTGTATCGATCGATCTGAAAGATGCATATTTCCACATTCCAATGAACATGAGTTGTCACAGGTTTCTGAGATTTGCGTTTTAGAATCAAGTATGGGAGTTTATAGTCCTCCCATTCGGCCTGTCGACAGCTCCACGGGGTTTCACCAGAGTGGTCTTTGTGGTGACAGCGTTTCTCAGAAAAGAGAACGTGGCGCTTCACACCTACAGACGATTGGCTGATCAAAGCAGACACGCCAGCCAGGCTAGGAGTGGATACGGCTCTGACTGAAATTGCATTCAGATCTAGGCTGGATAGTCAACAAGGAGAAATCTGAGTTGACACCCACTGAACATTTCGTTTATTTAGGGATGCGATTCGATCTCGAGGAGGGCAGGGTTTACCCGTCAGACCCCAGAGTGGTGTCTCTGTTAGCCATCCTCAAGAGTTTTTCGATTGGGAAACCACATTTAGGTGAGGCGGTTTCTTCAGATGCTGGGCATGATGGTCTCCATGGAGCAGGTGATCCCGTATGCTGCTCTAATGCGAAGACCTATCCAGTTGTATCTGATGTCTCTGTGGAAACAGAGAACAGAACCCCTGTCAAAGCTGGTGCCAGTTTTGGAGCCAATAATGTCGCATCTTGTATGGTGGAAAAAGAGCCTGAATCTCCTAGTAGGAGTTTCGCTGCACCTACCCCACCCTCAGCTGTCCGTGTACACGGATGCATCGCTGGAGGGATGGGGGGGCCTGCCTGGGAGAATACCAGGTCTCGGGCACATGGACTCTCCAGGAGAGCCAGCTGCATATCAATCTGTTGGAAATGATGGCAGTGGAACTGGCATAGGGAAAGGTTCTTCCAAAAGTCAGGGGCAAGGCGATATTGATATGGTCGGACAACTCGATAGTAGTATCATCCATAAATCGCCAAGGCGGGACCAAGTCACTCACACTGTGTATCAAAGTGTGGCACTTGATTCAATGGTGCAAGTATTACTCGGTTGTTTTGAAAGCAGCTCACATTCCTGGCCGATTGAACATTCTGGCGGATGCTTTGTCTCGCAGACAGAGAGTTCTGCCAACAGAATGGTCTCTCAACCCTCCAGTTCTACACAGGATCTTCGAGCATTGGGGCAAACCCAACGTGGACTTGTTCGCCACAAGGGAAAATGCTCAAATCATGACTTATGTCTCACCGATTCCAGATCCAAATGCCATCGATACAGATGCTCTGGCGATAAGCTGGAGAGGGATGCACACTTACGCGTACCCACCCACCATTCTTCTACCGAAGATATTGGTGAAGATCAGGGAGGAACCGTGCCTGGTCCTGCTAATAGCACCGTATTGGCCCAGCAGGGCGTGGTTCACGGATCTTCTAGATCTGCTGGTGGAAAACCCAGTACAGTTGCCCGAGATTCCGAACAAGCCAAGGGACACTTCCTACACGAGCGTCCCGAAATGTTCAAATTGACTGCATGGATGTTATCAAACAACGTTCCACGTCGGAAGGCTTTTCTCGACAAGCTGCAGATTTCATCGCAGCTGCGAGAGGGAGTTCAACCTTCAAGTCATACAACCACAAGGTTAACAAATTTTCAGACTGGTGTGAAGGAAAGTGTATTGATACTTTTCAATCCACTATTCACCAAATAGCAGACTTTCTCTGTGAGCTGTTCTATACAGGACTGGCTCCTGTCACAATTGCTGGATACATGTCAGCTTTGGCATCAGTTATCCCTTGTCTAGCCAACAGGGATAGTCCAGAGGTGGCCCAGGTGAATGGTATGGTGAAGGGAATGAGAAATCTCGGACCGAGACCACCGGTAGTCATTCCAGCCTGGAGTCTATCTTTAGTGCTTAATGTCCTGGCCAAGCACCCTTTCGAACCATGCACTTTCAGCAGAGAGGGACCGATTTATTGTCTCCGGAGAGGGGCTGCGTCTACTTCCAAGAGCAGAGTTTATATCAAAGAATCAATCTTTGAGATATCCCGGCAAACCGATCATTATACCGAAACTAACTAGGTTTGATCGTGATGCCAGTGTCTGGTGCCCAGTCCGTGCTTTGACTAAGTACAAGAAACGGACAGACTCGTTGGGGTCGAATGATAGACATCTGTGGATCTGCCATAAGAAGCCATATGGCGCCGCATCCATGGATTCTATCTCTCGTTGGGTAGTCGAATGCATTCAGACTACCAATGAGATTGCGACTGGGCACCAGGTGCAATGCGCAAGGGCACACGATGTTAGAGGAATAGCCGCCTCGACCGCCCACTACAGTGGTGTTCCGTTAGAGGACATCATGGCTGTTGCACAATGGCACTGTGAGTCCTCTTTCATGGATTACTATATGAGGGATGTGTCAGACTCCGCCAATCCACTTGCTTTAGCTGTTTTGAAACGATAGTTATACGACCACACTGCTCTTCTCCCTTTTTTGGCATTCGTAAGAAAGAATTAAGAAGCAGACATGGTCGAGCGAGAGGATGTCAACCAGATTGTGTCACTGATGGCCGGACAAGTGAATGGTTGGAGGCGCCACGTCTGGAATCCAAATATCATGAGGTAATTCAAGATTGAGACTCTTTTGTATTATGTGTATATATCATGTTCATTCATCTTATATATTCATGCTCATTCCCTGGCTAATATATATATATATATATATATATATATATATATATATATATATATATATATATATATATATATATATATATATATATATATATATATATATATATATATATATATATATATATATATATATATATATATATATATATATATATATATATATATATATATATATATATATATATATATATATATATATATATATATATATATATATATATATATATATATATATATATATACACCTGTGCAAAAGTTAAGCACCACCCTATTTTTACGCACATGCGAGGGTATATTCATGTGCTATGAAGAAAGCAATAGCATAAACATTTATGTACCCATCCATCTTAGTGCAAGAGGTAATAATGCAACTAGAGGAATGCTGATTATGATGGTGGGGAAACACTGTATGTTTTTGTTTGAACTTGAAAACGAGGCCTGAATATGGTTACGTTGACACAACTGACAGCTATTGGCCTACAGTTGACACACGTGGCTAGATTGTCATTAATGGTGTCTGAAAACGAAGTTTAACATCTGTGCACGAGTTTGAGACTGTCATTATTAATACCGGGTATATCCACCTTGTGCCTGGATGACGGCCTGGACACGACGTCTCATGCTGGTCACCAACCGACTGATACGCCATTGTGGTATTCGTTGCCATTCAAGATGGAGTGCGTCTGTTAATTCCTGTAGGTTCTGCACAGGAGGATCCCTCCTTCTCACCATGTTTCCCAGAATGTCCCAGATATGCTCAATAGGGTTCATGTCAGGGCTCCTTGCTGGCCATGGTAGGGTTTCGATGGCATTCTGGTGGAGGTATTCATGCACAGCTCTAGCACGATGTGGTCGGGCGTTGTCATCCATGAATATAGGGTGGGTTCCAGGTGCATGATTTACAAAATGAGGGACCACAACTCTATCCAGTATGGAATCTTGATATCTTTGTCCATTTAGTGTTCCAGGTACAGTCAACAGATCCAGCTTACAATCAAATGAGATGCACCCCCATATCATAACGGAACCTCCACCAAATGGAACTTCTTCCATGATGTTACGTTGGTCGTACGCCGTGCGTCTGGACCTCCATACACGAGTTCGACCATCTGTGGCATGAAGCAGGAACCGACTTTCATCGGACCAGTGTACCCGTCTCCAGGATCTCATGTTCCAGTGTCTTCTTTCGTTGCACCACCTCAGACGCTCCTCTTTGTGGTGTGCAGTGAGGAGAGGACGTCTGACAGGTCTCCTAGCTTTCATGCCAGCAGCATACAGTCTCCTTTTGACGGTAGACATTGACACTCTATTGCGCGTTTCCCATTGCTGGCTGAGCACTCTGCTGTTGGTGAATGGAGATCTCCTAACAAGGCGTACTAGGGCTCGATCATCACGGGCAGTAGTCTTCTTCGGTCTTCCAGATCTAGGCCTGTCCTTCACCTCGTTAGTTTGCCCATGTTTTGCAATCAAACGACTGATTACAGTATGGTTAATGTTCAGCTGTCTGCCAATCTCTCTGCATGACATACGAGTGGTATGCATGCCTATGATTTGCCATTTCACACGATCACTTAACCTTCGTCTTGCCATAGCGGTTCACAATCAAGAGCTAATTCTCTCTGTACAAATAAACCACAGTCATGAACACAAAATTCCTAATCTTGTCGCCTAAATCTGTATGTAATGTTCTACACCTCAAACTGGACTTTTACATAACTGAACACGTGTGCTGTTTCCCGCCACGCACGGACATCAAGCGGCGTGAAGTCATGCCTGCATGTGCATTTCGTACTTGGAATTATGTCAGCTAACGCGGGGACAAAAAGTATGGCAGCCTAGTTGTACCATCATGTTTCTACGTTCTATTGTTTTTGCTGGTGCTTAACTTTTGCACAGGTGTATATATATATATATGCAAAGAGCAGTTAACCCTCTTGGCATATTTGTGTTTCAGGCGAGATGCATTTTCGTGAGTTCTCTCCGTTTTCTTAGGAGAAAATGGGGGTGGGGGGATGCGCAGTGATGCGAATGTGATTCGGTTCCGTTAACTTGATGGTCCTTTTAGATCTCGATTAATCAAGTTTAAGTTTAGCTTTTTCTCCAAGGGGCAAAAGTAGCAATTGATGGCTTGCCCCTTCCCACCAGGTTACTGACTAAATCTGCTGTATATCAGAAGTAATAGAATGGTGAGTATTGATCGAAGGAGAACGAAGGAAATTTCAACTTCCCTTTCTCCGAAATCTAACAATACTCACCATTCTATTACGGACCCAGCCTCCCAGCCCCACGGTGGCAAGCCATGGGTTTCTCTTGTTTGGTGGCTATGCAAATAATATGAGCTTCATGGCAAACGGGTACTCGGCAGTTGAGAGCCAAGTACCCGGTTCCAGGAGTCGGTAAAGCTTTCTAAGTCTATGGTCCTAGGGCCCAGCTATCAGGGCTAGCTGTATCAGAAGTATTAGAATGGTGAGTATTGTTAGATCTCGGAGAAAGGGAAATTGAAATTTCCTTCATTCTCCATTTCTGTTTAGTGGATCGCTTCGAAACTTCATGGGATGACAGGACTAGGTCTGAGGAAAAGAATTGTTGAAATTGTAGATGATCCGAAATCCAATTTGGCCGCCAACCATGAGCAGCCATCTTGAAAATTGATTTCCAGACAATAACGCCATGGCTGTTTAGCGGATCACGTTGAAACTTCATAGGATGACTGGGCTACTTCTGATAGCTCGCATTCATTGATTTGTCATCATGTCCTGATATTATGCACCGTTTGTGGAGCTCTTTTTGTATTATTGGTACGGGTGATTGCCGCATTGGTTAATAATGATAAGGACCATCACCATCTGTGTATGGCAGCAGTTATGGTTGCCTGATAGTCCAATGATCTTGTTGTGCATTAATTAATCTAAACATGTTTACAGTTCCTCACCAGTTAGGTGAGCACTATGGCCCGTGGGCTATTTATTAATGATAAAATTGAACTTTTCTTGACCAAATTTGAGCACCCTTAGCAATCAGATGTCAAAAATTTTAATTTTCAAAAGATGAACTGGTGTTCATTTTTCAACAAATTTGGTGGAAGATGGTGCTAGACAGCAACATTGTCTATCAAAATCTTTGAAAAATGTACACCAGTTTCTTTGCAATTGACATAGTAAAAAATAGAAGAGTGGGTTAAAGGGATAACAAGCTATACACCCTCCATGCTATCAAACTATATTATATAAATACTCCTAGCACACACATGAACAGAGGCAACGAGAGCATTCAGAAATTGTTGACCCTCCCGTCTCATGTTTGTCTTGCCTGTGAAGTAGAAAGCGAGACATATGTATCACTTTTCCGATGGCGATGACGACGGCGTCAATGATGTTAAGTTTAGCAAAACCTCTATCTCAGCTTATATTTCAGGATCAGTTAAGCCTATTGCAATTTGCAACTAAAGTTGGCTATGTGGTTGTCATAGATGCTGTTAGGAAGTAGCTTCATGATAATGAGGTCACGATGACAAAGTTGAAGGTCACTGTGACATTGACACAGAACTGATTTTTCTTTTAATGTTAAGTTTTTGCATTTAGCTAATCTTATCAGCTTATATTTCGTGATTTGCTTTAGCCTAATGGAACACATCTTGAGTACCTTGTTACTTATACCACGAGAATGCAGGTTGATGGCAGTGAGGTCATCAAGTCAAAGGTTACGGTCATTCTGACCTCTACAAAACTTTCAACGTTAAGTTTTTTGCGTTTAGAACATTTTTATCAGCTTACGGTTTCGGGATTGCTAAACCCTAATGAAACACAACTTGTATACATGGTTGCTTATACCAAGAGGATGCAGGATGGTGATAGGGGTGTAATCAGGTCAAAGATCAAGGTCATTGTCAATGTCTACCGTCAAAAGGAGACTGTATGCTGACCTGGCATGAAAGCTTTTTAGGAGACCTGTCAGACGTCCTCTCCTCACTTAGCACACCATCATTTAAGAGGAGCGTCTGAGGTGGTGCAACGAATTACTTAATACTACTGGAACATGAGATCCTGGAGTCTTGGTACACTGGTCCGATGAAAGTCGGTTCCTGCTTCATGCCACAGATAAGGAAGCTGCGTGCTGGAGTGTCATCATTAGACGCACGGCGTACGACCAACGTAACATCATGGAAGAAGTTGACCATTTGGTGGAGGTTCCGTTATGATATGGGGGTGCATCTCATGTTGATTGTAAGCTGGATCTGTTTGACTGTACCTGGAACACTAAATGGACAAAGATATCAAGATCCCATACTGGCTACTAGAGTTGTGGTCCCTCATTTTGTAAATCATGCACCTGGAACCCACCCTATATTCATGGACTGAGGCAACGCCCGACCACATCGTGCTAGTGAGCTGTGCATGAATACCTCCGCCAGAATGCCATCGAAACCCTACCATGGCCAGCAAGGAGCCCTGACATAAACATTGAGCATATCTGGGACATTCTGGGAAACATGGTGAGAAGGAGGGATCCTCCTGTGCAGAACCTACAGGAATTAACAGACGCACTCCATCTTGAATGGCAACGAATACCACAATGGCGTATCAGTCGGTTGGTGACCAGCATGAGACGTCGTGTCCAGGCCGTCATCCAGGCACAAGGTGGATATACCTGGTATTAATAATTGGACAGTCTCAAACTCGTGCACAGATGTTAAACTTCGTTTTCAGACACCATTAATGACAATCTAGCCACGTGTGTCAACTGTAGGGCAATAGTTGTCAGTTGTGTCAACGTAACCATATTCAGGCCTCGTTTTCAAGTTCAAACAAAAACATACAGTGTTTCCCCACCATCATAATCGGCATTCGCTCTAGTTGCATTATTACCTCTTGCACTAAGATGGATGGGTACATAAATGTTGTCACTTCTTCATAGCACATGAATATACCCTCGCGATGTGCGTCAAAAATAGGGTTAGGTGCTTAACTTTTAGCACAGGTGTATATTTCAGGATTGGTTAATCCTATTGGAACTAAATTTGGATACATTGTTACCTATAATATTAGGAAGCAGCATGTTGATACTGAGGTCACAAGGTCAAAGGTCACGGTCACTGTGACTTCGATACAAAACTGGGTTTTTTCAATGTTAAGTTTTTGAGTTTAGCAGAACTTCTTGGCTTATCTTTCAGGATTGCTTAATCCAATTGAAACTTAACTTAGATACCTTATTGCCTATAATGTTAGGAAACAGCATGTTGACACTGAAGTCACATCGTCGAAGGTCAAGGTCATTCTGACCTCTACAAAACTTTGCTATTTTTCAATGTTAAGATTTTAGGGTTAGCAAATCTTATCATGTTATATTTTGTGATTGCTTAACCCTAATGGAACACAACTTGGGTACATGGTTGCTTATACAAAGAGGATACAGGATGGTGACATGGAGGTCACAGCAAGGCCATTCTAATATTGATATTTGACCTCTGCTTTTTTCAACCGTAAGTTTTTCCATTCAGCAAATAAATTATATTTCAGGATTCGTTATTCCTATTGGAAATAAAATTGAATACATGGTTATCTATAATGTTTGGAAGCAGCATAATAACCATCATTGCCACTGTGACAAACAGTCGAGACAGGCGAGACCTTTCTTCTTCTTCTTCTTTTCGATCGCTGGTATCACACTTGGAGAGCCGTTCTCAAGATGAAATCTGTGGTTTTCTGCAGTTCATCCACAGGCCCATACAGCTTTTCAAGAAAAGAGGTTGACAAAGGCCAGATCTCTTCTCTCAGCAGCTGATACGTACTGCAACATTGAAGTATGTGCTCTGTGGTCTGTTCTGCTCCTCCACAAGGACAAGCGGGCGATGTCGTAAGGTGGAACCGCCTGTACATGTGTTGGTTTAGTCTGTTATGTCTAGTTCTGGGACGAAAAATGGTCACTTGCTCTGGCCTCGAGAGATGATGGTAGGCATCTTCTGATTGAGGTGTTCTATAGAGTGACTTGATGATAGTCTTCATCTCTGTATGTGTAACCATGTTTTCTGTCTGATTCTCCTCAGCACCCACCTTTGCCATCTTGTCTGCTTCCTCATTTCCTTGGACTCCACAGTGTGAGGGGATCCGCTGCAATGCTATACGAAAGCATTTGATGGTTTGTAGTGCTTCTTCAAGTTGTGGCAGCTTACCTTTGGTGATAGCCTCAAGGACGGAGCGGGCATCAGATAAAAAGACAATCTGTGCAATAGGGTCTGCTGTTCTGCTGATTGTATTAGCTGCATGGACCAGTGCTTCGACTTCAGCTCTGTAGTTTGTGCAGTGTTTGCCTGTCGGTATTGCAGCTGACTCATGTTGTCCGTTTGGATACTGTATGTGCAGTCCGGCACCTCCGCTCCTAATTGCATCTTTGGCTGAGCCATCTGTGTAGATCCTTATCCATGTCTCCTGAGGGTACATTTCTTCCAGCATGGCTAGGGTCAGGGCCTTCTTGCTCACATCACTGTGTTCATCTTTGGTTGTGAGATGAGGTACTGTGGTGTGAATAGCTGCTCTCTAGTTTGTTTTCCCAGGGTGGCGGATCAAGGGTGTGGTTTGGGTCTTCTATTTGTGCTGGCAACATTTCTTGGTGTTTCCTTTGAAGTGCTTTTGTCTCTTTCACAAAACTTGATCTTTTAAGTCTTCCTGATGACAGCTGTGCTTGGCTGATCTTCATCGGGTGGTTGTTGAATGATTTGAACTTTGCAGCTTGGATCAGTGCTTTGCATTCCTTTCCTTTACTAAGTGGGGGGATGCCTGCTGTCTGCTCCATTTTTTCTATTGGTGTTGATCTCATTCCACTAGTGATGATGCGCAGTGCCTGGTTTTGTACTCTGTCGAGGTTATGTTGATGAGATTTAGCTGCTGTCATCCATGAGCTGGATCCATACTCAAGGTGTGGTCGTACGGCACCTAGGTAGATGGTCTTGAGGATCCTTTCATTGGCACCCCACTTTGTTCCTGCCAGCTTCCTCATGAAGTTCAGCTTTCTTCTGGCCTTTGCCTCTGCGTTCTGGATGTGCTCCTTCCATGTTAATCTTCTGTCATAGGTGACTCCCAGGTATGTCTGCTGGTCCTCATACTCGAGTGGAGTACCGCCCAGTGTCAGATTGCCAACCTTGGTTTTGCTGGACAGTGAGAATAGCATGGCTGATGATTTTTCTTTGTTGATGGTAATACACCAGCGATTGGCCCAAGCTGTAATTCTGTCCAAGGCGAGCTGCATTCTGTACGTGGCAGTCGTTGTGTACTCCTCGGTGCACCAGAGTACGAGGTCATCTGCATAGAGGGCTGCTTGGATCCCATTGGGCAGCTCTGCTGCAGATCGATAAAGGCAGCTAGCATCACCTTCTTGGCTTGAAAAGTGTCCTCTATGACCTGTGCAAGGTGTGTTGTTTGATCTTCTGTGCTCCTGTATCTTCTGAAGCCAGCCTGCTCTGAAACCATAATGTTCTCCGACTCCAGGTACCACTGCAACCGCTGGTTGACGATGCGCTCCATGGTCTTGCATATGCAGCTTGTAAGACTGATAGGACGGTAGCTCAGCAGTTTCGTCTTGTTCTTCCCTTTTTTCAGAATAGGAGTCATTCTGGCTTCCTTCCAGCACTGAGGAACCTCTCCATTGGTCCAACTGAGATTAAAGATGTCTAGCAACTTGCGGAGAGATGCATTACCAAGGTGTTGGATCATTTCATTCATAATGCCATCTGGCCCGGGAGATTTCTTCTTCTTCAATTGGCGGATAGACTTCTTCAGTTCTGCTAAACTAATGTCAACTTTCATTGCATCATGAGTGTTGGTGTCTGTTCTTTCCTTTTGCTCTTTTCTAACCTCTTTTTTACGCATTCGTGGTATAGACATGTTGCTTTCTTTTGCATATGCCTTTGCAAAGGCATCTGCAACCATCTTTCCTCTCAGTGTTTGTCCATCTTCTTCAAGAGTAATCTTCTCTCCCCGACACCCTCATCATTCAGTGCTTTAGTCAGTCTCCATAGCTTTGTGGTGTCTCTCTCTAAATCAAACCCTGCCGTCTATTCCCTCCAGCTTCTTCTTTTGGCCTCCAGCTTGGTCTTTAGATACCTGGCTTTAGTTTGTTGTAGCGTGAAGTGGTTTTCATGACAGGGATTACCCTCTGCATCTTCTCTGGCCTTGTCTAGTGTATCATGTGCTGCTTGCAGTTCTGTTGTCCAGTAGGGGCGGTAGTTTTTCCTGAACCCTCGAGGAATTGTTTCGTTGGCAGCCTTGAGGATACTTGAATTAAATTCCTTGACCGCATTGTTGATGTTTCTCCCTTCTACTGCTATATTTTGGGTAAGCTCATTGGAACGAATGCCGAACAGACTCCAATTTGCCTTTTTGTAGTTCCACCTTGGATGTTGAGGTGAACTTGTCGAAATACTTCCAGAAAGAGAGAGGAGGACTGGGCAGTGGTCGCTTCCTCCTAACTGCGATCCGACCACTCTACTGAGGTTTCTATGAATGTGTTCTGTACAAAATTCCAAGTCCAGCGTTGTTGTCGAGAGCCACCGGCGCGAGTAGAAGGTAGCCTGATCTGTGGGATCGTTGACAAGTAAAAGGTGCTTTTCATCTTGCCATGCTTCAATGTCTTCTCCTCGTTTATCAAGCGTTCTGTATCCCCAGCTCTGCGACTGGCTATTAAAGTCTCCCGCAATGAGGAAGTGGCAGTCCGGGACCAGGATTGTGTCAAGTGAGAGATTCTTGTCATTAGGGCAGTAATAATTGACAATGTCAATCACAGAGTTGCTGGTTGTTACCTTGATCTTGATATATTCTGCCTCTTCCATAAAGGTTTTGATCTGGCTGGCATTCACGCTGTTTCGGACCAAGGTGATCACCCCGCCTTTCTTTCTTCCTCTTCGTTCACACCGGAAAATCTGGTAGCCTCTGATCTTAAATGGTTTTCCTTCTTGCAGGTGTGTCTCTTGGATGCAGCAGATATCAATGTTGTTTTCGTACAGGAACTGTTCGAGCTCTGATTTCTTGTTGGTAACCCCTTCACAAGACGAGTTGATGGGACCTCCAGTAGCTGAGGGTGGGCTCCTTCGAGGCGTGGAGCCCGGCGCTGCACCTGCCTGGCGGGTCCTCACCGGGCGAGCACCATTTCGGTTGCTTCGATCTCCAAGTGTCATTCATTTGCGTTGTGCATAATGCTCTGGTTAGCCCCTCCAAATGTCTGGATTGACACCCAGTGGGTTACACCCCTCCGCCCCGTTGAGGCCGAGCATATAGTCTTAAACAAGGGGGTGAGACCTTTAATTCTGCAGAATTCTTGGTTACAGTTTTAGTGAAACTCAATCTATGCCCGAACTAAATATTTTCGATGAGTTAGATTTTCAGGGAAGATAACTCTTGTTAGAATGAACAGATTTTGCAGAAACGAAATCATGGCATATCGTCTTTACGTAGGTCCACTGAAAAAAATTGTTATCGTAAGTTTAATCCGCTTTGAAATATGGCCTGGACACGAAATTGCCGGTGAATTTTAAGCTTTCAGGGAAGATAACTCTGGTTAAAATTAACAGATTTTACAGAAACAAAATCATGACATATAGTCTTCACGTAATATATCCATTTGAAAAAATTGCCCGGCCACGGAACAGACAGACAAACAACGAGCACCATCACATAATACATCCCACTTTAAAGCGGGTGTATAAAAATGGATATACGTAGGTGGATGGACATGGTCTAATTCTTGTCCCTTGTCAGGAACAACAATGTGTCAGTTACCAGTAGGATGCCGATAAATACAGGCGATCGGCAAGACTGGTTAACCGTAGGCAGGTGGTCTCTCAGGCAGACATGACTATACTATTTATATTGAGCTATTATCAGTGGACAATGTTGATCAGATAGAATGGGACTTATATCCATCTGTCACTGTCAAGTTCGGGTAACCCCTGTCACTGGATTAGTGTACAATAAATGCACATCTTAGTGTAAACAAGCAATTACATGTATCTTCACATAACACGGTGACATAGGCCATTTTAATCTCACCTGTATGGAATGCCGTCTTTAACACTTACAGGCCAGAAACAACACATTCTTCGTGATGTAAGCCATATGCCTGTTGAATATTTTGAAATTTAATTTACTATGAGCAACATGTTCCAGTCAAATTAGTTTCAAAATATGCAATAGCTTTCTTGTATAGTTGTCTGAACGGTTTAACTCTTAAATTTGGTCAAGAGAATATCAATTTTCTCATAGAAAATGTCGATTTGCAGACCAAGATCAGACTATTTCTGAAAATTTACCGTACTGAAATTACTGGCTCAGTTATTAGTCTGCAAATGCAGATTAGTCAAGACCATTGCAGAAGCTGATTTGGCCAGCTTAAGTGTTAAATGGTTGAAATTGAGACACTGGGGCTCTACGGGTTAAAGGATTAAATGTGAACAGACTGTCTACCAGGGCCTTGGCAGCGGGAAAGAAAACTGAGCAAGTAAACCGCAGCAAGCAAGTAAACCACTTTGTTGACCATTTCATTTCTAAAGACTTACAACACATTCCGGACAATTAACAAATATTCAGTCGGAAGTAATTTTACTTGAATTTGTTGTTGGCTAAGGCAAATCGTTGACCAACTTAGTGAGCTTAACTGTAGGCACCTGTGTTGTTGTTTTAAAATTGATGTCGTAGGATCTCAGCGATTACATGATTAATATTGGATTAGTGAGGACAACCAGTTCACACCTGTAAGATTTGTTAATATATCTGTAATTCTACTTGTATAACTTGGCATGAGTTTTGATATTTGACAGATTGGGCATTATTATCTGTGATTAAGTGGACATTAATGATTTAATTAACTCACTTTTGAGATATTACAGTATAGTATATAGCTTAAAAATAAATTAAATTATTTCCGAAACAAAATAAAACATACTGTTGAAATTTCAAACTAATTTGGCTGGACGGACCCTATGGGGTAGCCTTCAGAACACGTATAAAAAATTTTGATTGTTAAATTTTTGGGTTGAAAGCTTAGATTTTATGAAGGATTTACCGGGAATTGTCAAAACGCTACGCCTAATTAACCGCTTGGAGGATTTAAACTTAATTTGGATGGATGGATCCTATGGAGCTGGTCTTCAGATCCTGTGTACAGAATATTGATTGATCAGGTTTTTTTATGCGACCATCTTGAATTTTCCAAAAAAATGACGGGAAATCGTTTAAAATGCTACTCATCATTAATTAACTGCCTGTGGGATATCAACCAAACTTGGATGGAAGGACCCTATGGAGGTAGAGTTCAGAACCTGTATACAGAATTTTGATTGATCAATTGTTCCAGCGGCCATCTTGGATTTTCCAGAAAATCTTCCTTATTCAATGGTCCGATTTCAACGAAAATTGGGTGATTTTCCAAAAGTTTCGGAAATCCTTTAAAACGCTAGCAAATCGGCCAATCAGGTTGCCTTGAATAAACGTGGGTCTACCGTTGCCACAGATGATGTGTTATGAGTTTTGGATCAACTCCTCCAGCGGTTTCGGAGAAGAAGATTTTTTAATGTGTTTCTAAAAATCAGCCATTTTGGCCGGCAGCCATCTTGGATTTTGACCGATCCGCTTCGTTTGAACAAACTTAGATCTGTATGCCCTATGAACGCTTCCTCCAAAATATAATTGAAATAGGCCTAGTGGTTCTTGAGAAGTCGTTTAACCAGTGGCCAGATTTCAATGAAACCTGGCTAGAAGGATCCTATGGTCATATGCTTCCGACCTTGTATACAGGAATTTGATTGCTTAATTTTTCCAACGGCCATCTTGGATTTTGCAAACAATTTTAAGAAACCTTTAAACCGCTACTACCGGTAATTAATCAACAGCTCGATTTCAACCAAACTATGGGGGAACGATCCTATGACGATAGGCTTCAAGAAATAAAATGGGAAAATTTGGTAAATATTTTGGGCCGAAAATTATCCATCATGCCTATTTAAATGCAAATGGTTCAAGTGCCAATGGTTCAGATGAGCGTCACAGGCACTTCGGATTCTAGTTACCAAAATATATTTATGTTCTAGATACTGTCAGAATTAGCATTTTGCCATTAGTGCGATAAGGGTGAATATTAGGTAAATTTACGGTCAAATCTGCCTTAGAGCTCACCTCTATATAAAGACCACATTATTTGAGTCCTAAAAGCGATAAAACAATTTACATTTATTTTGTGTTGACCCTCCAGACAGACCACATGTCTATAAAGTATAAAGTACATTTTTGTCTGGCCACTAGGGTGGTCTTTATAGACATGTTTCCCTTCAAATGATTAATTAAAATGAACATCAAACAGAGATTTCTCTGAATATCTTTGTCAGCTCGAATCAGTGCATCGATGCATTTTAAGTTTGCCAGTAATCATAGTCAAGGCAGCAAATAATGGCCTCTGCAAACCTATCGATAATCGAGCTAGTTATTCCAGTGACAAATTTTCAAAAATAATCTTAGTCGATTCTTAGTCTGCAAATGGATATTGACTAAGCAAAAAATTTAATTATCCAAAAAAACTTGACCATTAACTGGTTGAAGATGCAGCACACCAAATATAAGTGGGCAAGCATCAAAGAAAATTTCACTGCACATCTTTGCTCCTGACATGCCTGAAGCTATAACTTAACGACTTTTTCCACATACACTCACATGCATGTGCCAATTATCATTTTAAAAGTAGTTTTACATAAATCGTATAAGTCGTTGTGTCCGTCTGTTGGTGAGTCTATCAAGTTTCCAACTTTCACTACATTTTGGATGTTGATAAATGTGTATCTTAGGCTGTCATATGCTTATATAACTTGATTGATCAACCTGGTTTGAAAGCGTCAATTAAAATGAATTTGAGTCAAATTCATTTTTAACACCCACCAAAATCCCTCTATCAGTATTTTCTCATGTTTTTTACTTATCAACTTCCCTTGAACAAAGTTGAGTGGCCCACATAATTTTGTTTGCCAAGTTTCAGTCCAATCTCTTCAGTATTTCAGTCATCCAAGATCGCTGCCAATCGACCTTTCCAGTTGTTATTACACCACTAAAACATCCATTACCGTTCAATCACTACTTGCTAAATCAATTATCTGCATTTAGCTATCAGAATAAGATTTTTATGCCTGCATACACATCTCCCCATGCCTATTCCTGTTAATATGGACCCTCAACCAGGCAACTGGTTAAGTCCATCTCCAGCATACTGACAGCTATAGACTGGCTCCAGTCTATAATCACCCCATAGTGACGCTTGTCACTAAGCGCGCTTGTGCATGCGCACTGGAGCCCAAATAGGAAACGGATTCACTTTTCAATTATTCTGCTTGCAGAACAACTGTTTAAATATTCTTCAAGAGTTGTTTTTTGTGCTTTACGCTGTGTCAGTTACACTATTGTCTTCTATATTACCAAGGAATATGCCTAATATGAAGTCAATCCTCCCTAAGTTACGTTTAAGAAGTGGCTTCGTGGTTATATTATATTTTATAACTATGTTATTATTGTTACCGGTTTTCGTGAAAGATCGTTCTCATTTCGTGGTAACTTAATTACTATGCCTATATCATCATCATCATATTAATTCTCTAGCGCGCTCTTTTTTCCTCATGTCGGCAGGTTGACATATTTATTTTATCCAAAGGGTGTTATTTTCTTGAAGAAAATCCCCGTTTCTAGCGTAATTCTTAGTCTAATTATGACAGGCGCTGAAAGGAATAGTTTCAGTAGTGGATTCATAGGGAAGAGAATGGCTCTAAGATCAATGATTGCAAGAGCTAGAAAATGCTGAGAATAGAGAAATAAGATTATGGTGAAGGAAGACGGAATAAAGGCCGAGTTTTTTCTTCTGCGTTGTTACAGTCATGGTTTAGGCGAGTCTTTTTGCTTAGATTTTATATCGCCTCTGATTTTCAGCGTTTTGTTTTGTGTTTTCATCCCGTAGTGTTTAATCATAATCAAGTATTAGTGTTTTGTGTATTTAACATCCAGATGTTCCCGGGATTCATTATCATTCTATCAATCATTCCTTTTATTAGCATATCAATCTCAATGACATCCGTCTTTACATGATGATAATATTGGTTCTAAGTCTCTATCTAATAATAATGAGTAAGATAAGTATAGGTCTCTTCCTTCATCCTCTGCTCCTTCTCCTGCTAAAGCTTTCTTCTAGTCATGTTCTCCTTCCTCTCTCTTTCTGTCTTTCTTCTTTTTTCCCCCCTCTGGGGTTTTCCCGTATTTCATCGTCTATCTATCCTATCCAGGGATCTTCTGGTCCTGTTCTTTCCTCTTCATCTTCCATTCTTCTTAATTCCTCTCTTCCTCCTTCTTCTTCTTCTTCCTCTTTTGATTATCTTGATCTGATTGTTTCTGTCATTCTCTCTTTTGACATGAGTTTCTAATTGTTGATTAAGGTCTGGTTTTTTCATTGGTTTCTGTTTTTTAGGGATTCGTCCCTTGTTCGTTCTTTCATGTCAGCTTTTTTCTCTATTCTTTCCATGTCCTCTGGTCAGGATGTTGTATCTGTTCACATTCCTTCTGATCAATCTTTTTCCTTTCTGATTCTTTACGTTTTTCTAACCTTCTAGCGTCCAAGAGGCCTTGCTCTCCTCTTTCCATTTGAACTGTTAATTCTATGGCCTCTGGTGACTCTTCTCATCTCTTTTCTTCTTCATTTCCTAATCCTTCTTCTTATTCTTCTATTCCCTAGTCGGTCAGGGCTGAGGAGATTTTGTCCAGTCAGGGTCTCTTCGGATGACTGGTCCCTGTCTCTCTGGTGGATTGCTTAGACGCTTTCTCTTCTTTTTAAGGACATGTTTTCTATAGACCTTCCTTCTTTTGTCGGCTCTTTCCTCTTTTACTTCCTTTTTTCTTGTCTCCTCTGGTCAATGGGTATGTGGTCATTTCCATTGACCAAAATGACGCCTTCTTTCATGTTTTCATTTACCCTTCCTTCAGTAAATTCCTGAGTTTTGCTTACTAAGATCGAGTTTGGCAGTTTCGCGTCATGTCATTTGGCCTGACCACGGCTCCTTTTCTTTTTCTCGCATAGGTTCAGCCGTGGCAGAAATTTTCACCGTCGTTCTACCCATCTCCACGTTTATATAGACGATTGGTTAGTAAAGTAAGTCTTCTTCAATTGTCTCAGGAATTCTTCCAGAGGTTTGCAGTCTGGCATGCAACCTAGGGTGGATTTTAGATCTAAAGAAATCAAGCCTAGTTCCATCTCATATCCTTACGCATCTAGGCTTTTCTTTTGACCTGGCCCGGGGTCTAGTCTTCCCCTCAGATCCAAGGATAGAGGCTTTATCATTCTCCTTCGATCAATACTCACCATTCTGTTACTTCTGATACACAGCTGGCCCTGACAGCTGGCTCTAGGACTATAGACTTAGAAAGCTTTACCGACTCCTTGGAACCGGGTACTCGGCTCCCAACTACCGAGTACCCGTCTACCATAGAGCTCATTCTTGTTTGCATAGCAACAAGAGCTGTCCACGCTTTTTGCAGGGAGAGATTTAAATTTTTTTGAAAAGAAATCTAAGTCTTTTATCTGTGATTTGATAGTTTGTGCGTTCTTGAAAGGATATAACTGGATAAAATGGAGAATACCGCCGATGATAACCAGGTTGTATAATTCCTTATTATCCATAGTTAAAAGACTTAGGTCTCTAAATTTCGTTGTGTCGCATGTTCCAATTTCTGACCCCATAGAATCTGGGACGTGTGCTAACAACGAGATATGCCAGACGATCGCCTTCTTTAAACCCCAACAGGCGATCGGCAGATATGAAAATAGGTATTTGCTAGGGTATTTCTAACACGAATATCGGCTGACGTCGTTCTCCGTAGGGTCCGAGCGGGTGACGTCACACCCGTGATGCTCGGATGTTTATGTGAAGAAAATTTTTCATTAATTCGCGCATCTTGTTCTGGGTGCTGCGTACTAAAAATGGTACCAGAAAACTTTGGAATGGTCAAGTTTACATGTGATCACGATCGGTTTGCAATGATCGGTGGTGTCAAAATTCTTGAGAGATGCGTGGTCTGCGGTTTTACCGTGTGCTACAGCAGTTTGTTTACATTTTGTTGTTTCTTCACATATCGTGTCGGCTTTCGTTAGGAGTATAATTTATATTGATTGGTAAATATACCCCGAATGCTATGCGATATGATTCCTGGAGCCATGATACATCCTGGAGGATCAATTATGGGTGTATTTATGCCCGCTTCGTTCTTGTCGTCATAATCAATGCGATCTTTGCTGTAACGTTGTGGGGTGGGGTGCGGGAGGGTTACAGTTAATTTGTGGTCAAGTTATTTGAAAATTAATTGTCTGCCTTCCATTTTTGTTTCGTTCCGCTGGCTTATTGTAGGTTTGGTTTATAGGCAAAGCCAGCCCCGCCATCATGTGTCGAGTGCCACATATCGTATGGGTTCTATGCAAGGACCATGTCTGTTTCCACTGTACTAAGTGTAGTCTTGACAGTAGGTGTAACGTTTGCGCTGTGTGGTCGGTCGATATGATGCTTAAGTTCCTTGCCAGAAGGACTTGGCAGGGTCTGACGCGGGGTCAGGCGGTCCGAAAGTAAATCGTGGAGAGTCCGTTCGGCCCATGGGGGCGTTCCACATCTGCAACCGGAGGTGGCGGAGATGGCACCGCCGGCGTGGTTTGGTCTGGCTAGGCAAGGTGTCTTGCAAAGCGTTCTGCCCATGCTGGTGTCGTCCCTGCTGCCAAAAGTTGTAGGGCAGTCTCTCCCCATGTTTGATTCGGACCCTGTTCTTGGCAGTCGCGTCGGGCTCTGGCCTGATGGGTTCTGCTGTCTTTCTGCGGCCACCTCCGGGTGGTCCAGTAGCGGTGGCCGGTCCATCAGGCATGGGAGCCGTCCACCAGGACGGCTCCACGGTTTTCCTTGTCTAGTGATGACTCTTAGGGGTCTGAAGATGAGGAGGCCGAGGAGGAGAGGGTGCTGCGGCATGTGAAGCCGCGGGTAGAGAGCATGGAGGTCGATTCCGTCCTGATGGAACCCGTCCTCCATCTGTCTGGCCTGGCGCAAGCTTCGCCCGTGGTTGAGGTCACACCGGTACCGGGCACCGGTCCCGTGATGGTTGGTTTGCTGCCAGCCAACACGGTGACGGGTGTGGCCGGCCAGGCATGGTACTCACCTATCTCGCCTGGTCCGGCGGTCAGACATGGGGTGCCGTTGGCGCCCGTGTTTGGCCACGGTTCCTTAACCGCTATGGGTCCGCACGGTTTTCCGTGCAGGCCTATTCCATGGACTGGTGTATTCCATGGGGTGGCGGCGGAACCGTACGGTACCGGAGTTCCTGGCATATCAGCAATGGCTCCTAGCCGGGAGGCCGTTGCTGGTAGGGCCGTGAACATGTCAACGGGTGACGTGTTCACGGGAGTGTCCTCCTCGGAGACGGATTGGTCTGAGGCTCTGGCTTGGCTAGCCAGGGTGGACCTGTCTGTGGTTTCGGCCACAGCCGAGGAGGATGTACCCCATCCATCGGTGCATCGATTAGGACGGGGATCTTGCCCGCAGCCCTGATCCCGTCTGTTGGAATGGATCCATGGTTTATGGTGTTGCTTGATACTAGGTATAGCAGACAACGCATGAACAAGTGCCAGCTTCTTGCGGCCTCCATGGAGGTGCGGGCGAGGGGTCGTATGGTGTTGTCCCGTCGGTCACCGAGAATGACCACTGGGTACTGGGTGTTCAGTGCTGGAGCGGGTGGCCCCGGTCCGGCACTTGTGGACAAGTCCCAGGCACACCGGGATGAAGTCCTGTCCCTATGCGATGAGGGTGTGAGGGCAGCTATGAGTGCTGTCAACCAATCGTATCGCCTTCTTCAGTCGGTGTGGGCTGAAGCGGGGGCAGGCCACCCTGTGCCACGTGTGGTGCTTTCGTGCTTGGTGCTGTCTATGGACGCACTGGCAAGGGTGCAGGTGCGTGTGACAAAGTCCAGGAGGCAAATGGTTCTTGACCATATGCATCCAGCTACGGCAGTCAGGGAGCGTCTTCTTGGGACACCCCTGACAGGGCCTAGCATCTTCGGTGGCCGCCGCCGGATAAGAAAGCCAGGAAGGTTGTGGAGGCCCTACCCTCCCCACTGTTGCTCATGATCGCCCTAGAGGCGGGAAGGGCAGGGGGAGGTGTAAGGGTAAGTCCTCCAAGGGCGGAAAGAAGGGAGCGGATCATACCTGAGGGTACGAGGGCTCCCTTCATATCCGCCTGGACCGCACCTGTGCGACAGGAACAACGGTGCCGGTTATACCTGCCAAGCCAAGACGGAAATGGTTCTCTCTCGTTAAGAAAAAGAAAGGGGGGGGGAGCGGAGCGCGAGCCGGACAACCCCGTTAGACGTTGAGGCGTCTATGGTGGGTGGAAGGCTCATGCGTTTCGTCGAGGTCTGGCGAGGTGTGACGTCAGACAGTCTGGTCGTGGGATGGTTATCCCAGGGGTACATGCCGGAGTGGTGGGACTTTCCATCGCAGAATCTGTCTTTGGCACCTGTCTGGACACCCGTACCACGGGACCCAGACAAGTTAGAAGCCATTCAAAACGAAATGTCGGGTTTGCTTCTGAAGGGAGCAATAAATCCAGCGAACCAGAACACTCCGGGCTTCTATTCAATTATGTTCTTTGTCCCCAAGAGCATGGGGGGATGGAGACCCATACTCAATCTCAGGCCATTGAATTGGTTTTATCCATACGCCTCGGTTCCAGATGGAAAAACCGAGGTCGGTAATGGCAGGATTGAGGAACGGAATGTGGTGTGTGTCGATCGATCTGAAAGATGCATATTTCCACATTCCTATGAACCGGAGTTGGCACAGGTTTCTGAGATTTGCGTTTCAGAATCTAGTATGGGAGGTTACTGTTCTCCCGTTTGGCCTGTTGACAGCTCTGTGGGTTTTCACAAGAGTGGTCCTTGCGGTGACAGCGTTTCTCAGAGAAGAGAACGTGGTGCTACACACCTACATAGACGACTGGCTGCTTAAAGCAGACTCTGCAGCCAGGTTGAACGTGGATACTGCTCTGACTCTGAAGTTACTTTCAGATCTAGGCTGGATAGTCAACAAGGAGAAATCCGAGTTGACACCCACTCAACATTTCGTTTATTTGGGGATGCGATTCGATCTCGAGGAGGGCAGGGTGGTGTCTCTGTTAGCCATCCTCAAGAGTTTTGGAGTGGGAAACCACATTCAGGCGAGGCGGTTTCTTCAGATGCTGGGCATGATGGTCTCCATGGAGCAAGTGATCCTGTACGCTGCTCTAATGCGAAGACCTATCCAGTTGTATCTGATGTCTCTGTGGAAACAGAGAACAGAACCCCTGTCAAAACTGGTGCCAGTTTTGGAGCCGATAATATCGCATCTTGTATGGTGGAAACAGCGTCAGAATCTCCTAGTAGGGGTTTCGCTGCACCTACCCCACCCCCAGCTGTCCGTGTACACGGATGCATAGCTGGAGGGGTGGGGGGCCTGCCTGGGAGAACACCAGGTCTTGGGCACATGGACTCTCCTGGAGAGTCAGCTGCATATCAATCTGTTGGAAATGATGGCAGTGGAACTGGCGTTGGAAGAGTTTCTTCCGATGATCAGGGGCAAGGTGATATTGATACGGTCAGACAACGACGGTAGTATCATACATAAATCGCCAAGAGGGACCAGGTCACCCACACTGTGTATCAAAGTGTGGCACTTGATTCAATGGTGCAGGAATTACTCGGTTGTTTTGAAAGCAGCTCACATTCCTGGCCGATTGAACATTCTGGCGGATGCTTTGTCTCGCAGACAGAGAATTCTGCCAACAGAATGGTCCCTCAACCCTCCAGTTCTACGAAGGATCTTCGAGCATTGGGGCAAACCCAACGTGGACTTGTTCGCCACAAGGGGAAATGTTCAAGTCATGACTTATGTCTCGCCGATTCCAGATCCAAATGCCGTCGATACAGACGCTCTGGCGATAAGCTGGAGAGGGATGCACGCTTACGCGTACCCACCCACCATCCTTCTGCCGAAGGTATAGGTGAAGATCAGGGAGGAACCGGGTCTGGTCCTGCTAATAGCGCCGTATTGGCCAAGCAGGGCGTGGTTCACGGATCTGCTAGATCTGCTGGTGGTAAATCCAGTGCAGTTGCCCGAGATTCCGAACATAATCTCCCAGGCCAAGGGACCCTTCCTACACGAGCGTCCCGAAATGTTATTGACTGCGTGGTTGTTGTCAAACAACGTTCCACGTCGGGAGGCTTTTCTCGACAGGCTGCTGATTTCATCGCGGCTGCGAGAAGGAGGCCAACCTTCAAGTCATATAACAACAAGGTTAACAGATTTGCAGACTGGTGTGAGGAAAGGGGATTGTACCTTTCATTCCACTATTCAGCAAATAGCAGACTTTCTCTGTGAGCTGTTCTTTTCAGGACTAGCTCCTATCACAATTGCTGGATACAAGTCAGCTTTGGCATCAGTTATCCCTTGTCTAGCCAACAGGGATAGTCCAGAGGTGGCCCAGTTGAGTGTGATGGTGAAGGGAATGAGCAATCTCCGACCGAGACAACCGGTAGTCATTCCAGCCTGGAGTCTATCTTTAGTGCTTAATGTACTGGCCAAGCACCCTTTTGAACCGTTGCGTTCGGATAGTCTAAAGCATTTGACTCTAAAGGCGGTCTTTCTATTGGCAGCTTCCTCAGCGAGAAGGCGCGGTGTGATCCATGCACTTTCAGCAGAGAGGGACCGATTATTGTCTCCAGAGAGGGTCTGCGTCTACTGCCAAGAGCAGAGTTTATGTCAAAGATCTCGGTCTTTGAGATATCCCGGCAAACCGATCGTTATACCGAAACTGAGTAGGTTAGATCGTGATGCCAGTGTCTGGTGCCAAGTCCGTGCTTTGACTAAGTACAAAACGGACAGACTCATTAAGGTATTGTGGATCTGCCATATGGAGCCATATGGCGCCGCATCCATGGATTCTATCTCTCGTTGGGTATTCGAATGCATTCAGATTACCCGTGAGATTACGACTGGGCACCAAGTGCAAGGCGCAAGGGCACGTTGTTAGAGGAATAGCCACCTCTTCCGCCCTTGACAATGGTGTTCCGTTTACGGACATCAGGGCTGTCGCACAAGGGCACTGTGAGTCCTCTTTCACGGATTACTATATGAGGGATGTGTCAGACTTCGCCATTCCACTTGCTTTAGCTGTTTTGAGACGATAGCTATATGACGGCGCTGCTCTTCTTCCTTTTTTGTGTATGTATGTATGTATGTAAATATTTCTAGAGCGCCAATTCCGAAATTAATCGCTCAAAGGCGCTTTACAAATTTTAAAGATGAAAAAGATACGTTTTTAGGCTAGATTTAAAAGGCTCAATTTTGTGACAGTTTCGGATATGGGCAGGTAGATTATTCCAAAGTCTTGGACCGGAATTCGAAAATGCACGCTGTCCAACAACTAAATTAGTAGACGGGACCACACATAATGTCTGATCACTTGATCTTAGGGACCGAGCTGCAATTCTCTTTGTAATTAAAGTAGATAGATACTGTGGGGCTAGTCCATGTAAACATTTGTAAACGAGAAGCACGATTTTATACTGTATGCGCTCTCTCACAGGAAGCCAATGGAGTTGTTTGAGTACTGGTGTTATGTGGTCTGTTCGCTTGGTTCGTGTTATTATCCGTGCTGCCGTGTTCTGCACCCTCTGGAGACGTTGTATCTGCTCTGATGTAATTCCCGCTAGCAATGCATTTCCATAGTCTAATTTGGATGTTATAGAGGCGTGAATGAGGGTCTTAGTGGAATCTGCTGTCAGTAATTTTCTAATTTTATTAATGTTTCTGAATATGAAAAATAGCGATTGACAGAGGGACGTAACATGTTTGTTCATGGACATCGAGTCATCGAATATGACACCAATGTTCCTTGCACTAGAGTTAAAAGAAATGTTTTCGTCACCAATTTGAAGATGCTCTATGTCAAGTTTTGGTCGGAGTTGCCGTGACGAGATAAGCAGTATTTCAGTTTTTTTATCGTTTAGCTGTAGAAAATTGTTAAGCATCCAGAGTTTTACATCGCGAATGCAAAGTTCTAACTTCTCACGAGCATCAAATTGACTATTTGGGCGGAAGGCTATATATATAGCTGCGTGTCATCAGCGTAGAAATGATATTCAAATCGACCAAGTGGTGATGTATATATTGTAAACAGCAGGGGCCCCCAAAACGGATCCTTGAGGCACACCGGAAGTCAATGTACCATCGGATGATTTGGAGTTGTTTATGATGACAGTTTGACGGCGACATTTGAGATAGGACTCGAACCAAGAAAGGACAGTGCCGGCAAGGCCCAGTTCCTGTAGACGCGACAACATAATTGTATGATCGATGGTGTCGAATGCGGCCGATAAGTCTAGTAACACCAATATCACACACATACGTTCGTCCATTGAACACAAAATGTCATTTTGCACACGAACTAGTGCCGTCTCGGTGCTGTGAAGCTTTCGGTATGCGCTCTGATATGGTTCAAGCAGATTGTTTACTTCCAAATGGTTGTTAAGATGATTAGCTACGACTTTTTCTAGGAGTTTTGAGACAGGGGAGGTTGGACACTGGGCGATAGTTAGACAGCATATTTGGATCCAACGACGGTTTCTTTAATAAAGGCATCACATTTGCGGTTTTAAAATCGTTCGGCACAGTACCCTTTTCCATTGACATGTTAATTATTTTAGTTATCGCAGGCAATACCTCCTGAATGCAGTCTTTGAGTAGATATGTTGGAAGTGGATCCAATGCGCATGATTTTGTTGGAGAACTGCGAATAATTGCCAAGACCTCGTCAGCAGAAGCAGGGGTGAAACACGTCATTGTACAATCAAGTGGCGATACGGTGCTGTCGCTCAGGCATTTGTAAGAGAGAATTAAGGAGCAGACATGGTCGAGCGAGAGGATATCAACCAGTTATGTCACTGATGGCCGGACAAGTGAATGGTTGGAGGCTCCAGGTCTGAATTCCAAATATCATGAGGTAATTCATGATTAAGAGTGTTTTGTATTATGTCTATATATCATGATGATTCATCTTATATATTCATGCTCATTCCCAGGCTAATATATGCAAAGAGCAGTTAACCCTCTTGGCATATTTGTGTTTCAGGCGAGATACATGTTCGTGAGTTCTCTCCCTTTTCTTAGGAGAAAAAGGGGGGGGCAGTGACGCGAATGTGATTCGGTTCCGATAACTTGACGGTCCTTTTAGGTCTCCGTTAGTCAAGTTGTTATGTCTAAATCTTTCTCCAAGGGGCAAGAGTAGCATTTATCTACTGATAAAATCTGGTGTATATCAGAAGTAACAGAATGGTGAGTATTGATCGAAGGAGAATGCAGGAAATTTCAATTTCCCTTTCTCCGAGATCTAACAATACTCACCATTCTGTTACGGACTCAGCCTCCCAGCCCCACAGAGGCAAGCCATGGATTTCTCTTGTTTGGTGGCTATGCAAACAATATGAGCTCTATGGTAGACGGGTACTCGGTAGTTGGGAGCCGAGTACCCGGTTCCAAGGAGTCGGTAAAGCTTTCTAAGTCTATAGTCCTAGAGCCAGCTGTCAGGGCCAGCTGTGTATCAGAAGTAACAGAATGGTGAGTATTGTTAGATCTCGGAGAAAGGGAAATTGAAATTTCCTGCAGTGGCAATGGAAATCCTGTCCTCCCATGGTAAGAGCAAGATTCTTTTTAAGAGTGATAGGACTGATGGTCAGCGTAGAGAAAGTAATTCCTTGGGCGGTGCTGATGAGAAGACCCTTCCAAATGTATTTAATGTCCCTTTGGAAGCAGTCAGTCCATTCTATTTTCCATCAGATTCCCATCAGAGAACATTTGATCCCTCATCTAGATTTTTGGAGGGATCGTTCTCTGGTTCTGATGGGTGTTCCACTGGTAAGGTCCTCCCCTCAGGCGATTATCTTCACATATGCTTCCCAGGAGGGATGGGGAGCAGTCTGGGACTCCCTGTCAGTTTCCGGCCTTTGATCCCTGGAGGAGTCGATAGCCCATATCAACATTCTGGAGTTGTGGGCTGTCAAGAAGGCTCTCCTTTCATGGTCAGATCTTGTGATAGGTCTCAAAGTCTCGATTCGGTCAGACAATTCGACAGTGGTGTCTTATATCAACAGGCAGGGAGGTACAAGGTCGTCTTTCCTTTGTCTAGAAGTGTGGAATCTTCTCTTGTGGTGCCGCAAGAGGTAGATTTTTCTAGTGTCCCATATCCCAAGAAGTCTGAATTTTCTGGCGAACCAACTGTCACGTGCCAGCAAGTTTGCCCACACAGAGTGGCAGTTAAAGAAGTCGGTTGTCAGAGCGTGTTTCAGTCTTATGGATCGTCCTCTAGTAGATCTGTTCGTGACCTTTCTGAATGCCCAGATCTCCTCTTACATGTCTCCTTTTCGGGACAGTCAAGCCCTGCCGGTGGATGCTCTGTCTCAGTCCTGGACAGGAATATTCACCTATGCCTTCCCTCCAACAATTTGATTCCGTTAGTCTTGAAGAAGGTCAAGGACCAAGATTGCGAGGTTCTTCTGATAGCTCCCTTTTGGCCCAAGAGGATTTGGTTTATAGACCTTCTAGATCTTCTGGTAGACTTCGCTCATCTTCTTCCAGTATCCCACGATCTTCTATCTCAAGTAGGAGGTCTTTGTGTGCATCCAAATGCAGAAATTTTCAATCTGTGCATTTGGAGAATCTCGAGTCTGAGGTCCTCGAGAATAAGGCTTCTTCAAGATCTCAGGAAATTATTGACTCTGCCAGAAGGGAATCGTTCTGTCGAGTTTACAAGTCGACTTAAACAATTTTTGGTGAGTGATTTTCAGACCAAGGTTTCGTGCCCGATTCTGTTTCTATACCCCAAGTATTAGATTTGTTATCTTATCTGTTTGATTTTTTACATTTGTCAGCTAATACGGTCAGGGGATATAGATTTCCTTGTCTTCTGAATGCTGATGTCAAGGATACTAAGACTTAATAGTTTTATTAGAGGTCTTGGTAATATTCGTCCTCCGATTGCTAAGCCTTTACCTTCCTGGAATTTGGCTTTGGTTCTTCAAGTTTTGGCAGGTCGCCATTTTGAACCTATTTCTTCTATCAGTATTAAGCTTTTAACTCTCAAAGCTGTTTTTCTTGTTGCTGCTGCCTCTGCTAGAAGGCGTTCAGAGATTCATGCTCTTTCTGCTGAAAAGGATAGATTTATAGTTTCAGGAGACGGTTTGGTTTTATATCCCAGAAGGGACTTTATCTAAAACTCAGTCTAACCGCTTTCCTGCTAGTCCGATCATTTTAAAATCTTTATCGTCTTTCGCTATCCGATAAATTTTGGTGTCCTGTTAGGGCATTAAGAACCTACAAACAGCGAACCGATTTTAAAAGAGCCGATCCATCCCATTTATGGGTTTCCTACTCTAAGCCGGTCTCAAAATCTACGATTGCCAGATGGATTTGTGAGACAATTAAGCTTTGTTATGTGATAGCCTCACCGGATCAATTTAATCTCTCCCAGATTAAAGCCCATGCGTTAGAGGTATGGCTACTTCTTTCGCTCTTTTGACGGTTCGTCTTTAGATGAGGTCATGCAGGTGGCAGGATGGAAATCTGAATCCATTTTTACATCTTTTTATCTCAAAGACCAGAGTGCAGCAGCCTCCTTCTTTCGTAACATTACTATTTTAACTAAAAAAGCCGAAGACCATTTACCAAGCACTTTCCACCATTTTCGTTAGGACTGTGTGTCGGTGAGAAATGGTGAGTCTTCTTTTGGTTTTAAGTTCAAGTTTTCCTTATTTGTTAATCACGGTGTGATTGAGTTAAATGCACTGTTATGTTATGTTATTAACATTTAGATAAGATTGGTTCGATTTTTATCCTTGTTTGTTGATTCTCAAATCTCCTCCCACCTAATGTTTAAATGGGGCACTGACCAAATCTATGGGTTTAGCAAGTAGTGATTGAACGGTAATGGATGTTTTTGTGGTGTAATAACAACCCCCCACAGACCCCCCCCTTGTGGGTTGGTCTGTTGTTTTATTAGCCACTATAAAAACATACTTACCGTTCAATCACTACGACCCGGCCTCAGCCACCCAGCATGGTAAGATTTGAGAATTGGCCTTTAATATTTAGCACTTAAATTTAGAAAAGTGAATCTGTTTCCTATTTGGGCTCCAGTGCGCATGCGCAAGCGCGCTTAGTGACAGGCGTCACTATGGGGTGAGTATAGACTGGTGCCAGTCTATAGCGGTCAGTATGCTGGAGATGGACTTAACCAGTAGCCTGGTTGAGGGTCCATAATAATAGGAATAGGCATGGGGAGTTGTGTATGCAGGCATAAAAATCTTATTCTGATAGCTAAATGCAGATAATTGATTTAGCAAGTAGTGATTGAACGGTAAGTATGTTTTTAGTGGTTAATAAAACAACAGACCAACCCACAAGGGGGGTCTGTGGGTTTTTTTTAGCCATACCCCGCCCATCTCAATCTAATCTCCACCTACACCTCGCTCATGTTGGGATCGATCGATCTCTGAACTCCCTGACTATCAATTTCCAGAAAACTATACAGCAATGGCAGCAACAGCACCCAGTCAAATTAGTTTCAAAATATTCAACAGCATGTCTCTAAAATAGCAAAAACATACAATTTCTACGTGTCGGACTATTAAGCGTTAAAGACGGGCATAATAGAATCATTCATGATGTCATGATTATGATGTCAGCATTCATGTTGCGTAGTTGACTATGACGTCACATGATTGAGTGAGAAAATAGATTCATGAATCGACCATTCAGTCTCTTTTTTCTAAGTTTGCCTAGATGAAGTTTCTTGATCTAGCAGTCACATGGTTGTATGCTCAATGGGAAGATGTTACTATGGTGACAACAGATCGTAAGTAGTTTGTTGTTTTTCCAACGGGCGATCTTCTGTACCGTATTTTCAAGTTTTCTGACGATGCTAAGAACTTCGCGTCCGTGTTGTCTTAGGATATTTCCGAAATAGTGGTCCCGATCCCAGGATGATTCATAATACGGAAAAATTAGTTACCTCTCCGGGAAGTAGAAATTGTTTGAGTGTAGCTTTCGTGAACATCTCGGTCACTTCTTCAGCACTAACTGACAGTCGCTGGCAATGTCACTCTGGTCAGTTCTTGTGGAGTCACGTGACAGCATGGACTGGTAGACTGCTGGTATTACAGTAGCGCTCGTCTGATGAATGAGGTAGATAAGTTCATCACGAACGCTTAATCGATGGTGGAGTCATTGGCATCAACAGCACCCAGTTAAATTAGTTTCAAAATATTCAACAGCTTAGTTGTATAGTTTTCTGGAAATTGATAGTCAGGGAGTTCAGGGATCGATCGATTCCAACATGAGCGACGTATGGGAGGAGCTTAGCTAGAGATGGGCGGGACATACCTAAAACTGAATTCCTCCATTATCTGCATTTGAACAATCTTGGATCTCCATGGCTTAAGTATTTTCCTGCCAGATTTAATTGAAATAGGTCCGGTAATTCGGGAGGTCGTTTAAAGGAAAAAGTTGACAACCACAGGCAAGTGGCCTGACAGTCACCATGGCATAAGCTCACTTGTCCTATCAGACCAGGTGAGCTAATAATTTATTGTCAGTTTAGTATCTTACCAATTTTCTGATTACAGGTACTTTAAGATAAGATCAGTGTTTAGGTCATACACATCAAAGTGTCTATCTGCCATAAATCTGTCATTGATTTCTTTATTTGTGTTCATTATAAATAATACCCAATGTTTTTCCTCTTACACAATATCCTATATATCTTATTCTATCTTTTTAGTGACTTTTTGCTGTTATAATGCTTTATAGCATGTCATTTATGTTGTGATTTACTTACTGAATGGCTTAACCCTTAAATCTTTCTCAGACCAGAGGGTTTTTTTTTAATTATCACTGGAATGACTGGCTCGGTTATCGCACCAACCATTCCAGTCGTAAATTTTTTTAAAGTAGTCTTCTATTGGTCTGAATATAGACTTTTCTCAAGACCACTGCAGAGGCCATTATTGGCTGATGTCAGTGTTAAAGGGTTAAATAGAATATTATGAGTTACACAAGTGTTCTTAGTTGTGACTCATAACTCGTATAACTCTGTCAAACTTTTGATATTTCTGACAATGCTGTCTGTGTTGCGACTATAGTACTTACTTGTACAGCTATGTAAGATTTACATCCTACACCAACTTCATCTTTTCTGATCATATGCAGGGAAATAATGGAGGAATGCCTTTTATCTGTGCCCAGCCCATTTCTAGTTAACCCTTTAATGGCAAAATTTGGTTAAGAAAACCAAAATATTTGCTTATTGAATATCAATTTGCAGGCCAAGAGAGGACTATTTTTGAAAATGTACCACTGGAATGACTGGCTCGGTTATCAAGCCAGGCATTCAGTGGTAAATTTTCAAAAATAGTCCTCTCTTGGCCTGCAATTAGACATTCCTCAAGACCACTCCAGAGGCTGGTTTTGGCTGGCTTGACCATTAACCCTTTAACCCGTGAATTTATTCAAGAGAAATCTTAATTTTCTCATAGAAAATGTCTATTTACAGCCCAAGAGAAGACTATTTTTGAAAATTTAGCACTGGAATGACTGGCTCGGTTCTCGAGCCAGTCATTCCAGTGGTAAATTTTCAAAAATTGTTTTCTCTTGGTCTGCAAATGGACATTCCTCAAGACCACTGCAGAAGCCGTTTTTGAGTGCTAAAGTGTTAAAGTGCCTCCCACGCTTTGCCCGTGTCGGGATCGATTGAACCATGAATTCCCAGAATCCTGATACCAAGGTAAGCTGTTGAATATTTTGAAACTAATTTGACTGGGTGCTAGTGCTGCCTATGGTATCAACAGCGCCCAGTCAAATTACTTTCACAATTTTCAGTATCATTTATTAAATAGTAAATCCGTCAGACATACAATTTGTACACTTGGCTGCTTATTCTAGCAACATGGCAGAGTATTTCTGTGAATTACGATTGTCATGTCAGCCTACATGTGATGTAATGGAGAATTCCAGTTTATCCATCCATCAATCAAATGCTGTCATAATCAACTACATGTAGGATCACATCATGATCAATTAAGTAATTAATGACATAGTTAAGTTAGTCACGAATGCTTAAATTGATGATTGACTAAGCGTTGTTGTACGATTTGTATGTCTTCTCTATTTAACAAACATGCTGTTGAATATTTTGAAACTAATTTGACTTGGTGCTGGTTCTGCCATAAGCAGCAACAGCACCAAGTCAAATTAGTTTCAAAATATCCAACAACTTACCTGTATAGTTTTCTGCAAATTGATAGTCAGGGTTTTCAAGGGTCGATCGATCCCAACAAGGGCGAAGCGTGGTTGGAGCTTAGCTAGAGATTGGCGGGGCATAGCTAAAACTGGATTCCTCCATTGATTATGTCATATACTTGACTGACAGATCAAATTTATCAATTGTTTGCACAGATTGTGTAGGCCTATTATTATTTCTTGGATACTCACAATGGATTGTTGTTGATTTACTAACGCATTGCAATAATGATGCAGGCACTGTGTATTCACTATTTTATTTTAAAACATGTTACAATGACACCCGGTTATGTATATCATATGCTAGAATATTTAAACATGTCTGCACAGTCAATATCATAAGTATTTCTCATGGATAGAATGGTCACACTTTTCCCTTGCATCAGCAATACCATAGGTATGAATAGAATGAAAAACCTCCATCTTTGTGTTTCCAATACCATTGGTATGTCTAGTGCGTAGAATGGTGAAACTCCACCTTTGCGCAGTCAATACCATTGCTATGTCTCATGTGTAGAATGGTAAAAACCCATCTTTGCATCGCCAATACAATTGGTATTTCTCTGGTGTAGAATGGTAAAACTCTACCTTTGATCAGCCTATAAAAGAGGCCTAAGGGGCCTGTATCACTCACCTGGAACATAGCCATGTCAACTGGAAAGGCCATCATCGCCTATAAGTAGAGGTTTTGGCCAGAATTGCAACAAGGATACATCCTACCCAGGCCTGAGGTCAAATACGGTTGATTAAATACAAATACAGGATTTCTATTTCTTTCTTTAGCAAATACAAATATCATCTTTCAAATACAAATATAATATATCACATACAAACATAAGCTGTTTGTCAACAAAATCTTTCTTTTAAAGTGAAATAATCTTTTATAAGCATATCTGGTCGGTGGAGATAAAAAGGTTAAGCATATATCCAACTAACAGTCAACAAAGAAAAATAAAAGTTATTGATTTATTAGTTTATATTTAAAGTTTGTGACAGTTTTCTTGACATATTCTATTTTTATTTCAAACTAGTATTAACTTGTCACTTAAACTACTTTCTTTATTGCAGCAGAATTGCACCAGGATGTTGCTAACTAGAATGATTCTAGTAGTGTCCTATCAATTATCTGGCAAAGTCAGTGCATGTGCACTATTTAGTTTGAATCAATTATAATATGTTTTGGATCTAGTTCATTCTGAATACTTTGGAGCACGCTTTAAGTGACCGAAATATGTAACATGCTGAATATTTTGAGAATAATTTGATTGAAAGCTGTTGCTGACAAAAAACATTAATCACTTTATGTTAAATTATCTAAATACGCTGTAGTCAATATAGTGCATGGATACTTACAAATTGTTGTAAACACCGTACACATGTAGATCTGGAATGAAATGGGTTAACCCTTAGCACTATGATGTTAATATTCTTTCTCTTAATGTGTCAGTGACAAAGAAACTGATGTACATTTTTCAACAATTTTGGTGGTCGACGTTGCTGACAGCAACATCTTCCACCAAATTTGTCGAAAACTGAACACCAGTTTATCTTTTATTTTACTTTGAAAATTTAAAATTTTGACATCAGAGTGGTAAGTATCAACTGTGGAAGTGTCTCTCTAATCGTCTCAGTTCTATGAAGGCATTAACTGAATAAATAGGCCTCACAGCAGGTGCTAATTTTCACACACATGATATTGCCTTAAAATTTTTCTAAAGGTTTCATTTCACTCTATTACATTCATATTTTATATCTCGATATATTTCTGACATGATCTTAACCCTTTAATGGTCATGCCAGCCAAAACAAGCCTCTGTCATGGTCTTATGGAATGTCCATTTACAGGCCAAGAAAATACAATTTTTGAAAATTTACCACTGGAATGACTGGCTCGATCACCGAGCCAGTCATTCCTGTGGTTAATTTTCAAAAATTGTATTATCTTAGCCTGTAGATTGACATTCAATAGGCATATATCTAAATTTTCTGGACCAAATTTAACCGTTAAACGGTTAAGTGTTCAAATTAAAAATTAAATAAGATTATCAAAACAGAGACCTTTAATCCTTTCATCGACAAATGGCTTAAAAAGTTTATTCTTTATGATATAAAACTTATTATGGTGAATATTTTGAAATTAATGTGATTGGAATCTGTTGCTTCCTAATGCAGCAATGGCTTCCAGTCAAATTAATTAAAAAAGTATTCAACAATTTTCCTGTATGGGTAGCACTGAAAATGAGAAATGGGGAATTCATCAGTGAAAGGGTTAAATCATGCCAGGCATACAGTTTGAATAGAGGGCAGGGGCCTTATGCAGAGGTGTGAGATCTTATATAACATAATACAGGGATAAGACATTTAAAGCCTAACTTATTTGGTCTTGAAAAGACTACTGGAACACCATGGCTATATCCCCTAGATAGGCAAATGAACTAAAAAAGCAGAAACATTTTCAAAATTAAGTACATTATGATGCAGACTAGATTTAAGCATCATATAGACCAATTTAGAAACTTTTATCAAACTTGGATAAAACTTTGTTGATTAAATTGTCATTTGAAAAAACATTAACCCCACCATATAATAAGCATAACCTGGATGAAAATCAGTCCTAAAATAATCAAAGTTCAAACGCTGTAAAAATATGGCCAAGTTTTGAACTGATTTCATTTTGATGCTTGTTAGTTCTAATGATGCTATAGAATGAATCAGTGAAGTCTTATTACGATCCGATGAACCATTTTTTTAAATAGCCATTTAAAAAGACCTTAACGAAAAATATGGCTGCTGGCAGAAATAGTAATCCCTATGTCTCGCTTCTGCTTCGCAGCCAAGACAAAAATGGGCAAAAGTCCAAGATTGTCACTGGCTAAATTGGCCGATCATCTCATTTGAACAAACTTGGATGATGATCTGTATGCCCTAAGGACGCTTCCTGCCAAATATAATTTAAATGAGCAAATTGGTTCTGAAGAAGAAATTTCCTATTGCTTTAGTATGGGAGTTTTGGATGGGAAAAAGATCCAAGATGTCCATCAAACCATTTATCCAACAGTTGTTATTACACCACAAAAACATCCATTACCGTTCAATCACTACTTGCTAAATCAATTTATCTGCAATTAGCTACCAGAATAAGATTTTTATGCTTGCTTACTTTCCTCCCCATGCCTATTCCTATTAAAATATACCCTTGAGTACACTTCCTGATATAGGTCCAGGCCTTTTTCCTATTTTAATCTCTCCCCTTCCTTTTCTTGTGCACCCAGCTTGCCAGTTGGAGGGTGCCTGTCTGTTCTGGGAGACATGACAGTCCCTCGTTCAGGACTCCTGGCTAGTAGATCAGATTCGCTGGGGTTATGCACCTTCTTGGATCCGTCATCATCCTACTCCTTCTCTTATCCCCAAGTGGACTCCAGTTCCTTCCAATCTGGAGAAGTTGGCGGCCCTGGAGGAGGAGTTGGATTCCATGATTGGCAAGGCCATAGAAGAGGTTCCCCTTTGGAGTGTAGACCCGGGCTACCACTCAACCATTTTCTTAGTTCCCAAAAAGACTGGAGGTTGGCATCCTATCATCAATCTAAAGAAGTTGAACCTTCTTATTTTAACCCCAAAGTTCAAAATGGAGACCATCTCCAAGATCATCGCCAGTCTAGATCCAGACATATGGACTTCCTCCATAGATCTCAAGGACGCCTACTTTCATGTTCTTATTCATCCGTCTTTCCGAATGTTCATGATGTTCGCTTACAACGATCGAGTATGGCAGTTCCGAGCCATGCCCTTCGGTCTGACCATGGCCCCTTTTCTCTTCACTCATCTAGTTTCAGCTGTGGCAGGAATTCTGCACCGTCATTCTATCCATCTTCATGTTTATATAGACGATTGGTTAATAAAAGCAAATTCTTTCTCAATTCTTTCAATGGTCATCCCAGAGGTCTGCAGTCTGGCATGCAGACTAGGTTGGATCTTAAATCTAGAGAAATCAAGCCTAGTTCCCTCTCAAGTCTTCACGCACCTAGGCATTGCTTTCGATCTGGCTCAGGGCTTAGTCTCTCCATTGGATCCAAGAGTAGAGGCAATTTTAGTAGCTATGGACATTCTGTCAACTGTTCCCTCGGTCAGAGCACGAATTTTCCTGAGAGTGATAGGCTTGATGGTCAGCGTAAAGAATGTCATTCCTTGGGCAGCGCTGCTGAGAAGACCCTTTCAGATGTACTTAATGTCCCTTTGGAAGCAGTCAATCCACTCCATTTATCTTTAAATTCCCATAAGAAATCTCTTAATTCCTCATGTAGAATTTTGGAAGGATCATTCTCTGCTTCTGAGGGGTTTCCCTCTGGTTAAGTCCTCTCCTCAGGTGGTTATTTTTACAGACGCTTCCTTTGAGGGATGGGGGGCGGTCTGGGATTCCCTATCGGTCTCAGGCCTTTGGTCTCTAGAGGAGTCGATGGCTCACATCAACATCTTGGAGTTGTGGGCTGTCAGGAAGACTCCTGGCTTGGTCGGATTGATTAATAGGATTCAAAATCTCGATCCGATCGGACAATTCGACGGTAGTCTGCTACATCAACAGACAGGGGGGAATGAGATCCTCTCTCCTTTGTATGGAGGTTTGGAACCTCCTTTGTATGGAGGTTTGGAACCTCCTTTTGTTGTGTCGCAAGAATCAGATTTTTCTAGTGTCCTCTCATGTCCCAGGCAGTCTGAATTTTCTTGCGGACCGGCAAATTCGTTCACACAGAGTGGCAGTTAAAGAGGTCAGTTGCCAGAGCGATTTTCAAGCTCATGGATCGTCCCCACGTAGATCTGTTTGCGACCTGTCTAAATGCCCAGATCTCCTCTTTCATGTCTCCTTTTCCGGACAGCCAGGTGTTGGCAGTGGACGCCCTGTCTCAGTCTTGGGCAGGAATGTTCGCTTATGGATTCCCTCCAACGATCCTGATTCTTTTGGTTTTGAAGAAGGTCAGGGACCAGTTCTGCGAAATTCTTCTGATAACTCCCTCTTGGCCAAAACGGATCTGGTTTGTGGATCTTCTCGTTCTCCTTCGATCAATACTCACCATTCTGTTACTTCTGATATACAGCTGGATCTAGGACTATAGACTTAGAAAGCTTTACCGACTCCTTGGAACCGGGTACTCAGCTCCCAACTGCCGAGTACCCGTCTACCATAGAGCTCATTCTTATTTGCATAGCGACAAGAGAATACATGCTTTTTGCAGTTGGAAAGTCTTAAGATTGTTTAAGCCTAAGTCTTTTTACTGTGATTAATTGTGATAGCTTGTGCGTTCTCAAAAGGATTTTTTGGATTAATATGGACGCTTCCGATGATACCAGGTCGTATATTTCCATGTTATTCCATAGTTAAGAGAGACTTAGGTCTCTAAAATTTCGTCTGTGTCGCATGTTCCAATTTCTAACCCCAAAGAATCTGGGACGTGTGTTAACAACGAAATATGCCAGATGATCGCCTTCCTTTAAATCCCCAACAGGCGATCGGCAGATATGAAATTAGGTGTTGGCTTATCGGTGTTTTAACACAATTATCGGCTAACGTCGTTCTCCGTAAGATCCGAGCGGGTGTCGTCACACCCGTGTTTCTCGGATGTTTATGTGAAGAAAATGCATCTGATTCTGGGTGCTGCGTACTTTAATTGGTACCAGAAAAACTTTGGAATTTTCAAGTTTTGCGTGTTATCACGATCTGTTTGCAATGATCAGTGGTTTCAAAATTCTTGATTTAGATGTGTGGTCTGCAGTTTTACCATGTGCTACAGCAGTTTGTTTACATTTTGTTGTTTCTTCACATATCGTTTTGGCCTTCGTTAGGAGTATACTTTATATTTATTAGTAAATATACCTCGAATGCTATGCGATATGATTCCTGGTTCCGTTATACATCCTTGAGGATCAGTGTATGGGTGTATTATTGCCCGCTTCGTTCTTGTCGTCATAATCAATGCGATCTTTGCTGTAACGTTGCAGGGTGGGGTGCGGGAGGGTGACAGTTAATTTATGGTCAATATATTTGAAAATTAATTGTCTGCCTTCCATTTTTGTTTCGTTCCGCTGGCTTATTGTAGGTTTGGTTTTTTATAGGCCAAGCCAGCCCCGCCATCATGTGTCGAGTGCCCCATCATACGGGTTCTATGCAAGGACCATGTCTGTTTCCACTGTACTAAGTGTAGTCTTGACAGTAGGTGTAACGTTTGCGCTGTGTGGTCGGTCGATATGATGCTTAAGTTCCTTGCCAGAAGGACTTGGCAGGGTCTGACGTGGGTACTGGCCACTGAGGGAGCCGTTTCGTACGGCCCCCTGGCAGTCCCGTCGGGCTCCGGCCTGATGGGTTCTGTCTCTCTGCGGCCACCTCTGGGTGGTCCAGTAGCGGTGGCCAGTCCGTCAGGCATGGGAGCCGTCCGCGAGGACGGCTCCACGGTTTTCCTTGTTTAATGACGACTCTTAGGGGTCTGAAGATGAGGAGGCCGAGGAGGAGAGGGTGCTGTGGCCTGTGATCCCGCGGGTGGAGAGCATGGAGGTCGATTCCGTCCTGACGGAACCGTCCTCCATCTGTCTGGCCTGGCGCAAGCCAGGGCAGCGGCTCCGCCCGTGGTTGAGGCCAATCCGGTACCGGGCACCGGTCCCGTGATGGTTGGTTTGCCGCCAACCAATACGGTGACAGGTGTGGCCGGCCAGGCATGGTACTCACCTATCTCGCCTGGTACGGCGGTCAGACATGGGGTGCCGTTGGCGCCCATGTTTGGCCACGGTTCCTCAACCGCTACAGGTCCGCACGGTTTTCCGTGCAGGCCTACTCCATGGACTGTGTGTGTTCCATGGGGTGGCGGCGGAACCGTACGGTACCGGAGTTCCTGGCATATCAGCAATGGCTCCTAGCCGGGAGGCCATTGCTGGTAGAGCCGTGAACATGTCAACGGGTGACGTGTTCACGGGAGTGTCCTCCTCGGAGACAGAGTGGTCTGAGGCTCTGGCTTGGCTAGCCAGGGTGGACCCATCTGTGGTTTCGACCACGTCCGAGGAGGATGTACCCCGTCCATCGGTGCATCGATTAGGACGGGGATCTTGCCCGCAGCCCTGATCCAGTCTGTTGGACTGGATCCATGGTTTATGGTGTTGCTTGATGCTATTTATAGCAAACAACGCATGAACAAGGGCCAGCTTCTTGCGGCCTCCATGGAGGTGCGGGCGAGGTGTCGTATTCCAGGGGGGAATATGACAGGTATGGTGTTGTCCCGTTGGTCACCGAGGATGACCGCTGGGTACTGGGTGTCCAGAGTGCTGGAGCGGGTGGCCCCGCCCCGCCCCGGCACTGGTGGACAGAGCTCAGGTACACCATAATGAAGTCCTGTCCCTGTGTGATGGGGGTGTGAGGACAGCGCTGAGTGCTGTCAACCACTCTTATCGTCTTCTTCAGTCTGTGTGGGCTGAAGTGGGGGCAGGCCACCCTGTGCCACCTGTGGCGCTTTCGTGCGTTAATGACAGACTGCTGCTGTCTATGGACGCATTGGTACGGGTGCAGGCGCATGTGACTATGTCCAGGAGGCAGATGGTCCTTGACCATATGCGTCCAGCAACTGCTGTCAGGGAGCGTCTTCTTGGGACACCCGTGACAGGCCTTAGCCTCTGGTAGCCAGGCACTGGCCATCTTGGAGGACACGGCCAGCATTGTGCAGAATCGGTTGGCGGTTTATCTGACTGTAGTCAGGCCGCTGACCGGGCAACCTTCAAGAAACAGAGAAAAAGCCAGGTGAAAGCCTAAAGCATAGTGCTGCTTCTGTTTTCTCAACCGTCTCGGCGAAGAAAGCCAAGAAGGTTGTGGGGGCCTGTACCCTCCCCACTATTGCTCCTGATCGCCCGAGAGGCGGGAAGGGGAACGGGGAGGTAAGTCCTGAAAGGGCGGACAGAAGGGAGCGGATCGTACCCGAGGGTACGAGGGCTCCCTTCGTATCTGCCTGGACCGCACCTGTGCGACAGGAACAGCCGTTCCAGTTAGACCGGCCAAGCCAAGACCAATATGGTTCTCTCTCTCGTCAAGAGAGGGGGGTGGGGAGCGGATACGCGAGCCAGACACCCCCATTAGGCATTGAGGCGTCTATAATGGGTGGAAGGCTCATGCGTTTTCGTCGAGGTTTGCAGAGGTGTGACGTCAGACAGTCTGTTCCTGGGATGGTTATCCCAGGGGTACATACCAGAGTGGTGGGACTTTCCACCACAGAATCTGTCTGGCACCTCTCTGGTAACCCGTTCAACGGGACCAGACAAGTTAGAAGCTATTAAAAACGAAGTGTCAGGTTTGCTTCTGAAGGGAGCAATAAACCAGCAAACCGGAACACTCCAGGCTTCTATTCAAACATGTTCCTTGTCCCCAAGAGCACAGGGGGATGGAGACCCGTACTCAGTCTCAGGCCATTGAATTGGTTTATCCATACGCCTCGGTTTTCAGATGGAAACTGAGGTCGGTAATTGAGGAATTGAGGATTGAGGAAGGGTGTGTGGTGTGTATCGATCGACCTGAGAGATGCATGTTCCCACATTCCTATGAATGGGAGTTGTCACAGGTTTCTGAGAGTTGCGTTTCAGAATCTAGTATGGGAGTTTAAATCCTCCCATTCGGCCTGTCGACAGCTCCAAGGGGTTTTCACCAGAGTGGTCCTTGTGGTGACAGCGTTTCTCAGAAAAGAGAACGTGGCACTTCACACCTACATAGACGATTGGCTGATCATCAGCCGGGTTAGAGGTGGATACTGCTCTGGCTCTGAAGTTGCTTTCAGATCTAGGCTAGATAGTCAACAAGGAGAAATCTGAGTTGACACACCACTCAACATTTCGTTTATTTAAGGATGCGATTCGATCTCGAGGAGGGCAGGGTTTTTTACCCGGCAGAGCCCAGAGTGGTGTCTCTGTTAGCCATCCTCAAGAGTTTCGATTGGGAAACCACATTCAGGTGAGGCAGTTTCTTCAGATGCTGGGCATGAGGGTCTTCATGTAGCAGGTATACCCGTACACTGCTCGGATGCGAAGACCTATCCAGTTGTATCTGATGGCTCTGTGGAAACAGAGAATAGAACCCCTGTCAAAACTGGTGCCATTTTTGGAGCCAATAATGTCGCATCTTGTATGGTGGGAAAAAGCGTCAGAATCTCCTAGTAGGGGTTTTCGCTGCACCTACTCCACCCCCAGCTGTCCGTGTACACGGATGCATCACTGGAGGGATGGGGCCCCTACCTGGGAGAACACCAGGTCTCGGGCATATGGACTCTTCAAGAGAGCCAGCTGCATATCAATCTGTTGGATATGATGGCAGTGGAACTGGCATTGGAAAAGGTTTCTTCCAAAAGTCAGGGGCAAGGCGATATTGATACGGTCGGACAACTCGACAGTAGTATCATACAGAAATCGCCAAGGCGAGACCAAGTCACCCACACTATGTATCTAAGTGTGGCACTTCATTCAATGGTGCAGGAATTACTCGGTTGTTTTAAAGCAGCTCATATTCCTGGGCAATTGAACATTCTGGCGGATGCTTTGTCTCGCAGACAGAGAATTCTGCCAACAGAATGGTCTCTCAACCCTCCAGTTCTTCACAGGATCTATGAGCATTGGGGCAAACCCAATGTGGACTTGTTCGCCACAGGGGAAAATGCTCAAATCATGACTTATGTCTCGCCGATACTGATCCTAAGGCCGTCGATACAGACGCTCTGGCGTTAAGCTGGAGAGGGATGCACGCTTACGCGTACCCACCCACCATTCTTCTACCGAAGATATTGGTGAAGATCAGGGAGGAACCGTGCCTGGTCCTGCTATAGCGCCATTCGGCCCAGCAGGGCGTGGTTCACGGATCTTCGAGGTCTGCAAGTGGAAAATCCAGTGCAGTTACCCGAGATTCCGAACATAAAGTCCCAGGCCAAGGGACGCTTCCTACACAAGCGTCCCGAAATGTTATTGACTGCGTGGTTGTTGGCAAACAACATTCCACGTCGGAGGGCTTTTCTCGACATGCTGCAGATTTCATCGCAGCTGTGAGAGGGAGGTCAACCTTCAAGTCATATAACAACAAGGTTAACGGATTTGCAGAATGGTGTGAGGAAAAGGGTATTGTTACCTTTCATTCCACTATTCAGCAAATAGCAGACTTTCTCTGTGAGCTGTTCTTTTCAGGACTAGCTCCTGTCACAATTGCTGGATACAGGTCAGCTTTGGCATCAGTTATCCCTTGTCTAGCCAGCAAGGATAGTCCAGAGGTGGCCCAGTTGAGTGTGATGGTGAAGGGAATGAGCAATCTCCGACCGAGACAACCGGTAGTCATTCCAGCCTGGAGTCTATCTTTAGTGCTTAATGTACTGGCCAAGCACCCTTTCGAACCGTTGCGTTCGGCTAGTCTAAAGCATTTGACTCTAAAGGTGGTCTTTCTATTGGCAGCTTCCTCAGCTAGAAGGCGCAGTGTGATCCATGCACTTTCAGCAGAGAGGGACCGATTTATTGTCTCCAGAAAGGGTCTGCATCTACTGCCAAGAGCAGAGTTTATGTCAAAGATTCAATCTTTGCGATATCCCGGCAAACCGATCGTTATACCGAAACTAAGTAGGTTTGATCGTGATGCCCGTGTCTGGTGCCCAGTCCGTGCTTTGACTAAGTACAAACAGACAGACTCGTTACGGTCGAATGATAGACATCTGTGGATCTGCCATAAGGAGCCATATGGCGCCGCATTCGTGGATTCTATCTCTCGTTGAGTAGTCGAATGCAATCAGACTACATGTGAGATTACGACTGGGCACCAAGTGCAATGTGCAAGGGCACGATGTTAGAGGAATAGCCGCCTCTTCCACCTTTTTACAATGGTGTTCCGTTTAAGGACATCATGGCTGTTGCACAATGGCACTGTCCTCTTTCATGGATTACTATATGAGGGATGTGTCAGACTTCGCCATTCCACTCGCTTTAGCTGTTTTAAGACGATAGCTATATGACCAGACTGCTATTCTTCCTTTTTTGGCATTTGTAAGAAAGAATTAAGAAGCAGACATGGTCGAGCGAGAGGATATCAACCAGATTGTGTCACTGATGGCCGGACAAGTGAATGGTTGGAGGCTCCAGGTCTGAAATCCAAATATCATGAGGTAATTCAGGATTGAGAGTGTTTTGTATTATGTCTATATATTATGATCATTCATCTTATATATTCATGCTCATTCCCAGGCTAATATATGCAAAGAGCAGTTAACCCTCTTGGCATATTTGTGTTTTCAGGCGAGATACATGTTCGTGAGTTCTCTCCCTTTTCTTAGGAGAAAAAGGGGGTGGGGCAGTGATGCGAATGTGATTCGGTTCCGTTAACTTCACGGCCCTTTTTAGGTCTCCGTTAGTCAAGTTTTAAGTCTAACTCTTTCTCCAAGAGGCAAAAGTAGCATTTATGGCTTGCCCCTTCCCACCAAGTTACTGACCAAATCTGGTGTATATCAGAAGTAACAGAATGGTGAGTATTGATCGAAGGAGAATGCAGGAAATCTAACAATACTCACCATTCTGTTACGGACCCAGCCTCCCAGCCCCATGGAGGCAAGCCATGGATTTCTCTTGTTTGGTGGCTATGCAAACAATATGAGCTCTATGGTAGATGGGTACTCGGCAGTTGGGAGCCGAGTACCCGGTTCCAAGGGGTCGGTAAAGCTTTCTAAGTCTATAGTCCTAGAGCCAGCTGTCAGGGCCAGCTGTATATCAGAAGTAACAGAATGGTGAGTATTGTTAGATCTCGGAGAAAGGGAAATTTACATTTCCTGCAATCTCCTGGTAGACTTCCCTCATCTTCTTCCATTCTCCCCAGATCTTCTTTCTCAAAAAGGGGAAGTGTCTTCATCCAAATCCAGAAATCTTCAGCCTGTGTGTTTGGAGGATTTCAAGCATCAAGTCCCTGAGGTCAAAGTTTCTTCAAGATCTCAGGAAATTATTGTTTCTGCCAGGAGGGAGTCAACCCGACGGGTTTACAAGGGTTGACTTAAAACTTTTGGAGAATGGTGGGCAGTTCATGATCTCGTGACCGATTCTGTTTTTATTCCCCAGGTGTTAGATTTTTTATCTTATCTCTTTGATTCTTTACAGTTATCTGCTAACACAGTTAGGGGTTATAGATTTTCTTTGGCATCTTCTCTTCCTTGTCTTTTAAATGCTGATGTTAAGGACACGAAGATTCTTAATGTTTTTATCAGAGGAATGGGCAATATTCGTCCTCCATTAGCTAAGCCTTTGCCTTCCTGGAATTTGGCTTTGGTTCTTCAGGTGTTGGTAGGTCGCCATTTTGAACCTCTTGCTTCTATTAGTATTAAACTTTTAACTCTTAAGGCTGTCTTTCTTGTTGCTTCTGCTTCTGCTAGAAGATGTTCGGAAAATCATGCTCTTTCAGCTGAAAAGGACAGATCGTATCTGGGGACAGTTTAGTCTTATATCCCAGAAGGTATTTTTTATCGAAAACAGTCTAACCGATTCCCTGCTAAACCGATGATTTTAAAATCATTATCTTCTTTTCCGCCTTCTGACAAATACTGGTATCTTGTCAGGGCATTGAAAGTTTATAAGCAATGAACCGATTTTAAAATATCTGATCCGTCCCATTTATGGGTTCCTTATGCGGAGGAGGTAGCCAGACCAGTCTCTAAGGCTACGATTGCCAGATGGATTTGTGAGACCATCAAACTTTGTTACTAGATTGCTTCTCCGGAACAAATAAATTTTTCTCACATAAAAGCTCATGATGTTAGGGTTACCGCCTTTGCTCTTTTCGCTGGCTCTTCTCTTGACAAAGTCATGCAAGTAGCAGGCTGGAAATCTGAGTCCACTTTTACTTCATTTTATTTAAAGGATCAGAGTGCAGCAGCCTCCTTTTTTTTAGAAATATTACGATATTAGCTAAAAAAGACGAAGACCATTTACCAAGCACAATCCCGTCATTTTCGTTAAGACTGCGTCTGCGTGAAATGGTGATAGGTTTCTTTGATTTTTATTCATTTCTTTAAATTTAAAGCTTTCCTTGTTTGTTAATCATGGTGTGATTGATTAAGATGCACTATTATGTTATGTTATTAACATTTGGATATGATTTGTTTAATATTTATCCTTGTTTATAGATTCTCAAATCTCCACCCACCATTGATTTAAGTGAGGCACTGACCAAATCTACGGGTTTAGCAAGTAGTGATTGAACGGTAATGGATGTTTTGTGGTGTAATAACAACCCCCCACAGACCCCCCTTGCGGGTATGTCTGTTGTTTTATTAACTACTATAAAACATACTTACCGTTCAATCACTACGGCCCGGCCTCAACCACCCCGCGTGGGAATGATTTGAGAATCTGTTTGTAATATTTGGCACTTAAATTAGAAAAGTGAATCGGTTTCCTATTTTGGCTCTAATGCACATGCGCAGGCGTGCATAGTGACAGGCGTCACCAGGGAGTGCGTACAGACTGGTGCCAGTCTATATCATAAGGTGTACTCAACCAGGGTATATTTTAATAGGAATAGGCTTGGGGAGGAAAGTAAGCAAGTATAAAAATCTTATTCTGGTAGCTAAATGCAGATAAATTGATTTAGCAAGTAGTGATTGAACAGTACGTATGTTTTATAGTGGTTAATAAAACAACAAACCAATCCGCAAGGGGGGACTGTTGGGGTTTTTGAAAGTGGCAAAAGAGAAATTAGCATACTCAAAAACAGGGTTCGCACAGAATTTTGAAAATTTAATTCAAGATTTTTTCAATCATATTTAAGGTCAACAAAAAGAATTTTCACGTATATATTTTAAGTTTCTCCGCCTTTCTCTCACCTAGCCGTCCGTATATTCCACATAATTCTTTTTTATCACATTTTAATTACAAATTTTAGAAACGCGAGATTCATAAATAATTAATGTTTTTGAAATTTGTTTTAGAGCATGGCTGTTTCGCTTGGTCTGCCACAGCTGTGGAAGTAATATAACGACAAATTCAAGGAAATTTTCAATTTTGGTTCATTTCAAGGCCTTGAACATGCAATAACTTTTTTCAAGGTTGTGAGAACTCTGAAAAACCTATTATAAAACAAATTTTAGCTTCAAAGTTTATCCACAAAAACCCAGTATGGCCGTCAAACATGCTACATTTTGATTGATCAATGGCAGCCATGTTTTTTGGCGTATCCACTTCCCTTGAACAAACTTTTGCCCTAGATGAAGTTTCATGAGCTTTGAATCGATCCACCTAGCGGTTTCGGAGATTTTCAAAGACATTTCTAAAGATCGGCCAAAATCCAAGATGGCCTAGAGATAGATTGGCTGATCGGCTTTATTTGAACAAACTTGGATTTCTATGCCATAGAGATGTGTCCTGCCAAATATAATTGAAATTGGCCCAGTGGTTCTTGAGAAGTTGTTTAAAGAAAATGTTGACAGACAATCACCGTGACATACCGGTAAACTGACTTGGCCACTCTGGCCATGTGAGCTAATACTGTAATTTGTATTTCTCATGAGTATAATGGTGTTTGCATGTGCCCACGTGTAAATCTAAAAATCTCAAATATGACAGAATCGAGAGGGTGAAGGTCTACTACAATCTCTGATTGCTTTTCTTTATTTTATAACGCTCTGTTTCTTATTCATTCCTACATGTGTTTACAGGCTGTAAAGGATGCACGTATGACCTGTGGTTTCTCTAGTAAAATTGAGGTTGAATGTCGGAGTCATGGTGAAGCTCAGGAGGCTGCAGACGCTGGCGCAGAGGTCATCATGTTGGACAACTTTGATCCAAAGGTAATTGCATGTGCATTTGCAGGCTAACATAGCCTATTTCTGACAAATTTACCCATAGAATGACTTGCTTCTATTCCACACAATAAACTGCTATGTAGCTTGGATAGAATGTAGACACTTTAACCCTTTAACACTCATATCAGTCAAAAATGGCTTCTGCAGTGGTCTTGCGAAATGCCGATTTGCAGACCAAGAGAAGACTATTTTTGAAAATTTACCACTGGAATAACTGGCTGGATAACCGAGCCAGTCATTCCAGTGATAAATTTTCTAAAATAGTGTTCTATTGGTCTGCAAAGGACATTTGCTTCGAGAGAATTGAAATTTTCTTTTAAAGATTTGAGGATTAAAGGGTTAAGAGTACCAACAGAGGTCTCATGGCCACAGTGGATATTATTGACAATTGCCAAATGCGGAGCATAGTATATGTACTGAATGGCTAAGTTTGTGGACAACGATACATAGCTGTTTTGGGCCCTTCAAGTCCTGAATATAAGAGCACCATCGGTCCACTACTAACCTTATAAGATCCATCAGATCCAGAGTGAAACATGTGGATAAGGCAACAAAATGCCATGAGATCCACAAACCCCACACAGTGGAAGCAGGTAGGAATCCTAGAGGTGTAGGAGACTTAATTCACTTCGGGTATCCCAACTGCATATTGGGACACGCTACGTCATTATTACCATTATTTTTTAACTGTTTGGCTCCTATCTCAAACCTCCCTGTTTTGTCTCCATACTGAGCCTAAATAATTCCTCAAATGATGTAACAAACATTTACATCACAAATGTGCACACATTTCCCTGACGTCACAAACATGTTAATCCTCAGTAAACAACCAAGAGACCACTAGGTCCACTAACACCATTGTGCACATTTAAACATCAACAGGCTAATTACCTGTATGCACACACAGCAATGACGTCACTCCATAGCAAAGATGTGATGTCACCATAAGGTCGCCAATATGCGCACAAAAGTGTGATGTCATAAACGAATGTCATCAATTTGACAAGTTTCTGAAACTTATGCGCAGCGGCCACTCTAATGAAATTTAATTCCAGCACTAAAATGGTATGTAATTAAAATTATCACCACAAGAAAAACATCACAACCACTCATACTTAGCCGTCGCATGCAGATGCATAGTCGCCTCTTAATCTGAATCAACTCCAGTAAGTCTGTTTTATCTATATTCCTACTAGTCAAATACCCTTAGGAGCCCCACACATTGCTATACCATACCATAAACTACCAAAAAAAAAACCCCACTGTTTCTGTCCACAAAACGAGCAGAAACATATGCAACAATCTCCTAACAACAATGACAACCCAGAAAAAATGCCAAAACCACCAATGTCTTATATCTCGGCATGACTTCACCTTATTGGGACCAAACTTGGACACATGCTTCCTGGTATCAAGGGGAGGAATGAAGCACAATGATATTAAGGTCAAATATCAAGGTCATTGAACCATTTGACTATAAAATGCAGACTAACAGTACCGGTAGATTTCATCTTCTTAGCTCAATTTGCCCTTATTTCAGAATTGGCCAAATTATTAGAACTAATCATGGTTATTCGGTTACCTCAACCAGTCGGAGCAGCACAAAGACAATCAGACTTCTTAGCTCAAGGTCATTGTGATCTTGATACAAAGCTAGGTTTGCATTTGAAAATGCATAATGTCAAGATTTTCGCCAATATCAGCCAGTTTAACACTGTCTTGTTTAAATTATCATCAGCAACAGCGCCGCTTAAAGCTGAACCAACCTATCAAATATTCAGAATTAACGCATATAGAAGAAATATAATGATTCTAATAAAAGATTTTAGGCGGAAGTGTAATTAATCTAACATTTCTCACCAGTATAAACAGATATGCTCTGGAGGGATTTTGGTGTGATCGCTAGTTGTTAGCACCTACTTTCTTTTCCAGCTCAAATATCGCTACGTTAAATTGTCTGAGTACAGGGAGATCGATACTGGATGAGCAATGTTAAACAGTCCTGTTCAAACTATCAATACATAGATGCCTAATGGTAATCTTCCCAAATAATCATGGGTACTGGTATAGCAGTTTTGTCAGAACCGGCTGAACCAATCCCGAGATATAGGACATTGAAGAGCAGTAGCCTAGATCCTTGTTTTCGTTGTCATCGTGCTGAATCCTCTCAATATACAGAGACATTTAGTTTAGGACTAATAGGGAGAACCAACCTTGCGATATTCTGCGATATGTAGAGATAAGATAAAAATGAAAAATATCTACCTACCCATGAACATTTATTAACATACTCCAGGTAGATTATAAGTTATCAAACGAAAACCTGAATGCATTCAACTTGCTTAAAGATGGAAGCAAAATCAAATATTACCGGTAAACAATATTTTTTCTATAAATAATCTGTCAATTTGATATTTATGCTTACAGATTAAAGGTGAATCAATGTTTAACCTCTACCAGTAACAATGCTATCAATAAATTTCCTTTTTGTGTAAGTATCACGAGTCCGGTCATCGTTTATTAAACAAGACGTGTAACACTTCTACCTTACTCAGTATAGAGATTTATCTGCTGTGTAACGTGTGAATTTCACAGGTAAGCGCTACGCAATACAGCGACATGGACAGCTATGTCTATAGTCTATGTATTACTTAGCTGCTAAATGCTGACTCCAATGCCTCCCGGCTGACTCCGAGTTCTATGTACGTACTGAGCGAATGCATTTATAATGAGCTTGGTATGTAAGGCTGGTCTTGTTTAAAGTATAAATACTTGGACTCTATTTAATGGAGTTACTAAAATAGAAATTTATTGATAGCACTATGATACTGGTGGGGATTAGACAATGACTCTTAGCATGACCGTTCAACTTTAATTCTTCAATCTCATGCAGAGCTTTGCTGCTATGTTCTCTCAAAAATCAATAACATTCTTCCTTCTGATCTAATGATAATTATCAGGATGTGATTCTATCTATCTGGATAACAGAGAAATAAGCGTTCACACATGTAATCTACAGATACAAGAGCTTTTTGAGAAATGTAAAAGATTTTTATCTAAGGCCATGTTCTCAGTAGAGAGTTAATCAGGAATAAGACCATACTTTAGTATGGCATTATTCCCGATTAAATATATCTAGTGAGAACACGACCTTACACTGCACTTATACTAGTTGAGTCGCAATAAAATTATACTATATATATATATATATATGTCTTTTGCACATCCACAGGCTGCTGCAGTGACTGCTGGACAGTTGAAAGGAGAATTTCCAAGTGTAATTATTGAGGTCAGCGGTGGAATACGTGAATCAACACTCACTCAATTCTGTGTTAAAAACATTGATGTGATCTCCTTGAGCTGTTTGACACAAGGTTACGAGGTCGTTGATTTCTCCATGAAGATTGAAAAACAGCATAAAGATCCACGCAATTTAACCGTAAAGTTATAGCACACGATCGACAAAATTGATATGCTAGCCATTTGAACCCTCAAATTAGTTAATTAACTCAATTTCGGGTGAATGACAGGAAAGCTGCTGAATATTTTAACAATAATTTTGGTTGAACGCATACTGTGCCAACAATGGCTTTTAATCAATTTGTAAATTTAGGTTCCATTGTTGTTACCTTCACCTGGACAAGACACCTGGAAATACAGCGCTTCTTAAAAAGTTAAATGGATGAGCTTATAAATAGCTTTAGTCGTCATGCTGACAAGTGTGATAATTAATTTCTCACTACGGGTGACTGTATAGTTGTAATGTATGACTAGGGCTGCGCGATATACCGATACCATATTTAAAACCGATATCCTGCACTGACGGTTTCATAACCGATTATAAAAAATAAATATCGAAAAACCGAATATGAACATATTTTCGGTTTTTCGTATCGGGATTGTTAAAAATAAAAGATACTAATGAGCATGAAAATCGTAATGAATAATAATGGCCAGACTTTCCATTAAACTACGTTCGGGACAACTAATAATTGAACGTGACCCCAATTGCGCGTATTGCGTAACTTCATGTAACTCGCTGTACACCTAGAGAAATCAAGCAGCGAATTAATTAAATAAATATCCACTCATCTTTTCTCTGGTAGTCTCAGATAAATTTTCAATATAAAACACAATACTAACGCAGGAATTTGTCATTGAAATTTGTATCGGGGAAACATTTCTAAACAACGGCATCCATTTTATTTACATCACCGGCTAATTAACATAATGCAGTCGTCCCAAAAATAAATCGCCAGAATGCATAAAAATCTCGCCAATAAATATAATGCTGAATACATTTTGCTGATTAGGATACAATTTTAAATAAAATTATTACTCAGACCGTTTTTAAAACGTTATCTTCTATACACAATATCATATTAACTTATGAAATTCGCGTTCGCAATATTACAGTTAATATTTTCTTCAAGGCATGATTTCATCCTCAGGCCGAATTGGAAATGAAAGAAGGAAGGGAGATAATTACATCATAATTAATTACAATCACGTGATTTACGTCTTTTCGCAACCTGTTTTGCTGATTTATGATTAATAAACGATGTTTATTTAACTGTGCGTAATATTTAGGCAGTCTAATTAATAATTTCACTCCCGCGATGATGGATATTATGAGGTATATTAAGCTTTAAAGGCGTAAAACGTTACAAATGTATCACGGCGTGAAAATACGTTCTGTGTTTGTGCTATTTTTCGTCATTTAAATTTTTTGTTTCATGTCCATAAAACCGATATTCGGTTAAAACCGATATGAAAAGTCATATCGAAACCGATATGGCTGTAAGCCAAACCGCGCAGCCCTATGTATGACCTTGTTTTTTAATGTGGTAGCATGTGTATCTAACTAAACCACTGTATCTGGCACAAATTTAACTACAGCTCAGTATTTAATTGTTTGTGATAAGTATATGTTAACATTTGAAATATTTCAATGTTATTTTATTCTTACTATTACATGGGCGGGTCTAAGACTGTGGTTTAGGGGTGGTGGTGAAATGGGGTGCATGGGTCTGGGATAGGGTGTCGTGCATCCATTTTTGGGGCCCAGGTGTTCTCCTATGGGAAAATTAGAAAATTAATTGCTCTGAGAAGCCATTTCCTGCATTCCGAGGGATAGATAACATAATTCCTTTACTTACTAAATTTGCCTATTATTAAACAAGAGGCCCAAGGGCATTGACACTCAGCTGCCTAATACGGAGACAGCATGCTGTATAAGTAATTGCTTAGAGAATTTCTTGAGAATAAGTCTTAAGCCTGTTCCCATGCATTTCCTATCGGGTTTTCGGAGGTCATAAAATCCAAGATGGCCACCGACCAATTCACCCGACCCTTATAGTTCCTAAATTTGGAATCAGTATGCCTATAAATCTATAAAAAGCAATTTTTTACATTAAAATCCATCAAATTAAAAAATCGAATATGGTTTCCGAACACTAATTTGATTGAGATTGATTGGTCGATGACGGACATGTTTTTAAATGTACCAACTTCCTTTGAACAAACTTGAATACCACCAAATTTCAGCCCGAGTCCGTCAGTGGTTCGGAGATATCGTTTTAGGGACGACTAGGTCATCCGAAATGGCCACCAGGCAAATTTCCTGACCATGTTCTCTTGAACAAACTCACGTCAACCCTGTACCTAGATGAAGTTTGTGAATTTCAAGTTAATCGGACAAGCGGTTTGGTCTAAAGATCTTTAAACATGTTTCTAATAATTGTATAGAATCCAAGATGGCCACTGCCCAAATCTACCAATCAGATTCATCTGAACAAACTTGGATCTCAATGCCCTAGGAATGCTTCCTACCAAATATAATTGAAATGACCAAGTAGTTCTTGGAAAGAAGTCTTTAAACCTGTTCCCATTCATTTTCTATAGGATTTTCGGAAGTCATAAAATCTAAGATAGCCACCGTCCAAAATCACCATACCCATAAACCTATATAGAACCAATTTTTACTTCAAAATACATCAAATAAGAAATTAAAATATGGCTGCCATAATGCTGAATTCTGATTGGTCAATTGTAGCAATCTTTTTAACATACCAACTTCCTTCCCTTGAACACATTTGAATGACCCTCAGTCCCTAATCATATTTATCAAATTGCGGCCCAATCCATTCAGTGGTTCAGAAGTTATTTTTGTGAAAAACTAGGTCATCCAAGATGGCCAAGCAAATTGACCAATCAGATTCTCCTGAAAGAAATTAGTTCATCTGTTGCCCTAGATTAAGTTTCTTGAGTTTCCTTCCCATCGATCTACCAAGCGGTTACGAAGAGATTTTAAAAGGCATTTCTAAAAATCATGCAAAATCCAAGGTGGCCAGCGACAAAATTAGCCAATTGGCTTCTTTTGAATAAACTCAGATATCTATGACCTAAGGCAGGTTCCTCCTAAATATAATTGAAATCGGCTCAGTCGTCCTTGAGAAAACATCATTTAAAGAAAAAGTTGACAGGAGCTAACAAGCCATTAGGCTACAATGCATCCATACACCAAGTTGGGTTATTAGTCCCCTACCAGTAAAACCGGAGGGACTATAGGTTTGCACTCCGTCTGTCCATCTGTCTGTCCGTCCATCTGTTGCAATTGGTTTGCCGCACTTTTTTTCGCAGTCCTTCAAGGTATTCAACTGAGACTTGGTTTATTGCTATGTTATGAGAAGTTACAGATAAAGTTCGAGCTTCAGCTGCTTTTGACAATTTTTAATGAGATTTTTGACTGTCAATCTCTAAAGATTTATATCACCAGGTAGGGGACATGTATTGCAAAGCAATACTTACAGAATGCTTGTTGTCCAAATAATTTACTACTGGTCCCAATGGGAAAATTGACCGTTGAGCTATATTCTCAAGAAACTATGGCAGACTGACCCAGTTCTTATATAGGTGGTAGCTTATGCCTATAGGTACACACCCGCCAAATTAAGTCAATAGTTCTAAAAATTTTAAATGTGCCAGCAAAATAATATCGTTCCCCATTGGGTCTCATACTGTGGAAAGCCATCGAATTGGGCTCATTTTCATAATGCATAAATTAAATGAGTATAGCAACATTTTGGCCACGTTTGATATAAATCTGTCCAGAAATAACAAAATGTGCTACCATCGTTGAGGACCACAAACAGACACAGACATGGAGTGACCACTATAGCTCAGCTGACCAACAAGTCACCTGAGGCTAAAACGACCAGACAACCTGCATAAGACCCGTCTTATGTTTTACTAATTACAGATACCTACCTCCTTGCATTACTATTGCTCTTTCCTTCTCGAAAGGGAAGCGTAGTAGGATGAATTATTTACAGCTAATGTTTGCCGGGTATTGTGCTTATTGAATGACTTCAGGTATCTCCATACTCTCTCTAATGATGATATCCATAGTAATTCGCTTGAATGCTATATCTCAGTATATGACAAGAAGAGAGTTAATCCAATACCCAAAGCCATTGAGTAGGTCATTAAGTACAATGACACCTCATTGGCTGATAGCTATCACATGACCTTGTTGATAGTAACCAAGACTTCATTCCTTGACGAATCCAGTCATATAATCCAGCTTGAAGCAGATCCATGAAGAGGCAGATGATCTTATAACGACTTGACTCTGAATATCTGAATAAAGCTGAGAATAAAATTATCCTAATTTCTATACATTATATGACAAGAAATTTTCTTTCAGAAATACCCAAATATGTTTAATACTGACATATCTGGGTATAATATAAAGGCTAAATAATACAAGGAATATCTTTCCTGAATATGACTATACTAACAAGATATGACCATTCAATTAAAGCCTCAAGCCCTCCTCCCCCCAAAAATTTTTTTTACCAGGTGGACCGTAATGCAAGGCGATAGGTATATGTAATTAGTAAAACATAAGACCAGACCCTGCGGGTCGTCTGGTCATTGTTACTACATTACAACCTACCTCCTTGCATTACTATTGCTCAAATACAGATTTCAACATTAAACAAAAGCCCGGTGGGAGGCGACTTTTTTAGTAAGCTTGATGAAAAAAAATAGAACGAATGAACACGCAGTTAGTAATAACAAGTAGAGAAAGATACTACAAATGACAGTAATTCCTCGGAATCACTATCATAAGTAACAGTAATAGAAGGGTACAGAAGAAAGGAGAGAGGAAAAGCGGGTCCTTGAACGACCCTAAGAAGACAGGACAGAAGAGATGATTATGCAAGAATGAAGTAAATGAATATAAAGGGAGATGAAAGAGATGATTTGAAAAAGGTGAGATACACATGAGAAAGAGGTAATGAACTCACGCTCACCCAAAATAACACTCTTATACTAATGAAGATGATGAAGCGAGGGAAGATGATGATGAAGAAGGAATACGAGTCGTGATCCCTGAAGCTACCTTCTGAATATTCTTATAGAAGAAAGAAGAAGGACCAGAATCTTTAAGATAGAAATTAATAAAACTATTTTGTGATTTCCAATTAGCTACTTGCAGGATATCATCAAGAGAAGATCCATTAAAAAGGGGCACAAGAGATGGCCATGGCAAATTTTGATGGTATCAAAGATCCAACGTGAAAAAGTAGTTAAAGAGGAAGGATGATCAACGCCTTCTGCAAATGTAACCCAAAGATGTCTATCATCGGATTGTTTGCAAGCAGAACGGAATTTGTAAATATTGAGAGCCCTAACAGGGAACCAGACAGAGTCATCTGGAGATAAAGTAGAAAGCTTATGAAATATGATGGGTTTACCTAAAAACTCAACTGAGTTTTGGACAGAAATTCTGACCTAGGATAGAGGATAATGCTAATACCCGTAACTTGAAAACTATTCCAATCAGAAGATAAAGCATGAATTTCCAAGAGACAGCTAGCTGAAGCTACTGCTAATAAAAAGACTGCTCTGAGAGTAAGATGTTTTAAACAAACAGATCCTAAAGGATCAAAGAGTTTACTTGCTAGAACCTGAAGTACAAGGGATAGGTTCCAAGATGAAAGGGGTTTCTGAAGAGAGGATGAGAATTTCCCAAAACCTTAAGGAGATCGTGACATGTTACCGATCTTGAAACGAAGGATTAAGTAGACATGTGACAGAGTCCAGGCAAAAATTATAGGCCCTAACAGGGTTAATGGACTGCTTCTTCTGATCAAAGAGGAAAACAAGAAATCTGTGAACTGAATCACAGAAGCTTCAGAAGGAGGATAGAATGGTCTGAACACCATCTCTTAACAAGAGGCCCAAGGGACCTGTGTCGCTCACCTGGAGCCCCATCAATTTTTGTCAAAATTGTTGGTGGGTGGTTTAGCAGTCTTTTAAATGAGTTTGTGGACATTTTTGCAAGTGCAATATGGCCGCCAAACACGCTCCATTTTGATTGTCCCATGGCGCCCATGTTTTTTTGATGGATCAACTTCCCTTGAACAAATTTTAATGGCCCAAATTTTGGCCTGATCCCTTCAGCAGTTCTGGAGGAGTCATTTTCATGACAACTAGGTCATCGAAGATGGTCGCCGAACCATTTGGTCAATCAAGTCCTCTTGAACAAACTTGGCTTACCTCTTGATCTAGATGAAGATTCCCCAAGTGGTTTCGGAGAAGATTTTTAAAGACATTTCCTGAAATCGGCTGAAATCCAAAATGGCCGATCGGGTTCATTTGAACAAACTTAGATCCTTATGCCCTAAGGATGCTTCCTGCCAATATAATTGAAATCGGCCTGGTAGTTCTCGAGAAGACGACATTTTAAATTTCCCACTGCTTTAGTATGGGCACCTTTGCCGGGAAAATAATCCAAGATGGTCGCCAAACCATTTATCCGACAGTCGAAAATGGCAAATTTGAGATCAAAATACCCAAAAACCACATATAACACCAATTTTGGCCTCAAAATCCATAAAATAAAAAATTCCAATATGGCCACCAAACACGCTATATTATGATTGGCCCACGGCGGCCATTTTTTTTCACAGTTCACCTTCCCTTGAACAAACTTTATTGGCCCTTAATCCCTAATCCTATCTGCCAAATTTCGACCTGATCCATTCAGCGGTTCTGGAGGTCGTTTCGCTAAAACTAGGTCAACCAAGATGGCCGCCGACCCATTTGACCAATCAAGTTCCCTTTAACAAACTTGGTTAGCTCTTGCCCTAGATCATATTTCATGAGTTTTGCATCAATCCCCATAACGGTTTCGGAGATTTTTAAAGATGTTTCCTAAAATCAGCCAAAATCCAGGATTGCCGCCGGCCAAATAGGTCGATCGGCTTCATTTGAACAAACTTGAATCCCTATGCCCTAAGGATGCTTCCTGCCAAATATAATTGAAATCAGCCCAGTGATTCTTGAGAAGCCGTTTAAAGGAAAAGTTGATGGATGGACACACAACGGATCGACGGATGGTCGCCACGGCATAAGCTCACTTGGCCTTTCAGGCCAGGTGAGCTAAAAACTCAAATCGAGCCTAATAACTGTTTTGAGTGGAAGGTCTTAGAGATTTTCCAGAAGTTCATGAGATCTGACTAAAAGATTGACGAAGGAAGGTGCAGCTCGACAGATTCCGGACTGACAGGTGAAAGATTTCTGGGTTCTGGTGAAGAATTCTGCCTCTGTTCTGGGATAAAAATTGATGGAAATTGGTAATAGCAGAGGGAGATCTACAAGAAGGTCCAGGAGATCCAGAAACCAAGACTTTGACGGCCAAAAGAGAGCTATTAACAGTACCACAAAGAGATGTTGACGGATCCTTCTTAAGACCGGAGGAGAGAATAGTTGGGGAAATGTATAAGTGAACATGTCCCAAAGTTGGGCTAGAAAGTCGACTGAAAGGGCCATCACTACCAGTAAGGGAGATATGAAGATGGTAATTTTTTGATTTTTGAGAGAAGTCAAAAGAACTATGTGGGGACAAATGAACCGACGAAAAATTCACTAGACTACAGCCTCTTGATTCCCATTCTGCTTCTGTGAGCCTGGAAGGACGAGATAATTGGACGGCCAGAAATTTTAGCTTACCAGGGAAGAGGGCTGCACGGAGGGAAATGTTGCGGGCTCTGCACCGGTGAAACATTATCAAGGATTCTCGGAAGAGACCGACCTGGTCCCTCCCTGATGATTGATGAATGAGACTACTGTGAAATTGTCTGAGTGGATAAGAATTGATAAACCGAGAAACATGGGATTGCAATGGACTCGGGCATGGAAAAAGAGCCCACAACTCGAGAAGGGTGACATGGTAAGAGGCGTCCAGGGGGACGCATAGCCTGAAATGTTCCTGGAAACCAGGTAGCCAGCACCTCCCCCCCCCACCCTATCCTTCCAGGGATGAGTCCGAAAGAGGATGGCTTGAAGAGATGGAATGTGATGAGACTGTGTAAACAAATAACCTGAGGAAAGGGGAAAGAACTGGACCCAGTAGTATAGGGTTTGGATGATCTTCCAAACTGATACTCAGAAGATGGAATTTAATGAGGAAATAAGGAACTAGTGTCCAGATAAAGGATCCAAGGGACATGAGAAAAAGCTGAAAGGCCTTCTCTAGAAATAGGCCCAAGAAAACACCTTTCCACCGACACTATCAGGGTTATAATAAGAAGGAAGACCTGGTCGAAATGAACTGGATCACACTGAAACACTTGAATGTAGATGTAAAGGTTTTAACAATGGGAACGGAATGAAAAAATTATTTATGATTAAGATCGAAAGAAATGAGAGAATATCTGATTGGAGATAGACGAGATTTTCTATGTTGACAATCCAGCCTAGAGGAAGACATATTCGGATAACGACTGAGACGTCCGAGGACAGAGACATAGGAATAAAGCCTTGAAGAGTTAATCGTCTATGCAGACCTGAACTGAAAAAGGGGGGTTAAATTTTAAACAAGCAGACACGAAGAAAGAAATGGGTGAACACCAAACGGGAAAAAAAGGGGGGGGGGGCGGAGGCCGACAGTTAGGAAGTGGCACTGCCATACTGGGTCAACGGATGTGATACGAAGAGAAAAATTTTGAAAGGAATTGTGAAAGGAGACTTGAAATAAGATTCCTTCAGGAATAAAGAAAGGTCCATAAGCCTGCCTGAAAAGAAAGAATTAAAGACTGGACCGAACCATTATGAAATTGGAAGCCAAGATGAATAGTCAGAGTTCTGAGGATTCTGAATCCCAAGCCTGAAGATTCACTGGGAATGAGGGAACTGTGAACCAATGAGGAATAAGAAAAAAAGAGAGGGTGGATCCTCCGACAGAGAGGGTAATGGCCGTGAGAAAACGTATTAACAATACACTAATCAAAATCAAAGAAACCCAATGGTCCTAGAAGAGGATAACCGACTTCCTCCTAGGATAGCAGGCAAAACTAAGAACATTGGTAAGGAGAAACTATAACTATGGTAAGGATTGTAAGAAAACCACCTCCTAATCATACTAGGATATTAGAAAATCTCAAACTCACAAGACGCACAGAAAAAGCAATCTTTTGCAACAAATAAGACAAAATATGGAAAGACCATGCATTAAGGATGATTATGAATCGATCCTGATAACAAAATGAAAGTACACAACAGTTATACACATAACACATTAAAATAAATCAAGAGGACCTAATAAAAAAGGGAAATAAGAAGCCAACCAATGGAAGATATACTTGTATGATACATAAAATCTGAAAAAGAAAAAGATAAATGAAGAATAAAGGCTAAAAGCCTCAATATTCCAATTAGGGCTAGGCTGCAAAATAGTAAGGCTGTTTGACATTTTTAAGTTATTTTTAATTAGCTCAGTATTAGTTCAACTGTTCTTCAGCCTGTTGAATTATTTAAGATGTTATCATGTGATCGGATAGTGACTTCCAAGCATTGATTTATTCTATTGGAAGGTAATGATACCAGTGTAGTTCGGATCGACCGGTCAGGTACCGGCCGTACCAACTAAGTGGGGTACATGCCGCCCATCCTGGATTCGTTCCCTGACCACGCCCCCCCCCCCCCTGGGTAGAGCTATAAGCGTATATGAGCCTATGAGAGAGATCGCGTTATAAAAACGACTAAGTTCGTTAAAGCGCATAGTGCGCATGTGCACACTTAATACTATTTTTGACAGAGCACATAATTTATGACCAAGATAGGATGACGCTTTTAGTGTACCGAGAAGGTACAATGCAATCCTTTTTAATAACTTGTTCCCGCCGAATCTGGCATTAATCAAGACCAGAATTCGACGGGCTTTCCCTAAGAAATGGCTGAGTTATCCACGGAAAACCCCTTTTGATTATCTTCAAGGTATTGCCATGATGTCATAACAACGTGTACGTAGAACTTCTAGAATATTCTACTGCATTATTATTAGCTATGCGCTGATTGGCTGTTGCTCGACCGATGATTGGTTGGAGCCTGCGCCTGTGACGTCACGAGTAGTATAAAAGGAGACGAATTCCAGAGCTCGAGAGCATCCTCGGCCAGGGGCCGATTAGGTTGGACCTGTGTCAGCTACGATCAGCAAGACAGGCATTTCGCAGATCATTTCAGTCTCTGTCGGTTTCTCTCCAGTAGCCAGCAGTAATCCAACCCACCGCACTAAAGCAATTTTGTATCTCCCGTTGTTGCGGGAGCATTTTTGGAACTTTTGGATATTGTTCACGAGTATATCAAGAACTAACTCGGAACATGAACTTGCGGTGAGGGTTTTCCTGGCCTGAAAATGTGATTCTACAGATGTAGAGGCAGCGATGTTCTTTGGTGGATGACTCGCCGGATCTGCCAGCCATGCCATCCCCCTGTCAAAAGGCCACCCCATCCATTCGTCCTACCATACTCCCCCGTGAGCAGTCAGGCCATCACACCACAGACAGAACGTCATCACATACAGAGCACACCTGCCCTCAAGGCTGGATATGTCAATTCGTCATTGCGCGTACATCACATACCTACTTGGTTATACTCAGCATAGCAGAGACATTCAACATCGGCAACATCATCATTTAGCAGCACCTACCGGTATTAATTAATTCCCGATAGAGACATGAAAATTCCCGCGACGGTTCCACCCGCAAAAGCTGCGGGAGAAATAATATCTCCCGCAAACCCCCACCTCCCACAATAACAACAGACTTGGCGTTCACCAGCGTGGAAAACTGGAATGCGCCCACTTCGCTTATAACATTGGCATCATACAGCAGCCCGGACATCCCGACAACATTATCATCAACAAACGACAGCCAACAAATCTCCCGCACACACCTTATCTAGTTACGGGAGAACTGATCATATGGATATAAGGAGTGCACTACAGCCATCTACAGTACGCGTCACGGGAGGAACGTTTGTTCAACGTTCCTCCCCCCCCATCCTTTTTCCCCGACGTCGTACAGAAACAGCCAAAATCTACATAGTTCATCTAGATGTAATAACAGTCAACATTATTAAGAGAGCAAGATGCTCGCATTGTCGTCAGTCACGAGTAGGATTTTACTACTGAAAAGTTGAATTCGATAATGGATTGATCAAAGTTACGACAGCATCCGACAGGTCATCTGCGCTCTAAAGTAACTCTGTCCAGCCCACATGCTTGGCCATTACAGAGTGAAATACTCTCAGGGTTCGATAAAGTTGACATCACACCGCCTCTCCCCCCCCCCCCATTCCCGCACCTGGCAGCCATAAAAACGTCACCTTCACCACAGCGCAAGTATCATCCACAGATAACCAGCCACGCGTATCAGATTCAAATCACCAACATGTCATAAACATAGACACTCAGGTTGACTGTATTCACAATCTCCAGACGACGGCATTGTAAATTGTAATACTGTGGAACCCACCTCCGAGTTGTACTGTAATTTAACCATTATTAAGTGGTATTAATGTGACTGGTCTAGGCCGGGACGGAGCTAGTTCTACCCATTGAGGAGAATGCTTGGCTGCCCTCCCGCTCGGAAAACGCAGCTATCTTGTCGGGATCAGTAACTTTGATCTACCGCCTGAATAGATCTGTTTAAACCACACATCAAATTACTTACAACTTTACTGTTATATTTTTGATTAAGAAAAATCATTAGAGCACGGGCCGGTAAAGCGGCATAAAAAATCTAATAGTATAATTACAAGGAGAATTTCAAAAATTCTCTTCTTTGCGTTCCAGTCCATAATCAACACGGGCTGAGAACTACCTTTACAGACAACTATAAGATGCATGTTTAAGAACCCGCGCAAATAGGGACATTATTATAAAACGAAATCTTGGTATAACATATATATATATATTTCCATATCTCGCATCAACAAAAGACTACACCTCAGCCACAATATCTCGGCCATCGCCATAAACAGCACATATTTTTGCGACCAACCACGTGGTTCCAAGGGGCCATGTGACTTTTACTGCTATTTCCAGTAAATTGGATCAAACGCTTTAAACCAGAGCCGCCCAAATACACGACTACCACGGCGTGATGGAGGAGTGGTGAGGATGAGCCGGGGTAATTACCGCTGACGTCACCAGGCTCCCACACACCCCATCGGGTGCCCCAGCCTAAAATTAAGAGGCAAGTTTATAAGCATCCAATCTATAAAACCGCATCACTCTAATTAAAAGGTGATGCTCCTCGGTAATAAGTAGTACCCTGTATTTATGTTAATCGGAAAATTTTAAATGCGCTGAAATAAGACTAGGTTAGTGAGCCTTTCCTCTTATAATTAAATGTACTCCCTTTACATGGGAAGACTTAATCCAGTGACGATCAGAATGGAAAGAGAAACTTTCCATATATGGTTGACCTGTCAAAACTTCCAGGTGTAGTCATCCGCCGTCTATGACATCACCAAATAGTATAAATGGAGGAAGTGCGCTCTGAATCTTCGTCTTCCCATCAAAACTCGACACCAGGGAAGAACAAATAGCATTAGGCTTCTTTCGTGTCGAAAACTAAATTCTGCTGTTCTTTATTATTAGTTCATTATTACAATACTTGGCCTAGAAAGTTAAAACTGAAGAGATAGGGCTTTAGGTTTTAAATAAGGTTCCCGCAGCCAATTACCATGCGGCCATGTTTTATGATGGAGCAACTTCCCTTGAACAAACTTTAATGGCCCTTAGTCCCTAATCATATCTCCCAAATTTTGGCCTGATCCATTCAGCGGTTCTGGAGACATCATTTTTGGGAAAACTAGGTCATCCAAGATGGCTGCCGAATCATTTGGTCAATCAACTCGTCTTGAACAAACTTGGCTTGCCTCTTTGCCTAGATGAGGTTTCATAAGTTTTGAATCGATTCTCTAAGCCGTTTCAGAGAACGAGATTTTTTAGACATTTCTAAAAATAGGCCGAAATCCAAGATGGCTACCGACCAAATTGGCCAATCGGCTTCGTTTGAACAAAATGAAATCTCTATGCCATAAGGATGCTTCCTGCCAAATATAATTCAACTCGGCCCAGTAGTTCTCGAGAAGACATTTTAAATTTCCCATTGCTTTAGTATGGGAGCTTTTGGCGGGAAAATGATCCAAGATGACCGCCAAACCGTTTATCTGACAGGTTTGAAAATTCCAAATTTGAGATCAGAATACCCGAAAACATATATAAAATCAATTTCGGCCTCAATATCCATCAAATAAAAAAATCCAATATGGCTGCCAAATACACTATATTTTGATTTGTCCACCGCAGCCATGTTTTTTGACGAATCAACTTCTGTTGAACAAACATTAATCGCCCTTAGTTGCTAATTATACATCACAAATTTTGGCCTGATCGCATCAGCGGTCCTAGGGAAATAGTTTTTGTGAAAACTAAGTCATCCAAGATGGCCGCTGAACCATTTGATCAATCAAGACAAACTTGATTCAGCGCTTACCCTAGATCATATTTGAATCAATCCCTCAAATGGTTTGGGAAGAGATTTTTAGACATTTCTAAAAATCGGCCGAAATCCAAAATGGTCGCCGGCCAAATCCGGTTCGTTTGAACAACCTTGAATCTCTATGCCTTAAGGATGCTTCATGCCAAATATAATTGAAATCGGCCCAGTAGTTCTTGAGATATTTTTAATTTCCCATTGCTTTAGTATGGGAGCTTTTGGTGGGAAAATGATCCAAGATGGCCGCCAAACCGTTTATCCGACAGGTTCGAAAATTGCAGATCAGAATACCCCAAAGCCTATATAAAACCGGCCTCAAAATCCATCAAATAAAAAAATCCAATATGGCCGCCAAACATGCTATATTTTGATTGGCCCACGGCGGCCATGTTTTTTGACAGATCAATTTCTCTTGAACAAACTTTACTGGCCCTTAATCCCTAATCATATCTGCCAAATTTCCGCTTGATCCCTTCAGCTGTTCTGGAGAAGTTATTTTCGCTAAAACTAGGTCAACCAAGATGGCTGCCAAACTATTGGACCAATTAAGTTCCCTTGAACAAATTTGGTTGAGTTCTTGCCCTAGATCATATTTCATGAGGTTTCCTTCAATCCCTTAAGCGGTTTCGGAGATTTTTTTTAATGTTTCTAAAAATGGGCCAAAATCCAAGATGGCCACTGGCCTAATTGGCCGATCAGCTTCATTTGAACAAACTTGGATCCACGGTCGCCACGACATAAGCTCACTTAAGGCCAGGTGAGCTAATAATCACATGATCAGGATAGTCACATGATCTGAAGATCAGTTTTGATTGAGTGCCAACTACAGCAACACATATTTTTCTGACACTGCCAGAAAACTACAACTGAGCTCAAATCGGCCCACGTGAGTTTCGTTACATCATTTTCATGCTTACACCGTTCAGCACAACTCAATTAAACACATACAGATAGATGGCTTTTAAACCTCAAATTTGTTTAAAAACCTTCAATTCTCTCTGAAAATGTCCATTTGCAGACCAAGAGAAAACTATATTTGAAAATTTACCACTGAAAATGACTGGCTCGGTTATCCCAGTGGTAAATTTTCAATAGTCCTCTTGGTCTGCAAATGAACATTTCTAATGCCCACTGCAGAAGCCATTTTTGTCTGGTATGAGTGTTAACCAGTAGCACACTGTCATCATCAATAACAAAGAGACTAGTGCACATTTTTCAACAATTTTGGTGGAAGAATAGACAGCACCCTCCTCCACCAAGATTTGTTGAAAAATAAACGCCAGTCCATCTTTTAGTTTAATTTGAAAGTTTAAAATTTAAGGGTTAAAGAGTTAACTTGAGTTGAGTTGTGTATCAGGGTGTATGCCAAGCTTTGGTCATCATGTCATAAAGTGTAATAGCCAATAGATGCTGGAAGCGATGATGTTAAAATAACTTTTTGGTGAATTGCCTAAGGAATTAAAGTTAAATTAAAACGAAGAATGAGACCTAATTAGCGGCAAAATCACCCTGAATGGCGTCATACAATGCAGTTGGTGTATCCAACAGACTTTCACCCGTCTCCAAATTGTGGTGTCTGGGTCACCAGGATTTGAGGACTTGTATTATTCTAAAGTCAATAGTACTCCCCGAGTGTCCTTGTGTGAAATGTCTAGATGTCATGTCGTAAACTTTTTGTCAAAATTCACTGTGGTTAGTTTGAGTTTCACAGTATTATTGCGCTGCATGTTCATTTAGTTGTATTACTTTTGAACCAGTCATTCATATCTGGCGAGATGTTCGATACCGAGTGGAAAAGTTGTGTACAATGAGTGGCCATTGGCGTAGTAATTTCCAGTAGAATATGGTGATAAAGAGAATGGACCTTTCCATTTTTAGCTATGCCCCGCCCATCTCTAGCTAAGCTCCACTCACACCTCGCCGTGTTGGGATTGATCGATCCCTGAATGCCCTAGCTATCAATTTCCTGAAAACTATACAGGGAAGCTGTTGAATATTTTGTAACTAATTTGACTGGGTGCTGTTGCTGCCATGGCAGCAACAGTGCCCAGTCAAATTAGTTTCAAAATATTCAACAGAATATTTACTAAACAGTAATAGCAAACAATTTGTACAACAATGCATAGACTGTCTTCAAATATGCGTTCGTGACGTACTTATCGACATCATTCATGACATCATCTATTATGATGTCATCCTACACATTACGCAGTTCATTATGACGTCAAATGATGGGTCCATAATCTGGAAAGGTGAATTGAATCGTGAAATTACACAAAAACTACTCTATTCATACCAGACTATTATTTCACTTAAAACAAGATGATATATCGATCATAGCCTTCTGTATAAACAACAGTTCACAGAAAACTAGTCCTTCTTAATTGGTTTTAAAATTCAAAGCCGACAGACAAAATGAGGACAAGAATTTGCTGACATTGCGTAGATGCCGATCACATGATCCACTGGATGGATCGTCGATTTTAATGTCTGTACCAAGCTAGTGATACAGGGATTAAGACATGTAAGATGGTACCAATACGTACATATGCAAGTCTTGTCCTAGATTCTGCACGCACACTCAAACAATTCATTTCATGATATGGGAACACAGAGAACAAGCACTCAAGGAATTCTTAACACGCAGGAATTCTTAACACACACATGAATTCCTCAGAGACCATAAGCTTCACCTCCCGAGCCATCACTAAATGAAGTGACACTAACTACATTGTGGGGTGCACTCAGCACAAAACAAACGATGATTTGGCTGCTAATTAGCTCCTACCATTCATTTTAATTAAGCGATATATCACGCCAATATGAAATAGTCCACACCCTAGAAAAATATGAATGACAAAATAAACAAAGGTCCAGGGGCCTGTGGCGCTCACCTGGACCATTAGCATTTGAACTATTTGCATTTACATAGACATGATGGATAATTTTCAGAAAATCCAAGATGGCCACCAAAAGAATTGACCAATAAAAATTCTGCATACGTTCTGAAGCATCCCCACCTAGGGTCCTTCCAGCCGAGTTTGATTAAAATCTGCCAAGTGGTTAATGAGGCGTAGCGTTTATTTACTTATCAAAATTCTGTACTCGTTTTCTGAAACCTACACCCATAGTTGAAATCTGCCAAGTGGTTAATGAGAAGCTTTGACAATTTCCGGTACATTTTTTTTTTACAAAATCTACGATTTTCACCCCAAATTAAAATTCTGAATAGAAGTTCTAGAGCATACCACAGTGACCATAGAATCCATCGAGTCAAATTTGGTTGAAATATTCAAGCAGCTAAGGAGGAATAACAATTTGACCATTTCCAGTAGATTTTTCATAAAATCTAAGATTTTCACCCCAAAAAAAAATCGATCTATCAAAATTCTGAATAGAGGTTCTACCAACATAGAATACATCTAGTCAAATTTCGTTGAAAATATGTCAAGCAGCTAAGGAGTAGCATTTTGAACAAATTCCGGTAGATTTTAAATAAAATCTCAAATTTCCACCCAAAAAATTGATCAGTTAAAATTCTGAAAACATATTCTAGAGCCTGCGACAATAGAATCCATCTAACCAAATTTGGTTGAAATATGTCAAGCAGGTATGGAGTTTGGCATTTTGACCATTTCCGGTAAAAAAATTTATAAATTAAAATCTACGATTTTCACCCAGGAAATTGATCAATCAAAGAACCTACCACCACAGAATCAGTCTAGCTAAATTTGGTTGAAACAAGAGGCCCAAGGGGCCTGTGTCGCTCACCTGGAGCATTATGCATTTTTGTCGCAATTGTTTGTGGATGATTTAGGAGTAGTCTTCTAAATGAGTTTGTGGACATTTTTGCAAGTCCAATATGGCCGCCAAACACGCTACATTTTGATTGGTCCACTGCAGCCATGTTTCTGACGTAGCGACCTCCCTTGAGAAAACTTTAATGGCACTCAGTGCCTAATCATATCTCCCAAATTTCGCCCCAATCCACTCAATGGTTCTGGAGTCATTTTGGCAAAAATTAGGCTATCCAAGATGGCCACCAAACCATTTGGCCAATCAAGTTCCCTTGAAACAAACTTGGTGCAGCTCTTGCCCTAGATGATATTTCATGCGTTTTGAATTGATCCCCCAAGCGGTTTTGGAGAAGATTTTTACAGACATTTTAAAGCGGCCAGTTTTTTTGACGGATCAACTTCTCTTGAACAAACTTTAATGGCCCTTAGTCCTTAATCATATATCACAAATTTCGGCCTGATCGCTTCAGCGGTTCTGGGGAAGTCGTTTTTGCGAAAACGAGGTCATCCAAGATGGCCGCTGAACCATTTAGTCAATCAAGTTCCCTTGAACAAACTTTGGTCAGCTCTTACCATAGATCATATTTCATGAGGTCTGAATTGATCCCTCAAACGGTTTTGGAGAAGATTTTTAGACATTTCTAAAAATCAGCCAAAATCCAAGATGGCCACCAGCCAAATTGACCGATCGGCTTCGTTTTAACAAAATGGAATCTCTATGCCCTAAGGATGCTTCCTGCCAAATATAATTGAAATCGGCCCAGTAGGTCTCGAGAAGACATTTTAAATTTCCCATTGCTTTAGTGTGGGAGCTTTTGGCGGAAAAATGATCCAAGATGACCCCAAAACCGTTTATTCGACAGCTTCGAAAATTGCAAATTTGAGATCAGAATACCCAAAAACCCATATAAAACCAATTTCATCCTCAAAATCCATCAAATAAAAAAAAAATCCAAAATGGCCGCCATACACGCTATATTTTGATTGGCCCACTGCGGCCATGTTTTTTGATGGATTAACTTCTCTTAAACAAACATTAATGGCCCTTAGTCCCTAATCATATATCACAAATTTCAGCCTGATCGCTTCAGCGGTTCTGGGGAAGGTTGTTTTTGCGAAAATTAAGTCATCCAAGATGGCCACTGAACCATTTGGTCAATCAAGTTTCCTTGAACAAACTTGGTTCAGCTCTTAACCTAAATCATGTTTCGTGAGTTCTGAATCGATCACTCAAATGGTTTGAGATTTTTAGACATTTATTAAAACCGGCCAAAATCCAAGATGGCCGTCGACCAAATTGGTCTGTCAGGTTCGTTTGAAGAAACCTGAATCTCTATACCTCAAGGATGCTACCTACCAAATATAATCAACATCGGCCCAGTAGTTCTGACATTTAAAATTTCCCATTGCTTTAGTATGGGAGCTTTTGGCGGGAAAATGATTCAAGATGGTCACCAAACGATTTATCTGACAGTTTCGAAAATTGCAAATTTCAAATCAGAATACCCAAAACCTATATAAAAACAATTTCAGCCTCAAGTCCATCAAATAAAAAAATCCAATATGGCCCCCAAACATGCTATGTTTTGATTGGCCCACGGCTTTTGACGGATCAACTTCTCTGGAACAAACTTTACTGGCACTTAGTCCCTAATCATATCTGCCAAATTTTGACCTGCTCCCTTCAGCAGTTCTGGAGAAGTCATTTTCGCCAAAGCTAGTTCAACCAAGATGGTCGCCGAAACATTTGACCAATCAAGTTCCCCTGAACAAACTTGGTTGAGCTCTTGCCCTGCATCATATTTCATGAGGCCTCCTTCAATCCCTCAAGCGGTTTCAGAGATGATTTTCAAAGACGTTTCTAAAAATCGGCCAAAATCCAAGATGGCCACCGACCAAATTGCCCGATCGGCTCTGTTTGAACAAACTTGGATTCCTATGCTCTAAGGATGCTTCCTGCCAAATATAATTGAAATCGTCCCAGCGGTCCTTGAGGTCGTTTTAAAGGAAAAGTTGACGGATGGACGGTCACCAAGACATAAGCTCACTTGGCCTTTCAGGCCAGGTGAGCTAATAAATGCCTGAAGGGTACCAGCATAGGATCCCTTCTGAAATCGGTCAAAACGTTAAGTGATTTGACGGACAGACGGCCGCCATTGGATAAGCTCACTAGGCCTCTCAGGCCAGGTGAGCTAACAACTCTTAGGATGTGTAATGGATGCATCCAATCCATAAAATGCATTTGTAAAACTTTATTAAATTTAGGCGAGGCCTTGTTGACATTAATGTCCATTGAAAAACTAACATTTACCTAATTCTCAGACGTGATATTTTAGTCTATTGTGACTGGTTGTGAGCCATCTAAAATGGTGATGTATTTTCCGTTGGAGGAGACCAGGAGACTGCCTGTTCTGTTGTAGCCTGTTTTTTCTAGTTTCTCTTGACAGCCTGACAATGGAGAATATATTGTCATCTTCTCTTTGCTCTGAACCATGCAGTCTATGCTTCATATTTAATAAGCGCCTAGGATCCACATAGTGGCTACAGGGGTACATCTGAGAATGATACTGTGCATAAATAACTCTTCTAGACACATCCCAAGCAGTAAAGATGAGTGTTGGTGACTCAATGTTTGAATGGATTCTTCCAAAATTTAACGTGACTTGACAAAGCTTTATGCGTAAGTCTTATATGGAAAAACAAAGTATACGGATAGAACTAAAGCTTGCGTGTCTAAGATACAAAGTCTTTACGGAAAGGCTAAAATGTATGGAAATGCTGCTGCCATCTCTCTTTAATGGTCAGATTTTGTCAAGAAAATCAAAATATTTCCTTACTGAATGTCCATTTACAGGCTAAGAGAAGACTATTTAAAAATAATATATCGATTATTTTGAAAACAATTTGACTAAATGAGTTACAAATTGTTTTTAAAATATTCAATAGGTTCCATAATGTGTATACTTGAATCTCAGTTTGTGACAGTATAAAACAATTGATCATAAAGGAATAAGCATTGGTTAGAGGTGATAGTTTAAATACAAAGCACAAAACACAATCAGTTATTTTCACATTTATTCTCTACAAAAGCATGTAGAAGTTGCTGAATATCTTCACAATCTCTCCAATAAGATGAAAATCCTATTTGGCATAAGTTAACAATTTGCAACTTTCTCATAACAGTCTCCCATTTTTTTATTTCAGCTTCTTAAGTTGCACCAAGGAACATCCGTTATTATCAGTGAAGTCACAAATTTATCTTTTAAACCGAAACCTGATGTGTTGGGCTAAATTTTACTGTAATTCTCAAGTCCTCAATAAATATTTATTTTTATATCTTACTATTTTCCCTTCTTTAACTATATTTGTATGGCTTCAGTTTTTATCTCAGGTAATTTGACTTTATGTATAATAATTTAACAGATCTCTTAGCTATGTATGACTTCATAAAACAATCTATAACTTCTGCTCACGGATATTCACCCCCTCCCCACCCCACCCTCGGCTAATTAATTATGACGACAACTTCTGGATACAGTACTAATTAATCTGTAACAGCAGCAGCATCACTATTGTCCCTCACTCAATGACAACTGCATAAGGAACTTGCATTTATAGTTAATCACTAAAACAGCATTTTTAAATTGATCAATTAATCACAATTAATCAAACAATCAAGCTTTGCCTGATTAGTAATACTTTTATTATTGGTGTATTTGTCAGTCAGTAATTCATTGATAGACTTCTCAATATATAACTTTTTTATCACCAGATATCGGTCATCAACGTATCACGACTAACAATTCACTTTACCTTCAACATCACCACTTCAACATTAGTTCTAGATGCTAACCGGTCTTACCCGTTACTACTTTCGCTCTACATCTATCTCTGTATAATATCTTTGCCCGAGGACTAAGCCGTTTTATTCCAATCCATACATTTCGATGAGATATAGTATATCACGCTCTTAAAATATTGCTGCATGGTTTAAAAACAATTTGACGTACTGTTGTTACAGCATAAACAATTTAACTCAAAGTAGCTGCCAAATTTGGCAACAACCTTTAGTCAAATTATTTTATACAGCAGCACAATTCAGTTGAAGCGTTTCCAAATTATCCAACAGGTTCTGAAATTAGCTGAGAATTTGACAGCTGGTTTAAGTGAGAATGAGTTAACGTTACTGGGCTTGAACATCATTACTACCATCTCTCGGCATCCTTCTGACAGCAACAGTACATTGAACATACTATTTCTGAAGGCCAGGCCATGGATAGATACTGTATTGATAAATAATTGCCTTCCAGCTCACCACGCTACCAGACAATATCACAAGGTATCTATTTTCTCCTTACATCATCATGTCACCATCAAACACAGTCTCAATTAAAATACAGCAAGTCTTATTAAAAATCACTACGTCCAGGCCATTGGCAATCTGCTAGTAAACACAGAATGCCATACAACCACTCTGAGACTGCCTCTAAATGAAACAGATCTTGGATCTGTTCTAATACCACAATGTTTTTCATACTAGTTTGGGTATTTGTTTGTTTTGTTTTGGCTTTGACTATAATTTGAACTTTGTAATGGTTATCATATAATGACACACTGCTGCACTACACTCCAGTCAGGTCAGGATAGTCAATAGAACATAGTTGGTAATACATGTTAGTCTTAAAAATAAATAAAAGTTCTGAACATGTTACCAGGCACAGACCGCTGCTGGTGATGTAGTTGTATCGGGTGGTCATGTCTCACAAAAAATATTTTGATATACATCAAATGTGTGTATGTGTGTGTGTGCGCGACATGTGCTTCATGCAGCAGCAGTTTTCTATCCTGTCACACATAAAACATAGTCATTGTATATAAAACTAGTGACGACGGAACACAGTGTCACCTTTTGTCATTTTGACCACACACGAATTACACAATATAACTAAAGTATTTGCTCCATAACAGGAACTTGGCACGTGTGAATATAACCACGGGTAACTGGTGTGTCTGTAATTACTCTGGTAGTGCTGTGTTGGACAGGTAAAGGTAGGCATGCGGCCGCATGTCCAGATTGTCACAGTAAGCCATGGAGGGGAACGAAACTGACATATGCGCACGCACAAACAAACACATCTGTGAAACAATGAAAAAGGAGACTCATTAATATTATGCTTTTTTGGTTAGAATACAAAATTTCAAAGTACTCAAATAAATAAACGTAACTCGGAAGGATAATAGACACGTTCTGGTCACATGGTTATATCGCTGTAGTGCATTCCTAACGAACTCCTGTGGCAAGCTATCCACTTAGTAAATGTATGCAGGTTTTCTAAAGCCATACTCCTGAAATCAATACAGATGGATGAACTAAAACAGTAGAGTAAATGTAATTGGCATCTTGTAATGTGGATGTAATTGTAATTAAAGCCATTATGTCATTGACCCAAAGTCTGGCAACGACATCATTAGTTCGAGCAACACAGTTCTCAACACCAGGACAAGTTAATCCTTTAATCGGCAAGATTGACAATGAAGATCTAAAGACTCGCTCACTACAATTTAACACAAACTCCGCAAACTGCACATAACACCACGTTATGATGAGCAGCCAATGAATGCGAGCTATCAGGTAACGATTTCAACATGATCCTAAAAACGGGAAGCAGTTATGCTCCATAAATTGTGTTATAGTCCGCAACTCCAATTTTTAAATCCAAATAGTTGAAAAAATTTCAAGAAATCAAGGGCGTTAACTCTGGTGCATACTTCAAGATTTTGACCATAAGAATTCTAGTCATTGTCTTAAGTAGATGCATGCATTTCCGAAATTTGAACTGAATTCCTGCAGGCCAGCTGTAGCTATCAAGTGGAAAACAACTATTTTAGAAGTTTTCAAGAAATCAAGGAGATAAGTGATCACAGTCAGATTGCGGCCTTATGCAATCCCAGGTATCATCTAGTAATTTCAAAATTTGAACTGAACACATGCAGGTGAATTGACATTATCGAGCAGTTTCCAAATATTTTGATCAGGGGGATATTCTGATAATTACAATAGGGGTTGTGCCCTACGCAAGCCAGGCAAGGTCTGAGGTAGAGGGATGTACTTCTGAAATTTAAGTTGAATCCATACTGGCTAATGAAATTATCGAGCGGAAACCAAATGCATTTCTATGGTTCCGTCAACTACATTGAGAGACTAATTAGTTTCACAATGGATGAATCCATTCTGCCACTCAAGTACATATGAAGTTATAATGCACTACATCACATGTAGGCCGCCATCACAATTAAAATGTGTAATAAATGCTGTAGCTAAGTCCGTCATGAACTTTTATAAGCTTTCTGTTAAATATTTTGAAACTTAATTTGACTGGGCGCTGTTGCTGCCTATAGCACCTTGTTAAATTAGTTTCAAAATATTCAACAGCTTACCTGTATATCAATTCTAGAATTGAGATTCAGGGAGTTCAGGGTTCGATCGATCCCAACATGGACAAAGTGTTGGCGGAGCTTATATACAGATGGGTGGGGTATAGCTACGTCGTTTTATTCTTTGTCAACACCATACCAGGACGCAGACCGTAAAACTTAGTTGCTACCATCATACTAGGAATGAAAGGGTTAAATAATGTAAGTCTCAGTGTGATCAATACTTACCATTCTGTCTAAAATTGTCACGGTCTAGAGTTGGTGTATAGTCACTGACTTTGATGGTATGCCTGAACGATGCCAGCCTGTGATGCCACTGATAAACAGAAATAACAATGTGTTATTACATACAGATGCTGCACACATAGAATAAATAACGTATTACGTAACATGAGCTATAAAGATGAATTTAACTTCATGATGTTAACCCTTAACACTCTGATGTTAAAATTTTAACTTTTCAAATTAAATAAGATGAACTGGTATTCATTTTTCATCAAAGATGTGGACACAAAAATTGTTTAAAAATGTATGCCAGTTTCTTTGCTATTGACACACCAAAGGATAGAAAATTGACATTATTCAAACTGACAGGTTACTCAACTCATCATTGTCCCAGACTATTACACATCATAGAATTATGAAAAGCTAGAATTTCAGCTAAATTAGTTGTCAATTGTCATGTGTGCACATCTTTGCTCAACTTACATGCTCTCAAAGGTTAGTGCTTACGATATACAGGTGACAATTTTTCACAGTGAAATCCATTCTATAAAATGGATAACTGATAGGTCTTTAACAAAAGGAAAATTGAACACAATTTCACAGTACAAATTGTTTCCGCTTCATGACTATGTTTAAAGTATACCTAAAAACACCATCTCGTTAGTGAAATTATTAAATGGGACCACCTAAATATTGTGTATCATTTAATAAAGATCATTTATTACATCAAAATGAATACTAATTTTGACATAAAATGTCGTCATGAAAAAACAAAGATCATGTACTATTAGGAATCCGACAGTTAAATTAAATTAAGACGTATCAACAATACTTAGAGCAGCTACTTGATATAAATTTATTGGACTCTGAACTTGCTATATATTATCATTGCGTGATGGTGACTGAGTATTGTACTTTCTATCCAATCTAAATAATGGGTACCCGTTTGATAAATTTGCGCGTTGATAGGAGTCCTTTCAGAGAAGGAATGGGTACCGTAATTTCTCGACTAAAGGCCGCCCTCGAATATAGGATGCTGTCCCAAATTTGACAAAAAATCCGCCCAAAAACTTATAATCAAGTATGACGCTGTTAAATTTAGAAAAAACGTACCTTTAAAAAATCGAAAATTGGTATAAAAAATAACCATCACTCAGCGCTTTGTTTAATGCATGACTAAAATTATCATGGTGGAAGAGAAATTATTAAATAGGACTGCCTAAATATCGTGTATCTTCAATAAAGATTGTTTATTACATCAAAATCAATCTAATTTTGGCATAAAATGTCTCCTTGAAAACATAGAAATCGCGTGATAGAAACAGATTGTAATGGCTCTTTTGCGTTTGGAGGCGCTGTGTGATCTTATGCGCTAACAGGAGTTGGTTATCTGGCTCTTTTGTGATTGGAAGCGCTGTGTAATCTTATGCGCTAATGGGAGTTGGTTATCAAACAGCTACGGGAACATTCAGTTCCTATCGCGCAATGATGATATATAGCAATTTCCGAGTCCAGAATATTTAGATCCGAGTACTCGCTCTAATTAGAATAGATCTTTTGCGATTGGAGGCGAATCATGTGATTTATACACGTATCTTTTTTCGACGCCATTTTATGTCAAATTCTGGATTAATTTTGATGTAATAAGTGATGTGTATTAAAGAATAAGCAATATTTAGGCGCCCCCAATTTAATAATTTCACTTCCGCTTGGTGTTTTTAAAGTATACATTAAACATAGCCGTCAGGCGGCGCGAATTGTCTAGGGTAAAATTTAGTTCAATTTCCGTGGTATAATCTGTGAATTTTTAAGAAAAATTTCGACCCAAAAATGTGCGGAAGGAATGTTCTCGATTATAGGACGCATCCCCCTTTCTAGTAGATGTATTCTGACAAAAAACTGCGTCCTTTAGTCAAATTTTTACGGTATATCAATGTGATATAACGCTTCCCTGTACCTACAGCTATTCTGTGATGCATGACTAGAAAACGCTGTTTGACTCAGAGGGCCCCGCAATCATTGAAAATACCTTTCTCTATGTAGTAGGTAGCAATTTTATTCAAAGCTTTCAGATTATTAAAAAAAATAACTAGAAATCAAGTGAAATTATGTTAAAGTTTAAAAAAATCACAAGTATCACTGGTGCCCAAAGAGAAAGTTCAAAGAAAATCACAAGTATTGCTTGTGGCCCAAAGAGACATTTGGCCAAAGTATTTGACTATGAAGGTGCATCCTTCAAAAGACACATCTGTGTATCTTAAGAGAGGCATATATGAAGTTTCGTATCTTAAGCAGTTCTGTATGATATAAGCTGTTTACGAGAAAATTGACAAAAAGTTTTTACATTAAAAAGACCATTTTCAACCAGAATATTGGACCAATAATGGCGAATCCTTCAAAAGGCACATCTGCGTATCTAAACTGAGGCATATACCAAGTATCATTAAAATATATTAAGCGGTTCTGTATGATATACTGTTTACGAGATTTTGTAGACACAGACAGACAGATGGATGGACGGATGGACAGACAGACGCGGTTCCTTCAAAAGGCACATCTGCGTATCAAAGCTGAGACATATATCAAGTTTCATTAAATTATTTTAAGCGATTCTGAATGATATGGTGTTTACGAGAAAATTGACAAAAATCATGAGTTTTTGCATTAAAAAGCCCATTTTCACCCAAAATATTGGACCAATAATGGTGCATCCTTCAAAAGGCACATCTGCGTATCTAAACAGGCATAAACCAAGTATCATTAAAATATCTTAAGCGGTTCTGTATGATATGCTGTTTACGAGATTTTGTGGACGGACAGACAGACAGACGCAGTGATTACTATAGGGCTTCCGCACCTTCCGGTGCAGGGCCCTAATAATATGGGGAACAGTATTGAAATACATGCCGTCAAATGTACTGCCCTGAATAGGTTCTACGTGAATGCTTACACTTCCAGACCTGGCTGACAACTGTCTATTTGCACATTCAGACAGGTTTTTTGTTTGAGAAATCCTGGCCCGTACAGGCAATAGTTACAAAGATTATGGAGTCATGTCATTGTATGCTGGGTAGCATTGTACAGAAATAGACAGTCATCTCATATCTCGTGCAAAAGTCTATCTATTTAATGGGACACAAGATTTAACAAGCAAAAATAAAGTTATCGACCAAACAACCAAAATTTGTACGGATGGAGGGACACAGACAGATGGATGAACTGACTCACCCACAAAATAATATGCATCATGATACCCCAAGCAAAAGTAGTTACCGAACGAAAACCCAAAATTTGCACAGATGGACGGACACACTAGGAGACGAAAACCTATGAGTGACGGAGTCACGGGCAGAGGGACGCATGCACGGACAGATGGATGCATGCATGGACAGACGGATAGATGGCAAAACATAAAACACAGCTATTGGCAAAAATGGGAAGCTAATCTATGAGAACAGATAATAATCTATGAGAACACTGAAGTGATACATATGTTTAGTTACATTGAACGCTGGTTAACCCTTTCATGACGAAGCCAAACCAGCCTCTTGGCTTTGACTAAACGAATATGGTGTCCAATAGTTATGATTATGGAGTCAGCGCATTGCACACTGGTCATTCAATAAGCAAATATCTTAATATTCTTGACTAACTTTAGCCTTTAAAAGGGCTAAAGCTGAAGTGACATGATAAAATGTTCAATATTAATTGATGATTTTAGATAAAACACGGCTTAAACTTGCCCTTAATGAATATTCTCTGCACTGCAAGTTTCTCAATCAGCATAAAGATATTGACATCAAAGTACCAGTTAGGAACCCGTATGCTTAACACAGCTCGCTAGTGCATGTCGCAATGTATTATTTAATGCAAAAATTTTAATTCTCAGACCAAGAAATAAAATTTACGACTTGAATGACTTGTTCAGTTATTGAGCCAGTCATTCCACTTATATTGTTTCAAAAATTATTCTCTTGGTCAGTAAATGATCATTCCTAGAAACCACTGTAGAAGCTATTTTTAGCCCCCTTGCCCATTAAAGGGTCAATGCTCACGACAAGACCAGATGCTAACTGATAAGAGAAGCTTAACCGCTACTCTGCCGAGTTTTTGCAGACGACATATTCCAAGTGTTATATCTCTGGACTTGCTAAATATCTTGAAAACAATTTGACTGAAAGTTGTTGGTGGCTAAGCATGCAACAACTTTCAGTCAAATTGTTTTCAAAATATTCAGCAAGTCACAAGTTTTTGCTCATTGAAATCAGTTTGGTGGCTTGCAGCAGTGTGACAGTTAAAGTACAGAGATACAATGTTAGCTCGACCTTAATCCTTTAACTCATATCAGCCAAAAACAGCTTCTGCAGTGGTTTTAAGAAATGTCAACTTGCAGACCAAGACTATTTTTGACAATTTACCACTGGAATGACTGGCTCGATAACTGAGCCAGTCATTCCAGTGGTAAATTGTCAAAAATAGCATCACTACCCAGAATTATAATGGTCTGCTACTGAAAAAGGGCATGTATTCGTACCATTATATTACTGACCAGCATACATGTTAAACAGCAGCAGAACAGCTGTACATTTTGGAAACAACCTTGCTGACATCATAGATGGCAAGATTCAATGTTTCCAAAATTATCACCAGTTATCATTATCATATCCATATTAAAGAGAATGGAATTTAATCCTTTATTGTCCAAGATGGCCAGAAATGCCTTCTGTAGTGGTGTTGACGATGTGCATTTGTAGGACAAGAAATATTTTGAAAATTTATCACTGGAATACCTGACTCGACGAATGCGATAAATGTTAAAGAATCATCTCCACTAAGCAAAGCCGTCTATTTCCTTGACCATTAAAGCGATAATGTTTAAACTCGCCAGACAGAATTTGTAGTGATGGTGAGCAATGGCCATTTGCAGGCCTAGAGATGACCATTTTTTAAAATTTGTCACTTGTATAACTAACTCCGTAGTAGGCCTGTGCGATTATTGCGTTGAGAGATCGCGATCGATTATTAAAAATTAATCGTGATTACTCGATTAAGCAGCTTGGATACAAATTACCAAGACAACAACAAAAGAATGTCAATGACGAAAATGGACCTTCCCATTTTTAGCTAAGCTCCAACCACACCTCACCGTGACCGATCCCCAAATGCCCTAGCTATCAATTTCCTGAAAACTATACAGGGAAGCTGTTGAATATTTTGTAACCAATTTGACTGAGTGCTGTTGCTGCCTATGGCAGCAACAGCGCCCCGTCAAATTAGTTTCAAAATATTCAACAGAATATTTATTAAATAGTAAAAGCAAACAATTTGTACAACAATGCATAGACCATCTTCAAATATGCGTTCGTGACGTACTTATTGACGTCATTCATTATGATGTCATTGTACACGTCGCGCAGTTCATTATGACGTCATATGATGGGTGGGTACTCTGGAAAGGTAAATTGCAATGGTGTTTAGAAAAGTCCATGTGCAGGGCAAAGAGAAGACTATTTTTGAAAATGTATCACTGGAATGCCTGGCTCGATTCTCGAGCCAGGCTTCCAGTGATACATTTTCAAATACAGCCTTCTCTTGCCCTGCAAATGGATATACATTCAGTAAGCAAAATGTCATTTTTCATGAGTAATCGATAAATTCACGATTTAAAACATAATTCCGATTTTTGATTTAATCACGTAATCGTGCAAGCCTACTATGTAGCCAAGCTCATACACTTTTTAAATAGTCTACTTGCCAATTGATATGCAACAATAAACATGGTCGATACAATCTCGGTAGATGTGGACTCCAGAATTTTGTGGATTTTCCAGATTGTTTGGATTACACACAAAGATGTGAAATCCTAGTGGATGGTTATACCCCTTCCTGTGTCAAAATGCGAGACAAAATGTACTAGTAGTTTCCTAGATGGTCACAGATCCAGAGTTTGATCTGATCCGTGTTCTTTTATCTGGATCACAGGCGACATCTGCACGGCAAGTTCATTCGTGTTAAAATTTGAGCCAAGTCGGATCAGGAGTTTTTGAGATACAGTCCAGAATAAGCTTTTCTGACTGACGAACTGACATTCCGGTTTGTCCAGCTGCTACCCATAATTAAAAATTTGGATTTCTCTTGATTAATCGTAACCATTAAATGGCTAAGAATCTGAAATTTCAGTACTCAGAGCGTGACTATTTTAACATGTCACTTCAGCTTCAATAGCTCTACATATGCTATCTATAGGTTACTTTGTTGGTGTGGGTGTGGGAAGAACTGCATTTGAGCAGGATGCATAGCTGCTGAACCCGCAGAGCCATGCATCACCGCATGTCCACCAGCCGCTGCCTGCTGTGACATCATGGGATGTGCTGCCTGTACTGCATGACCCGACATGCCTGATGACAAAAAATACACAAGATTAAATAAAATCCTTCTCATTAGTTTACACATACTGGTTAATAATCAGTTTCTGAAATGTTTTTAAAAAATCAGCATTAGTATATATACAATGTGAAATTCTGTAGTTAACTAGATGATATAAAACTATTACCCCGGTACAGCATTCATTTTGTGGGTGGCAAGATCTAAAATAGCAGGCATCTTCCTATACCCATTGCAAACCCGCCCATGTTTCATCCATATACTCCCATTAACCCTTTAATGACTAAATTTGTTTAAAAAATTTTTAATATTTACTTATTGAATGCCCATTTGCAGGAAAAGACTATTTTTGAAAATTTTCAAAAATAGTCTTCTCTTGGCCTGTAAATGGACATTCCTCATGACCCCTGCAGAGAACGGTCTTGGCCGGCTTCATCGTGAAAGGGTTAAAGCTAAGCTATCAAACAAAAGCAAGGCATATCAGTAAACTAATGTATGCTCCCCGAAGCCATACTTAAGTAGGTCAAAAGCATGTTTAGTGAACCGTGAAAAGTAGGTCACAACTTTGCATACGCAACACACCTTCAGCATATAATACATCCAAACACCATGTTTAATTCAAGTATGCCAAAAACTCTTGAAACTATAGCCCAGACTAACATGTTCTGTAATGTTCAGTGAACCATGAAAATTAAGTCAAATTTAGGCCCCACTGACCTACTTTTCATACACCGTACACCGCCTCCCTAAGATGTATCCACATATGTTTACTTCCTGTATACCAAAACTGCTTGAATCTACAGGCGGAGCAAAAATTTTCTGTAATAGTCAATGAACCGTGAAAGGTAGGTCAAAACACTGCACACCTCCCTAAGATGCATTCACATATCAAGTTTAGTTCCCGTATACCAAAAACTCGAACAAATTTTCTGTAATGTTCAATGAACCATGAATAGGTCACACTAACCTACTTTTCATACACTGCACACATCCTCCCTAACATGCATCCACATCAAGTTTAGTTCCTGTATACCAAAAACCTGAAATTACAGCCGGGACTGATTTTCGGTAATATTCTATGAACCGTGAAAAGTATGTCACACTGACCTAGTTTTCATACACTGCACATCTCCCTAAGATGCATCCACATATCAAGTTTAGTTCCCGTATACCCAAAACTCTTGAAACTTACAGCCCAGACAAAGATCTCCAGTAATATTCAATGAACCGTGAAAAGTAGGTCAGGCTGATCTACTTTTCACATGCTGCACATCTCCATAAGATGCATCCACATATCAAGTTTCATGATTGTACATATAAAAGTCTTGAAACTATGTGTCAGCGAGGGTGGATTGGCCCTAAAAATAATCGGCTTCTTCGTAACCTAATATTGAATAAGCAACCTATCCACGAGGTCTCATCAACCTACTCACTTTACTCACGTATGAACAAACACATGCCATAAATTCAGAATTTTTTTAAAGATTATAATCTTTTCAGCAATCAGCATGCTTTGCACAGGGGCCAGAAACAAACTTATTTCCTGTGCATACTATACCTGGTATATGGTGTGCAAACTGTGGTTGCATATGTGCCTGCATTTGTCCACCATGCTGAGCCATCATCATCATTGGTGGTGCATTTGCGGTTGTAGACACAGCTAAAGGCTGTGGTCCGTGTGTATGCGTGTGAATTGTGTGCTGTGCACCAGATGTCACAGGATGATGCTGTTGTGTTATTGAGATCTGTGGACCTCCAACTTGCATGGGTGAGTGAGGGGTGTATGTGTATGCAATATTATGATGTGAAAGTGCTTGAGGAGATGTTGGGGTATGGGGACTGGGCTGCAATGATGGAGGGGGTGGGCCAGGTGGATGGTTTTGAGTTTGTTGTTGACCTAGCTGTGACGAGACAGCTGCAGCCTGGTTTGGATGCTGGTATATAATGTGTGGTTGTGGTGTTCCAGAAGTTGGTGGAAGACCTGGAGTAGTTTGACCACTAGCATGTGGAGGCGGTGGTGGGCCCACATGTTGCTGATGGTGTTGCTGTTGATGTTGTTGGTGTTGCTGCACAGGGCTCGGTGCATGATGTTGTTGACCGGCAGACTGGTGAGACATCTGTGCAGCTGCTTGCTGTGCATTGTGAAGTCCAGCAGCTACATTTGCATGTGCATTCATATGAGCTGGTGTGGGATGAGGGTGTTGTTGGGGACCAGGAGTCAGATGTGCTGGAACGGCACCAGCACCTGGTGTTGGCACTGCAAAATAAGACAAATCTATTAACATATCTCACAGATAATATTTCCTATATCCTGTTGATTAGAATAATTTTTCTTATTAACCAGCTAAGTAGGAATGCAGAATTAACCGAGTGTCATGAAGTATGAAGAGATTCCACATCATTTTTCTGATGGATAAATTCCTTAATTGGGTTTGAAAAAAAGTCAAGATCTTGCCACGGCAACCCCCCACCCCACCCCACCCGGCAACAAGCTAGTTGAGACTGAGGCAGCATTGTCAGAAATGTCAACAATTTCACAGATACAGTGACCGACTTATAATGGCTGTGAGTTGCACCTAAAAAGCAATTGTTATTTAGATGGGGTATATAACAACAACTTTGATGGCCATATCTTGCTTATTATTTATTTAATAATTTTGCTAACAATTTTACAATTTCTAAGCTAAATTGCCTTCCAAATATTCTCCGAGTTCATAAATAGCTCCTCTAAACGGGTATACGACAGAATTGTTACATTCCTAGATTCAATGGACTTTTCCAATCTATCAATCCATCATATGACGTCATAATGAACTATGTAATGTGTAGGATGACGTCATAATCATTACGTCATGAATGACTCGATTTAGTCCCTAGTTAACGCTTAATAGTCAGACACGTTGTACAGATTGTATGTATTTACCATTTAATAAACATTGTTGAATATTTTGAAAATAATTTAACTGGGCGCTGTATAGGTTTCTGAAAATTTAGTCATTTAGAGTTCAGACATCGATCACTCCCAAAACGAGTGAGGTGTGGGTGGAGCCTAGCTATAGTGGGGTGGGGCGGAGCACAACTACAACTGGAAAGGTCAATTACATTTTTAGTATGACAACGATGTTCATTTTAGAAACAATGTGGATGTTAGTTTTTGTTCTCTAAGACAGCAACCTATTCTTTCTTCTACTGGCACCTTGAAACTTGTGCTGTTGATAAAGGCAGTATTTCTCATAGCATCTACATGCTGGACACTTATCATGAAATCTGGAGGACCCAGGGGATTTTGATGAAGTCAACTTGAAGCAAAATACCTAGATTATTTACTACGTTTTGATGCATTTTCATGTTTACTATTCTCCTATCGGTCATTGATTTTTACAGTCATTGAATGTGTATTAATGTAATACAAATGTAACACGGCATATCAGTAAACCCCCAACAGACCCCCCTTTAGTGGGTTAGTCTGTAGTTTTATTAACCACTATAAAAACATACTTACCATTCAATCACTACTTGCTAAATCAAATATCTGCATTTAGCTATCAGAATAAAATTTTTATACTCGCTTACATACTCCCTAATGCCAATACCATCACCATGTAGACCCTCAACCAGGCTTCTGGTAGAGGGACCCCCTGCATTAGCCTAACAATAGCCTGCCACCAGTCTGTACACTCCTTGGTGACGCCTGTCACTAAGCACGCTCGCGTATGCGCAGTAGGTCCCAAATGTGAAAACTGATTCACTTTTCTAAATTTAAGTGCCATATATACAGAATAGATTCTCAAATCAATACCCAGCGGGGTGGCTGAGGCCGGGTCGTAGTGATTGAACGGTAAGTATGTTTTTATAGTGGTTAATAAAACTACAGACCAACCCACTAAAGGGGGGTCTGTTGGGGGTTGTTATTACACCACAAAAACATCCATTACCATTCAATCACTACTTGCTAAACCCGTAGATTTGGTCAGTGCCCCACTACAAAGCTTTGGTGGGAGGAGATTTGAGAATCCATAAGCAAGGATAAAAATCAAACAAAAGATAACCAAATGTTAATAACATAACATAATGGTGCATCTTAATCAATCACAAAGTGATTATCAAACAAGGACTTCTTTAAACTTAAAGAAATAAATAAAAAACCAAAGAACAACTCACACCATTACATGCAGACGCACGGTCCTAACAAAAATGGTGGGATGTGCTTGGTAAATGGTCTTCAGCCTTTTTAGTTAAAATCATAAAGTTCCTAAACAAGGAAGCTGCTGTGCTCTGGTCTTTTAAATAAAAAGTAGTAAAAGTACTCGGATTTCCATCCTGTAACTTGCATAACTTCATCTACAGAAGAGCCAGCAAAAAGGGCAAAAGAGGTAGCCATCCCTCTAATGACATGAGCTTTAATGTGAATGGTCTCACAAATCCATCTGGGAATAGATGCCCTAGAGACTGGACTGTCCAACCCCTCCTCATACGGAACCCAGAAAAGGGACAGATCGGATCTCTAAAAATCAGAACGACGCTTATAAACTTTTGGAGCTCTGACAGGACACCAAAATCTGTCAGCCGGAGAAAAGGAGGTTAAAGATTGTAAAATAATCGGCTTAGCTGGATAACGGATTGATTGAGTCTTTGATAAAAAATCCCGTCAAGGATATAAGACCAGACCGTCCCCAGATTCGATAAACCTATCCTTTTCAGCGGAGAAAACATGGATTTCGGATCGTCTTCTAGCAGAAGCAGATGCAATTAGAAAAACGGTCTTAAAAGTTAAAAGATTCAAGCTAATCGTAGAGATAGATTGGAAATGATGACCTGCCCAAGAACCTGAAGAACCAGAGCCAAGTTCCAGGAAGGCAAAGGTTTAACACCTGAAGGACGAATATTACCTAACCCACTGATCAAAAGATTAAGAACCATAGTATCTTCAACTTCAGCGTTCAACAAACAAGGAAGAGAAGATGCAAAAGAAAATCTATATCCTCTTACAGTGTTAGCAGACAGATGTAGAGTCGAACAAATAAGATAGAGTCAAACATCTGGGAAATAGAAACAGAATCAGACACAAGACATTGATCTGAACACCATTCTCCAAAAATCTTAAGCCGACCCTTGTAAACTCTTCGAGGCGACTCCCTCCTGGCAGAATCGAAGATTTAATGAGATCTTGTAGAAACTTTATTCTCAAGGATCGAGCACTCGATATACTCCAAACGCACAGACTTAAGATTCCTGGGTTTGGATGATGGTAGGTACTAGAAGATCGAGAAGGTCTACAAACCAGATCCTTATTGGCCAAAAGGGAACTATTAACAAGATCTCGCAGATCTGGTCCCTGACTTTCTTCAGAACCAAAAGAAATCAGGATTGTGGGAGGGACCGCATAAGCGAAGATTCCTGACCAGGACTGAGACAGGGCGTCCACAGCCCACGCCCGAGACAATTGGTCTGCAAGAAAACTCAGACAGCCTGGGACATGAGTGGACACTAGAAAAATTTTATTCATGCAACACCACATGAGGAGGTTCCACACTTCCAAGTACAGGAGAGACGACTTTGTGCCCCCCTGCCTGTTGATATAAGAGACTACTGTCGAATTGTCCGATCGAATCGAGAACTAGAGCCCCTTAACCTGACTGTCCAAAAACGGAGACATGAAAGATAAAATCTGGCCAATCAGACATGTCGCAAACAGATTGGATCTAGTGACATCCCAAGAATAACTCAATCCTCCTAAAAATGAAAGAAAACCCCATTGCAATGACTGAACGAATCGAGATTTAGATGCCTATCAGACAATCCAACCCATGAACAGAAGCCTGGATTTACTTTCCAAAGAAGAGCCTCTTCTTAGACTCCTTGACAAGCATAGAAGACAACAACCCCTCTAAAGCTAATAGCTTCTGGTTAGAGGAACAGAAGACCATTTGGGAGGAGACTGCAGAGAAGGGTTCTAGATCCAAGAATATCTGGCCCTTTTGATAAGGGCCGCCCTTAAAGATGTGGCAAACTTACTATATGCTAAAGAGGACTGCTTATAGAAAACACATCGATTACATGTGCCATGATGCTCCAACCAAAATCCTGGGCTATATCCTTATTGCCTATCCCTCACTAAAGAGGTTACTCATGTTTATTATGGATATTTTAATAATAATACCGCTTACTCTGAATGGAGAAGTCTCATATCAGTATAGCCTAACTTATTAAAAAGCTAGACTCTGCAAAAATTATAGATAATTTTATTTATAGAGATTTAACCAGATATCGTGGCAAATCAAAAAACCCATAGTAAGCCTAAGGGAGTGCTTAGAGTCAAGATATAGCCAAATCCTGTACCTGAGATCTGCAATAATCCCGACTGGAATTCGAAAACCTCAAATCGTGACAGAATTTAGCACGATAGAATGAAGAAAAGAAATTACGGTTTCCCAAACCACCACTCAAAAAGATGAAATAAGGGAAACTTACTTGTGATGACATCATCACAATTCTACGAATAGAACGCATGACAAGGTCCTGTTAAGAGAACTATGGCAAACATTTGACTATCTAATTTAAAAATCGTATAATAATGGAGCAGATTTAATAAGAAAATTGTTATTGAATACATCAACGGTTGCCTAGCCGCTCGGGCTTGACAGATCATCTTGTCAGCTTGTCAAATAATACTTTATCTACGCAAGTATTTCTTACAAATAGTGTTAATGTATGGAATCCTTTACCAACAGAAGCAATTAACGCTCCAACATAAAACACATTAAAAAACAACCTAGACTCATTCTTCAAGTCACAGGGTTTTATATATATACACCTGTGCAAAAGTTAAGCACCACCCTATTTTTACGCACATGCGAGGGTATATTCATGTGCTATGAAGAAAGCAATAGCATAAACATTTATGTACCCATCCATCTTAGTGCAAGAGGTAATAATGCAACTAGAGGAATGCTGATTATGATGGTGGGGAAACACTGTATGTTTTTGTTTGAACTTGAAAACGAGGCCTGAATATGGTTACGTTGACACAACTGACAACTATTGCCCTACAGTTGACACACGTGGCTAGATTGTCATTAATGGTGTCTGAAAACGAAGTTTAACATCTGTGCACGAGTTTGAGACTGTCATTATTAATGCCGGGTATATCCACCTTGTGCCTGGACACGACGTCTCATGCCGGTCACCAACCGACTGATACGCCATTGTGGTATTCGTTGCCATTCAAGATGGAGTGCGTCTGTTAATTCCTGTAGGTTCTGCACAGGAGGATCCCTCCTTCTCACCATGTTTCCCAGAATGTCCCAGATATGCTCAATAGGGTTCATGTCAGGGCTCCTTGCTGGCCATGGTAGGGTTTCGATGGTATTCTGGCGGAGGTATTCATGCACAGCTCTAGCACGATGTGGTCGGGCGTTGTCATCCATGAATATAGGGTGGGTTCCAGGTGCATGATTTACAAAATGAGGGACCACAACTCTATCCAGTATGGAATCTTGATATCTTTGTCCATGTAGTGTTCCAGGTACAGTCAACAGATCCAGCTTACAATCAAATGAGATGCACCCCCATATCATAACGGAACCTCCACCAAATGGAACTTCTTCCATGATGTTACGTTGGTCGTACGCCGTGCGTCTGGACCTCCATACACGAGTTCGACCATCTGTGGCATGAAGCAGGAACCGACTTTCATCGGACCAGTGTACCCGTCTCCAGGATCTCATGTTCCAGTGTCTTCTTTCGTTGCACCACCTCAGACGCTCCTCTTTGTGGTGTGCAGTGAGGAGAGGACGTCTGACAGGTCTCCTAGCTTTCATGCCAGCAGCATACAGTCTCCTTTTGACGGTAGACATTGACACTCTATTGCGCGTTTCCCATTGCTGGCTGAGCACTCTGCTGTTGGTGAATGGAGATCTCCTAACAAGGCGTACTAGGGCTCGATCATCACGGGCAGTAGTCTTCTTCGGTCTTCCAGATCTAGGCCTGTCCTACACCTCGTTAGTTTGCCCATGTTTTGCAATCAAACGACTGATTACAGTATGGTTAATGTTCAGCTGTCTGCCAATCTCTCTGCATGACATACCAGTGGTATGCATGCCTATGATTTGCCATTTCACACGATCACTTAACCTTCGTCTTGCCATAGCGGTTCACAATCAAGAGCTAATTCTCTCTGTACAAATAAACCACGGTCATGAACACAAAATTCCTAATCTTGTCGCCTAAATCTGTATGTAATGTTCTACACCTCAAACTGGACTTTTACATAACTGAACACGTGTGCTGTTTCCCGCCACGCACGGACATCAAGCGGCGTGAAGTCATGCATGCATGTGCATTTCGTACTTGGAATTATGTCAGCTAACGCGGGGACAAAAAGTATGGCAGCCTAGTTGTACCATCATGTTTCTACGTTCTATTGTTTTTGCTGGTGCTTAACTTTTGCACAGGTGTATATATATATACCTACGGTCGACTAACTCCCAAGATTGCACTCACTTCTTCTACACTGAAGTATTAGACTGCAATCACTGGAAAATCATCCGCCTGAACGTGACAGGATCCTATAATGATTGCAAAACTGTGTCCTATATTTAAATCAACGACATAGGAAAAACAAGCCAGCTTCAAGACTTGGCTTAGGTATACTGATCAATTAGATATCCTAAACCATTCGATATTTATGCCCAGAGGCAGAAAACTTAAGATTTTGTATATATTATTGATTCTTATATTTATAGTCTTAGAATCAATAATTTCATCTTTGTAATAACAAATGACATTGTGTTAGGAGTCCCGATAAAAGGAAAGATTGAACACTGATACTTGATATTAACTGTCTGGATACTGAATTTTGCAGACGACATATTACAACTGTAATATCTCTGGACCTGCAAAATACCTTGAAAACATTTTGACCGAAAATTGTTGGTGGCTGCTTAAATCCAAAGATTCTCAGCCATTCCTCCACCCCTCCAGCGCAACCCCCACCCCACTCCAACCGGCCCTTCGCCAGCCCCCAGACAACAACTTCAACGCGCAAAAACCCAAGACCCACCGAACAGTCCGGGAACAATCCGACCAAAAGTTGCCAGTGGCTTCACCGGTATCCAGTCAACTCAGCCCAAATACACCCCGCCCACCCTCAACTCGGCCTAGTTCCAACTCAACCTATGTTTATGTCTATCATGTGCGAATATACCCTTGGGTCGAGTTGACCCTACAGTATCACCCATAACCACATACGAATGCACATATGCGCACACATGTATATACCTATAGGTGCACTATTAGGCCGAACCGACACTGCGCATTTAACTGTACATATGAACATAGCTATAGCAATATTATTGGGCTAACCAGTACGCTTAAATAGGATAAAGTTTATCGAGTGTAGCAGGCCTACCTAGACTTCTATGGTAGCTACTACACACGATAATCTGTATACCATGACATACACGGAAATCTCAGTAATATCTTAAGATCGCCATCGTCTTAAAAAGATAGTGCTTTTAGGATAAAGATTGTCTACGTCTATGTAAAATAGTTGCGCGTTAGTGAAAATAATAGACACTAATAATTCTGACCGTCTTTTAATAAAGAGACGTAAACGCCAGTAAATATTATTAGATCCACCAACAGACGACTAATGCTGGTATAATACGACTGGTATAAGAGGGATCTCATATTTCCATATCATCAAATTTTTTAAGAAAAGTTCCGAAATCAAGGATATAGAAATATGAGATTACCAATTATTCCATGCTTCCAGCCAGGTGAAAAGATTTCATCTTGAGAACGGCTCCAAGTGTGATACCAGCGATCGAAAAGAAGAAGAAAGAAGCCAGTTGAATGCATTCCTAGGCTTATTTGACTATTAAATCGGGCCGACATGACTTTTTATCCTAGGCCGAGCCGACTAATTTAAGTAGACCAGGTTGGCAATTGGACCGACTCGACTGGAATTCGCTTCACCAACAACCCTCAGCCAGACTGCCCCCAAACAAAACCAGCAAATCCCGAGTCCCCGTCCACCAAAACCACCGTCCGGAGGCCTGCAGCAACCCAGTCAAAATAGAGCAAAAAATTACGCTAGAAAAGGGAAAACAACCAAAAATCTGGAAAAAATGAAAACAAAGCGAACTCACCGAAACTATGTCAACGCAGAAGAATTCGGCTTATATTCCTTCTTCCTGCCCCCTTATCCGCTTGATTATCTTTTCTAAGCGACTATTGTTCTTGTAGACATTAATCTTTTAGTCATACTGATCCCTATGAAACCTTTACTGAATCTAATTCTTTTCAGCGACTGACAAAATGAGACTACGATTTACGCCAGAATCAGGGGTTAAAATAAATATGTCAACCTGCCGACATAAGAGGTAAAAGGAGCGTGAAAAAAGGGTGACTGGCCCGAAGACAACTGGCCATCTAAAGTTGGATTTAAGTAAAAATTGTATCTCGAGATAATGTGTAGAATAGCTTGACTTATCGGCTGATGATAAGTCGCATATAAAATAATCTGCAACAAAAAACCCATACCGCAACCAGTCAGAAGTCTTTAATTACGTTGAAAATTGTCACTGATAAACGAATAAATGTCTCAATAGACTACAATTCCAAGAGAGACTGGCAATGACTCGGTATGAATATTTCCAGCCATTCAACATTTCCAATATTAAACAAATATGGAAATATGACTAAATCTTAGGCAAGAAGATGACAAGATTCTAGGAAAGCGAACATGTAAACCGGACTTGAAGAACAAAACTGGAACCCAAGGAAGTTCTCTATCACCTGAAATCCAAAACCGGAAGACAGACCCGGAAGATAATCCTAGAACACTAGAAAGATCCATGAAAACCGGAAATGACCGTATCCCATCCCCCCGCCCCTGTACGAAATCCGGATGTGGGAAAAAACAAAAGGAAAACGGAAATGCGTAACCGGAAGTAGACTACTGGAAACTGATCAAGATCCTACAACCCGGATGTACAGAATTACCGGAAGAGGAAGCTGAACCGGATATAGATGAATGATGCAATGCCCGGTCCAACAGACCCAGATAAGCATTCTTCCTACCAGAAGTAGCAACACTACTACCGGAAGAGGAAGCTGAAAAACTGGAAATGGAAGTAGACGAATGATGCAATGCCGGGTCCAACAGACCCGGAACCACATTCTTCCTACCGGTATCGGAACTCTATAGCCGGAAACGGATGAACCGGAAATGGAAGTTGACGAAAAAGACAGATTATCATGAGTTACCGGATGTTCAGCCAAGCCAGAAACAATCACGGTGCTCATTTCCGGATGCCCGGTAAAACCAGAAGACAATCCGGACGGCAAACCCGCTTGCCCGGACAAGCCAGGAGCAGAGACGGGAGCAGAGGTGATCGGCGATCCTAAAACATTCCTGGCAATCGGTATCACTGAGAAACGAAATTTTGCATGTGATGACAAATCGGAAGCTTCCGCCACCGATGCCATTGCTTGAGGATTATGTTGATCATCAAGACTAACATGGTCTTTGGCCTGGCTCCTACCAGAGGATGACTTACCAGGCTTCTTTCTCGAGTCACCGGATTTACCTTTTGGAGACTTGATCTGTTACCTAGATGTCAAGGAAACCGGCTTAGCCCACATGCGCAGGCTTAACGACAAAATCTTTGAAGAACGATTTAGATAAGACCAATGGCCAACCATTACAAATCCCACACATTTTTTTTTTTGAGGGGAGCAGGAGGTACACCTCAGGTAAACGTGGCCCGCATAGTCCTTAGCGTGAAAAACGATCACACTTGATTGACGTACATTTTACTTTCTCAGAATTTAAGGACACTTTCTTTGAAAAATAAGAAATGATAAGAAATAAAGCAGCTAGCTTTGATGAGGATACGTCATAGGCGTACTTAAGAAAGTGACTGAAGTTAAAGGAATCATAATGATTCCTGAATGATGTTTGAGGGCACGAGGAACTACGTTAATAGGAGTGGCACTGGCTATTTTATAACATGGTACTCTTGATGGTATATAATAGGCCTGGTTACTCTAACCTCGAAAACGGGAGTAGTGACACGAAAACTGTTAACTCAAAAACTAGAGTTACAAACACCTCTAAAACACCATGATATAAAAGTTAAACATAACTTAGGAAGGATTGGTTTCATGGTAGGCATGATTCGTGTCAAATATAGTAATAACTGAAAACTTTCAGTAGCAAAGCTAAAACTTTTATATCAGATTGATAGCAGGCAAACTGTACTGCTAGCAGAATATTTGAAAAGTGAATCAGTTTTCACATTTGGGACCTACTGCGCATGCGCGAGCGTGCTTAGTGACAGGCGTCACCAAGGAGTGTGTACAGACTGGTGCCAGTCTATTGTAAGGCTAATGCAGGGGGTCCCTCTACCAGAAGCCTGGTTGAGGGTCTACATGGTGATGGTATTGGCATTAGGGAGTATGTAAGCGAGTATAAAAATTTTATTCTGATAGCTAAATGCAGATATTTGATTTAGCAAGTAGTGATTGAACGGTAATGGATGTTTTTGTGGTGTAATAACAACTGATCTATACTCCCCGAAGGCATACTCTGCAGGGACACTCCTGAAACAATGACCCGGACAAAAATACTCTAATGTTCAGTGAACCATGAAATGTAGGTCAAACGGATGTTCTGTAAATCATGAAAAGTAGGTCAAAATTACCTACTTTTCATATGCAAGACTGCCAAGACACCTTCAACACAGAATGCATCCATATACTAAAAATTCTAAGATGCATCCACATATCAAATTTAGTTCTCGCATACCAAACTCTTGAAACCACAGCCTAGACAAATTTTCTGTAATGTTCAGTGGCCCATGAAAAGTAGGTCAGGCTGACTGGCCTTTCATACACTGCACACCTCCCTAAGATGCATACACATATCAAGTTTAGTTCCCGTATACCAAAATCTCTTGAAACTAAAGCCTGGACAAAAATATTCTGCAATTCTAATGAACTGAGAAAAGTAGGTCAAAAGTAGGTTATGCTGACCTACTTTTCATACACTGCACACCTCCCTACTATGCATCCACATATCAAGTTTAGTGTATAACTATGGCCAGGACAGACAGAGAGCGAATAAATACTGTGTCCAAGTGTCATTTCTTGTAATAAAACAATGTTTTCCAGTGAGAAAATACACCAATACAAAAAAGACCCAAAAAGGTGCAAGGGGCCTGTAATGCTCCCATGAAACATAAGTGTTTCAACTAGAAAGGCCAGCGACTATATATAGAACCATAATGAGTTGACCAGAATTGCAACAAGAAGACAACATGCCATGTTTCTTTACATATCAACTTCCCTTCAACAAATTTTAATGGCCCTTAGTACCTAATTATATCTCGCGAATTTCAGCCCAATCCGTTCAGCGAAAACTAGGTCATCCAAGACAGTTGCTAAAGCATTAGTACCCTTGAAGAAACTTGGTTCAATTGTTGCCCTAGATGAACTTTCACGAGTTTTGAATCGACCACCGAGCGGATTCGTAAAAGATTTTTAATGTCGTTTTAAAAGGATCGGCCAAAAAACAAGATGGCCGCTAGGTAAATTGACCGATCAGCTCCATTTGATCAAAGTTGTATCACCTTGCCCGAAGAATGCTTCTAGTGAAATACAATTGAAATAGACCCAGTGGTTCTCGAATCGTTTAAAGAAAATTTTGACGGACGGATGGCATAAGCTCACTTGGCCATTCAGGCCAGGTGAGCTAATAAACAGTTGAGCCCTTACCCACTGCAGTGTGTACGCAACTCAGGTGTTTGCATGTGTGTTTGAGAGGTAATGGCATGATCTAGCAGTCTACATGATAGCTTACAAGATTCAAGTAAGATTGCATGGGCTTTATAATTCATTCAGTAATCTTAACTGTTTAACCCTTCCTGACCAGAAATAACTAATGCTTTATGATAATAAGTATATGGCAACAACAGTTTCGCTTAAAATTGGTTTCAAAATATTTAAGTTTTCCTGTATACGCATGTCTTGAAATGTGACTGAATTTTCAAGCAAAGGGGTAACAAATATTATTGTTTACTTTAGTATTTATAGGATACAAATGTATCCATCTCATGCATGTTTAATGTGTCATAATTCATGTACTAAGTCCTTTTATTCATATATTCATTGTCATAAATACCATCTTAATGTGGCTAAAAAAATATCAAAATCAAAGTATTACTATTGCTATACATCGATAGATGAGCCACATCTTCACTATCTCAACTAAACCGCTTACCCGCAAGTAAAACTTGGCTTTAACTCTTAGCACACTGATGTCAAGGTTTTTAATTTTCAAATTAAACTAGATATAAATCAAATAATCCCCCCACAACGGCAGCCATGTTCGTGGGATGACGTATTCCCGCTGATTTGGAGACATATGGATGGATACACAGACAAATGGGAGCTAATAATTATAAACTAAGAAGTTTCGTCACAATACTCCAAGCAAAAATACAGTTATTGAACGAAAACCCAAAATTTGCACGGACGGATGGACACAAATTCAGAGACAAAGGGATGGATGGACGGAGGGATGGGCTGACTGACCCTCAAACTAAGGTGCATTTCCCTACTACCATAGCCAACCTTTCCATGAACTTTTGTCACAATACTCCAGGCAAAGATAGTTATTGAACGAAACCCCAAAATTTGCACGGACGGGCGGACACAAATTCAGAGACAAATGGATGGACAGACGGAGGGAAGGGGCTGACTGACCCTCAAACTAAGGTGTTTTTGCCTACTACCATAGACAACCTTCCCATGAAGGGTTGTCACAATATTCCAAGCAAAAGTAGTTATCGAAAGAAAACCTGTGTGTGTGTGATGGACGGAAGCGAAAACATAATCCCCCCGCTTTAGCTTTAGGTGTGGGGTGGGGGGGGGGGGGTAGGTAGGGGGTAAAGATGAACTGGTGCTGTCTCGTAAAAGGTTAATTGTTAAACTGTCAGTAAAAGAAAGATTGGGGTAGGTTATCCAAACAATATTGCTGAACGTTAATGTCTACATGCATGTGGCAAAAGCTTACCAAGATGAATAGCAGTTATCATATGTACAGGGATGGACATATGGAACAGGGAATTTCAGCGATATATGGGTTAGGTAAGCTATGTAATGTAGTTATGTACATAAATCATTGCAAAAATCGGCCTTTCCACTGTAGCCATCTATCAGTCTGATGTCATAATCAACTACATGATGTATAGAATGACATCACAATCAATGACGTCATTATGACATCATGAATGACGTCGATAGTATGTCACGAATGCATAGTTGAAGACGGACTATGTGTTGTTGTACGAATTGTATGTCTTACTATTTAATATTCTGTTGAATATTTTGAAACTAATCTGACTGGGCAGCGTTGCTGCCATAGGCAGTAAAAGCACCCAGTCAAATTAGTTACAATATATTCAACAACTTACCTGCATAGTTTTCAAGAAATTGATAGTTGGGGCATTCGGAGATTGATTGATCAATCCCAATACAGCGAAGTGTAGATGGCGCTGAGCTAGAGATCGGCGGGGCATGGCTAAAACTGGAAAGGGCCATTACACATGGACACTAGTGTTAGTTGTTTTCGTGGTTGTTTGGGGTGTATGGGGTTAATATTTATGAGTCATATATGCACAAAACGACGGATATGAGAAACACTGGATTAAACACGGTGTCTGGTTAAGAGTAGATATATAATTATTAAACATATACGGTCTAAATTTGGTATAAAGAAAATCCAAATATTTCCGCATTGAATATATATTCGCAGGCCAAGAGAAGTCCCGTCATTTCAGTTAAATTTTGAAAAATAGGATTCTCTTGGCGTTGCAAATGGACATTTCTCAAGACCACTGCAGAGGATGGTAGCATCAGGCTTCGTCATGAAAGGGTTAAATGAAAGCTATCATTGTACGCATGAACTTACTGAATATAGGTGCAGAATATTGCTGTGATTGGTTTGATAGCTCTGTTGATGATGATTGTACCATAGTCATATTTGGTGGTGTCATCAATCGCGCACCATGACTACCACTTACTGGAATCGCCTAAAATAAATAGCAGTCTTCAAAAGTGAAGTAACAAAAATGTGGCACACATCTATTTTTACCTAGGATTCAATCCCTTATAAATCTTGATAGATATCAAAATATTGCACATCTACCACTGTTTGGAACACTGGCATTTCCTATTTTCATTAACTCATGTAGATAAAAACAATAACTGGATATAACACCGACCAATAACGTTTCTAGTCAACAAAAATACATTGTATTATGTTGAGCATCTAAAATTTTAACTTTTTGTTCAATGAAAGTATATTACCATGGAATTATTGATTGTTATGACATACTCTGTATAACAAATAACCTACTATCAGTGAATTAGAGGTTTTTTTAAAAATACATTAATTAGTACCGTCCCAAAATTGTCTATTTTCAAATCTGAAAAGACATCACTCCTGTCAGACTACACCACTGACAGTGCCTACTTCGATCGAGAGAGACCATAGCGAAGACAACAGAATCTGCTGTATCTGTAGGTACAATTGCTAATATATTTCACCTGTGTGAATCCAGTATGTGTTGGTTGCGGTATATGACTTGCAGTCATCATCTGAGGCATGACTGCGTAATGAAGAAACTGTTGCCCGGGTATATTGGTGTTTGCTAGTAAGGGCTGGCCAGTAGCTTGTTGCACAGATACCACAGCTAAAACACAACACATCTTATTGTAGACACATAATGGTACAAATCATAAATAAGCTAACATGATTTCAAATTAGAGAAACATGTTAGCTCTTAATGCGCTGTTGAAGTTTGGACGTAATTAATCCAATTAAGTCCAAAACATTGAGATAATTGTATAAGATCGTTGAAAATATAGTGAGAATTAAATCTTTAGAGATTGACAGTCAAAAATCCATTAAAAATTGTCAAAAGCAGCTGAAACTCGAAATCGATCTGTAACTTCTCATAACATAGCAATAAACCAAGTCTCAGTTATATATGGTGAAGGAGAAGGAAAAACTCTTGAAAGCTGATATGTTTGTATTTCATAAGTCGAACAGGGACATAACTCCACCAAACAAGAGGCCCAAGGGGCCTGTGTTGCTCACCTGGAACACCATTAATTTTTGTCAAAATTGTTGGTAGGTGGTTTAGCAGTCTTTTAAATGAGTTTGTGGACATTTTTGCAAGTGCAATAGGGCCGCCAAACACACTACATTTTGATTGGCCCACGGCGCGTATGTTTTTTTGATGGATCAACTTCCCTTGAACAAATTTTAATGGCCCAAATTTTGGCCTGATCCCTTCAGCGGTTCTGATGGTGTCATTTTCTGGAGAAGTTATTTTCGCTAAAACTAGGTCACCCAAGATGGCCACCGAACTATTTGACCAATTAAGTTCCCTTGAACAAATTTGGTTGAGCTCTTGGACAGATGGAGTGCAAACCTATAGTTCACCACCACCAACCCCCACCCCCACCCCCAGGTTTTACCGGTAGGGGACTAACAAGTTGACTTCAAATTGTTGCTATATTAGTAGCCTGCTGACTATTTACCTTTCTTTGGAGTATATCTTTGCTGTGGCAACTGACCCATAGGATTTTGCATGGCTTGTATAATTGGAGCATTAGGCATAAGATAAGATGAATACAATTGGCCTGGAATTGGCTGGGGTGGAGGCTGGTGTGCAACAACTGGGCTCTGAGTCTGCGTCCTTGCCGGCATCGGACTTCCAGTTTGCTTCTGAAAAACACATGAAAGAGATGTTGAAGAATATATGATCTTGCCTCGCCACACTATTCATAATCGATGACATGAGTGAAACAGATTTATGCCAGGCGTAACACTCCAAACCAGCACAGACCAGAAATCACACATTCTTTATGATGTATGCAACATTCTGTTTAATATTTTGAAATTAATTTGACTGAAAGCTCTTGTTACCATATAATTTCCAAGTCAAATTAGTTTCAAAATATTTAACAGCTTTCCTGTATAGTAATAATTGTCATGTTGGAATGGACCTGTCCAGTTTTAACTATGTCCCGCAGATCTCTAGCTAAACTCCCACCACACCACGCTCGTGTTGGGATAGATCAATCTCTGAACTCACTGACTATCCATGTAGGTGTTGAACATTTCCAAACTATTTTGATGCCTAGTCAAAATAGTTTCGAAATATTCAACAGCATGTTTATTAAATAGAAGACAATTTGTACAACGTGCCGGACTATTAAACATTTAAGACACACTAAATCGAGTAAGTCGTCGTGTAATTGATTATGATATCATCCTACACGTCACGTAGTTGATTATGATGTAATATGATGTCATATGATGGATGGACAAACTGGAACGGTACATTGAGCCACTGTTGACATTTCAACATTTAACCCATCATCGACGAATACCCCATGTCTCATTTTCTGGATTTCAAGGCAAACATACAGGAAAACTGTTGAATATTTTGAAATTAATCTGACTGGAAGTCATTGCTGCTAAGCCAGCAAGCAATGGCTTTCAGTCAAAAAATTTTTATAATATTCAAATCGTAAACTTTTTCAAGGATTTCTCGATGAAAGGGTTAATCCAAAAAGGACTGCACAACCTCCCATACCTGATTTTTTTTTTTATGTGAAACGTTATTCAAAATTAGTGTACACAATTATATAGCATGTCTAGTATAGATTTCAATTGAAATATTTTTTTTTATACAATCTAAACGGAAAAATATAAGTTGTTCGTCTTTCACTTCCAAAACTTCTTGTCAAATGATCACTATGTGAAACTACTTATATGCATATAAGTATATATGCACTACTATGAGACGCACAAACACTCAAGTGGTTAATACAAACAAACTTAGTGAACCAAGGTAAACATAAATCAATTGATATTTCATATATTCATTGGGTCAACATGACTTCGACCTTTTGATCTCCATATTAATAGGGTTCTTCAGACATGCACTGGCAACACACATGCCAAGTTTGATGAAGAACCATTCAGTATGTATGATTAGTGTATTCTGCGTCTGTAGTTGAAGAAACATCCTACAGCTGCAATCAGTCCTTCTTCACTTTTGCCCACCGTGTCTTATCCTCAGCCGAAATCCTTAGCTTCTTCAGGTCCATTCATGACTTGAGTGTACCGAGTCCCGCTTTCTTGAGGTCGCCTCGTAGCACGCTTAGCAGATTTAACCAATGACGTCCTCTCCTGGCTTTGTATTTGCTGGCTCCGAGTAGGGCGAATTCCATGGCTCTCTGTGCTGGTGTCTCTTCTGGCATCCTTAGAACATTGGCCAAACATGAACCATCTTTGCTGGGCGACTTTTACAGACAGTGGCGATGTATTACACATCTTGTAGAGTGCATCGTTGGAAATTATGCTGTCTGGCTATCAGTGTCCTGTCTGGCTAATAGTGTCCAGTGATGGTGCGTAGGTATTTGCGGTGGCAGACATCGAGTTTGTCTAGAGCTGCCTTTGGAGCTGCCCAGCTGTTACAGTTATACAGCATCAAGGATACACAGGTTCCATTGTATAAACGTAGCCTTTTATCAAGTGAATCTTTGATCTACGAATCCATAGCTTCCAGAACGACTGGAAAGCTCTGTTCCCCATGATGCAGCGTGCAGCAATGTCAGCAGTACTGCAAAGCAGTGAGCCCAGGATTTTACTTTTCGAAGTGGATCATCATTTTCTTTAGTTTCATGCTTTGTAGATAGGTATATGTGGGTGAACTCCGTTTTGGATTCATTCATAGAGATTCTTAATTTTTAGTTTGCTTGCAGCTGTTGGGAGAAGTTCGTCAAGGGGTTTCTTTTCCTCGTCTATGAAGTACACATAGTCGGCATAGTCCATCACTAGTGGCATACCCAGTATTGACACTGGGAAGTTTGGTCTTGTGGAACTTTCCCGCAGATTTCAATACAGCAGCAAGGTAACAGGTGAAAAGCACCGGAGATAAACCCTCTCCCTGTGGGGAGTCGATTGATGTCTCAAACTCTACAGACTTCACTGACTTGAATCGTACTCTCAGCTTGGTGTCTGCAAGCAGTAGTCTCACTAGTCATAGCTCATCTTCATTGGAACTGGCCTAGTACATCTAGGATCTTTGAGCGTTTAATTGTGGCGAAGGCTCGCGACATATCAATGTCCTTTTTGTGGAAACCCCAATATTTGGACATGACTGCCGACACAAGCATGCGTTGAGCCCATACAATGGCTGCGTAGCTGCATGCACGTTTGAAAACACTGACATGATCTGGTGAAATCATCAATCTTGTCTCGGATGCGGCATAGAGTAACATTGGGTAGGATTGTATGCTGTTGAGGATCACAAGGGGCTGGTAGCTTCTTGGGCTTGGGTAGTGCAATAAGGGTGCCTTGGCCTACAGCGTCGATGGGAAGGTGGTGCATAAAAGCGGAATTGATTAGGTGCGTTTTGAGATGATGTCACTTGCATATTTGAATAGTTCATTGCTCATGCCATCAGGTCCAGATGCACATCCATTTTTCAGGGCTTTAAGTGCCTTCTCAACTTCTGCTGTTTTAATTGGCGTTAATAATGGCCTGGGGTTTCCTGAGAACGGGTGCAAGGGCTCATCATCGTGGTCTGTGAACTGTTCCTTGAACCATTCTCGAATCGCCTCAGCTTTTCCCTGGTCAGTCCCGATATAAAGCATCCTTTAGAGTTATGTACAGTGTGTGGTGGTGTGTAGTCAGTAACTCTCAGGGCTCAGGCTGCCCGAAACTTCTTGTGACAGTCATCCGTGGTAGTGATTTCATCTGCCTGTTGAATAGCAAGATCTTTTAAGTATTCGCTAATGTGGCGCAGAATAACATTGCGCTCCCGGTGTAGTTTGGTGCGGTCATCGCTTTGGCCACTTTGATAGAGGCACAGCCACAACGCTTTCTGCTCTGCTGACGGTTTTACTACTAGAGGGTCATTAGTACACCTTGTTTGGTTGTTTTTAAGGACACCTATGGTGCTAGTAGCTGATGATTCCATAGATTTCAATATTTTGGTTATGGCTTCGTTTGGATCGGAGCTGACATCGATGTTAGCTATCTGCTTGCCAAGAGACTTTTTGTATGACATTTGGGTGTCAGTGTCGCTGATGAGCTTGGGCAGGCTGTAGGTGACTCTACCCTCTTGCCTGAGATGGCGTTTATATATTAGGTAGAGATCATTCATCTGAAGGCGTGTAATGACTGGCTTACGGGCAGAATCGAGGTCTGTGTCGAGGAATGAGCATTCCGAAGTAGGGGTTTTGCTTCTGTCTTGTATAGTATGAAGTCTATTTGGTTGAAGACAGCTGTTGTAGCCTTAGAACCTTTTGGGGCTTTGTGATTAGCAATGTGTTCGGTCATGTTGTCCAGTGACGGCATGGGTGTTTGAAAACCGTATTTTTAGCAAATAGGCCATTGGAACTAAGGAATGCCACCAGTTCATCTCCATTGCCGTTGCGTGTGCCCTCTCCATACGATCCCATGCATAAACCAAGTCCGCAATTCCGAGTTTAGCCAGCTTGGAGTTGAAATTTCCACACACGAACAGTTGCGATCTAGCTGGGATTGTAATGGTGGAGCTCAGTTCTGCGAGGAATCTAATATTGCTGGATTCTCTTTGGCTTTTTCATTAGTGGGGACATATGTGTTGACAATGCGACACTTAGTGGTGGTGTGTTTTCATGTAGGTATAGCCAGGTTGATGAATGCAATGCGATCACTGACGTATCGAAAACTAATGAAATGGTCCAAGAACCATTAAGTAGAACTTGAGTTATCATCTGGAAATGGAAATAAATTTCTTTAAATGTGTCACCATGAGTCCATAACGTTGATATTTGACTGACGTTTTGGCACCAAGATTAATAGCGCTCTTCAGGGCCTTAAGGGAAATGTGTAGGCTAAGTTTGCTGACGATCTCTTCAATTGAACTTGAATTATCAAACAGAAATGAAACCCTGGACGATCGGTAGTAACAGACAAACTAACCAATGGACAGACAAAGCAAATGCTGTATATACCCAATATATTTATACGGCGGGGGGGGGGGGGGGGGGGGGGTTATAAATATGTCTGAGGAATTTCCACCCCTGTCCAAATTAAAAATGTGCAATTTGTTTTGGGTAACCCATTCTGTTTTGCATAACCATTTTTCATGTATTTATGTACAACATGAAACCAGTTGCGGGAACAAAAAATGGGTTGTCAGAAATGTTTGCGTCACCTTTGCGCGAACTTAAAATGGGTTACTCAAATTTGGACAGGCAGCTTGGTAAGACACTTAAAGAGCGGTCTCAAGCACAATGAGAAAATTTATGGAAGTTTCCTCCGCAACAGTTTGAGAAATTGCTTTGTGAAATATGCTTGTAGAGCATAATCTGAGAAACTTTCTCACTGTTTGCAAACTTGTTCTAAGCCCCGAGAAACTTTTTCAAAAACCTGACAAAATTTCTCAGAAGTTTTGTGACATCCACTTAGACATATTCGGATACATTTTCTTACCAGTGAGAAAGTTTATCATAAAAAAACCCCAGCTTTATCAAATTATGAAATCCATCTAAGTATTTTTTACTCTTGAAACGTTTGATACCCGAGATTAGGGGATACGGGATAAATAACATCAACATCACAAATGATACTTACTGGTTGAAAAGGCTTAGGGTTAAATTCCTTAGGGTTAAATTCCTTTGCATTTGGATTTAATCTTGAATTCTTTAATGTTCTGGAAAAAAGTAACAGAAATTTCAGTTTAATAGTAAACAAAGAAAATATGTAAATTTCATTAGCAAACTGCCCCAAACCATTATCAATGATATGGCCCTTTCCAGTTTATCCATCCATCATATGACGTCATAATCAAATATGCGATGTGTATCATGACATCATTAACAAGAGGCCCAAGAGCCTGTGGCGCTTACCTGGACCATTGGCATTTAAACCATTTGTATTCTGACATGATGGATGATTTTCAGAAAATCCAAGACGCCATAGTTCGTCATAAACGAATTCACTCTGAGTGTCAGACCCTGTATCAGGAGCTCAGTTGTGAATACGCTCTGATAGTGTACATAGTAGATGTCAGATGTCAGCCCTGTGGCCGGTGTGTCCCTGACAGCCTCACAGCCACACCCGAGTTCTGTGAATACGGGATTAGTGCGCCGATTAGACACACCGTGCAGTATAGTTGGCAGCCTGCTCTAAAAACCCAACCTACGTCATAGCAATCATCTACGCTGTCGGTGACCCCTGAGATGCGCATATCTAAACCTTGTAAATATGTTGATAATTCACTGTAAACACACATGACACGATCTGTGTGGGATATGTGGCTGGTGGGTTTGTCGGCATGCAGCGATGGCAGTCTGGGCGGGCTATGACAATAGGAACCTTCCGGCCAAATTTGGTTGAAATTGCCCAAGCGATTAATGAGGAGTAGCATTTTATATGAATTCCCTTTTTTCGGAAAATCTAAGATGGCCACCATCAAAATCAAGCCGTCCAAATTCTGTAAACAAGATCTGAAGCGTACTGGCCTAGGGTTCTTCCAGCTATGCCAGCTGTTTGGTTGAATCAGCCAAGTGGTTAATGAGTAGCCATTTAACTGATTTCCTAAAATATTCAGAAAATCTGAAATGGTCGCCGGAAAAATTGACTAATCAAAATTCTATATGCAAGTTCAAAAGCCTACCGCCCTAGGCTCATTCCCGCCAGTCTGGTTGAAATCGCCCAAGTAGTTAATGTGTAGACGATTTTCAGCCATTTTCCAGAAAATTCAAGATGGCCACCGAATAAGTTGACCAATCAAAATTCTGTATACAAGCTCTGAAGCACAGCACTTTAGGTTCCTTCGAGCCAAGTTTGCTTGAACTCGTTCAAGCGGTTAATGAGTAGCCTTTTAACTGATTTCCCAAAATGGTCAGAAAATCCCAGAAATTGACCATCAAAATTTTGTATAGAAGTTCTGGAATCTACCAGCCTAGTAGCCTTCCAGCCAAGTCTGCTTGAAATTGCTCAAGCAGTTAATGAGGACTACCGTTTTAAACAATTTCCCGCCATTTTTCAGAGAATCCTAGATGGTTGCCGGAAAAATTGCCCAATCAAAATTCTGTATTCAAGTTCTGAAACCTACGAGCCTAGTATCCTTTCTCACCCAATTCTGATTGAAATTGTTGAAGTAGTTAATGAGGAGTAGCGCTTTAAATGATTTCCAGCCATTTTTTTGGAAATTTCAAGATGGCTGTCAGAGAAATGGAAAAATCAAAATTCTGTATACAAATGCTGAAGGATACCACGCTAGTGTTGTTTCATCCAAGTTTGATTGAAATCGGCCCAGTGGAAGTGATTTTCAGAAATTTTCAGAAAATCCAAGATGACTGCCAGAAAAATTGACAAATCAAAATTCTGTATACAAGTTCTGAATGAAGCCTACCTCCCCCCCCGCCCCCCCCCTTTAAGGTCCTACCCCTCAAATTAGGTTGAAATCCGCAAAGCGGTTAATGAGGAGTAGAGTTTTAAGCAAAGGTTGACAGATGCCGGACAGACAGACAGACGGACGGTCGCCATGCCATAAGCTCACTTGGCCATTCCGGCCAGGTGAGCTAATGATGTAGATAAGTACATCACGAACGCTTAACTGAAGACGGACTAAGTGTTGTTGTACGAACTGTACGTTTTTACTATTTAATAAAGGTGCTGGTGAATATTTTGGAACTAATGTGACTGGGCGCTGTTGCTGCAATCAGCAACAGCACCTAGTCAAATTAGTTTCAAAATATTTAACAGCTTAACATGTACCTGTATAGTTTTCTGGAAATTGATAATCAGGGAGTTCAGGGATCGACGATCACAACACGAGCGAGGTCACTTAACTTGTGAATAACTTGAGTTTGTGAATATATTTCCTAATTTTATAAGTTTTTGTGATGTAGTTAGAAATTCAGCACATACTACTCGAGCGTGAGATTATTTTATTGCGAAGAATTTTAGCATCATAAATTCTCTTCTTCAGTGTTCAACGCAGGTTGTGTTAAATCTGCAGACCTTCCTGGTTGTAAAAAGTATAGTCAGGAATAGGTCATCAGCAGAAACAACAACTACTACAATTTCATGGCCAAAGTTGTATTGCTTGGTCTAGATTTATTGTCTCTGCACACGGAAGAGATTACAGGATGGTCATGACGGTAGAATGTGTTATAGCATTTGATATGCTTCACCAGAGTCCCAGAGAGCTGATGGTTTGAGGTCAATCCTTTTCATGTGACCATTGAGTCCAGAGTGACCTGTCCATATGCAGAAATTTGTCAGCTCACTCATAATTTGGTAAATGGTGGATTGATATTCAATGTGAGCCACGTGGGCTCCACTGTTTTGGAGAATATCTGCACGCTTTTCCTGTTCCTCCTTAAAGGTCACATACGGAGTGTATTTTAAGACATTATAATATATCCAGTCCTTCCAAATCATATAGCTGTTATCAATTTGCTAATACATGGCATATTTGTATATTTATTGCCGATAAAGTACATAGCTTTAGACTATTGCATCATGAATTACCTCCCTTGAATTCCAAGCAGCTATGACGTCATAGTGGAACAACAGCTAAGCAAAGCTAATACAGGCAACACTGTTTAACCAGGGTAACTTTTTCGTTCTATTGTATTTAGCAATGAATTTTGAAATAGGCAATGATCTCAATGATATTCCCGGTAGACATTAGTCAGAAGTTTATAATAGCGCCGATGCCATATTTAAATATATCTTGGGCAAAAAAAACCCAACCCTTTTTAGACGAGATCTGCTTCGAGAAAATATCTCAGTGATTCTGTAGATACTGTATTTTTACGACACTATATCTTGCTACATCCAGTATTGGTGGGATGACCGTCAAGCGCAGATCTAGGATTTCATTATTGAGTTAGTCAAATATTGGGAGAGGGTCTGTGAGTGCGGGCGCGGGCTGGTGGTTGGTTCTTCTCCCTGAAAATTCTGATGCTATGCGAAGTCATTTCCTGCATTCCATTTCATAAACAACATCTATTTTGTATCCAAACTGCGCCTATAATTCAGCAGAATCTGTTATGATTTTCCAAATGTATCTCTAGTCTGGAGTAATTTGTAGGTTTACGTACTAGAGACAAATGCTGGCCCTGTGTGTGTACAATTGTCGTGTATACTGAACAAGCACATATATGAGTGAAGATGCGCAAAAAACGTGACAATAATAATTTATAACAGGTGCGTAAGATTAACTAAACTGTCATATTTAGATAGGCCTGCATTTATTAACAGTGCACAAATTTACGTTGGATAGCTTACGCGTCGAAGACTGTCAAAATTGTTTGTTTACTATAAGCTTTCATTGACGTCCGCATCAACTGAAAGAGAGACGATCAATAACTGATATGTCAGTCTTCCTATGAATTCGTTCATCTGCTACTATTTATGTGCTTCAATCACACAGAATGCTTGTTTTATCGCCCGGTGGTAATTTTCAATAAGCCTGGTGGTAATTTCTCAAAATAATGCGCTTTGCATCAACGTGAAAATATGCACCCCTCCCACCTGCCCCCACCCCACCATTGCTACGGTCATGTAATATTTATTATTTTTCTTTGCATATTCAACTGTAATCTTACTAGTGAACCAGGCCTATGCATGTTAGGTAAAACCAGAAGGGTTTCTGATAAAACCTACAAACAGTTGGTTTCGAAAATGATGAGTATATGCTCTGCTTTAAAAACTCACACACTTGTACATTAAATTATCTTGTCATTTACAGGATAATTTTGTTCACGCACATTTCTATCGATCCAAAATCGCCATTGAAGCAATCATGTTCTCAAACATGTCTGGAAACATAAAACCGAGAAAAATCTGCCGCATTTGTTTTTCGTAGCTGTTGCCGTTTTTGCGTGATTCTAACTACACACCCACCCTCTAGGCCTAAACCATGTAGCCTACATAGCCGCAGCAAAAATGTCAGAATTAAAGAAAATGCATCGAGATCTCATCCAATTTTTGTTTTAGACAGATAAAGATTTAGCTGACTTACGTGTGTCTGTTTTATGTATGCACATGTATTTAATTCAGCAACAAAAAACTGTCATTCCGCTATGTAGGCTGTATTATGTATGTTAAGTAAGAGTGCGCATTAGACTCTTTGGTCAGTTGTTTATTTAGGGTTAAAATCAATCTACATATAACTTTCTATAGTTTTTATTGGCAGAAGACCTGAAAAAGCTTTTTTTATCTTTGCCTGATCGGGAAAATGCAACCAAGCTGTACTTATTTCCTGCTACAGTTGAACGAAGCTGCGTGTATTCACCGTTACGGTATAATAGCTTGTTCCACTATTACATCATTATTGACGCTGAAGAGGTCAAAATCAAGGGAGGTAAGTCCTCACATAATTTCGTGTATTCAGTCATACGCCGACTTCGCGGCTTAATATTAGCAATTTGGTGAATGTTAGACACACAGCTGGTTTGTTATTAATTACTATACAATAATGCCTTAAACACTTGCAAAATTGTACATAAACGCTTAACACTTGTCAAAATTTTAAATCTTCAAATTAAATTACAAGATGAACCGGTGTTCATTTTTCAACAAATTTGGTAGATGGTGCTGTCATAAACAGAAACAATGTCCACCAAAATTGTTGAAAAATGTACACCAGTTTGTATGCTATTGACACTGGGAAAAAAAATATTGACATCAGAGTGGTAGGGGTTAATCAAATGTTTCAAGCCTTTTATTTTTCAGTATCATTGGACATTTTACGGAGAAAGCAGATGCAGCCCATTCTGATGCCTAATGTTTGAAAGCTTGTCAAAATGAATCCTTTAACTGACAAATCCCTGAAAAAGTAAATTTGTTATGCTATAAACTTATTCGGTTGAACATTTTGAAATTAAATTGACGAAGTCGTTGCAGCAAATATTCAAGTTTTATGGCATGGTTGCCTTGAAAATGAGATATGGGAAATTCATCCGTGAAATTGGTAAACCTCAAATTTGTTCAACAAAAGAGCAAGAAGACTATTTTTGAGTTTACCACACGAATGATCGACTTGGTTAAGCCAGAAATTCTAGTGGTAAATTTTCAAAATGTTTTCTCTTGGTCTGCAAACGGACATTTAGCAAGACCACTACCAACTTCAGTGTTAACCCGTAGCACTCTGATGTCAATGTTCTATCTTTTACCGCATCAATAACAAAGAAACCAGTGTACATTTTTCAACAATTTTGGTGGACGTTGTCGCTGTCTATGACAGCACCATCCTCCACCAAATTAGTTGAAATATAAACACCAGTTCATCGTTTACTTTAATTTGAAAATTAAAAATTTTGACATCAGAGTGGTAAGGGTTAAAGGGTTAATATGATAGTTAGGATTTAACTAGACGACATAAATCAAATAATCCCCCTGCAACGGCAGCCATGTTCGTGGGATGACATAATCCCACTGATTTGGATGATGCAGCATGAGCAACTTCGCCACAAATTATATACCATAAGTAACCATGTCCAAAGTAACTGTGTCCGAAATAATCGAGGGAGGGGAGGTAAAGTTATTGAATGAAAATTCAAAATTTATAAGAAGTTCTGTCATGATACTCCAAGGAAAAACAAAGTTATTGAACGAAAAATACAAAACTTATACGGATGGACAGAAATTCAGAGACAAATGTATAGACGGACAGGCTGACTGACCGACAAAATAATCTACATTTCCCTAGTACCATAGCCAACGTTCGCATAAAGTTTCGTCACAATACTCCAAGAAAAAGTTATTGAACGAAAGCCCAAAATTTGCACAGACGGACGGACACAAATTGAGAGACAAAGGGATGGATGGATGTAGGGATGGGCTGACTGACCCATAATGTACATTTCCGTAGTACCATAGTCAATGTTCCCATGAAGTTTCGTCACAATACTCCGAGCAAAGATAGTTATTGAACGAAAACCCCAAATTTGCATGGACGGACAGACACAAATTCAGAGACAAAGGGATGGATGGACGGGCTGACTGACCCTCAAACTAAGGTGCATTTCCCTAGTACCATAGCCAATGTTGCCATGAAGTTTCCTCACAATACACCAAGCAAAGATAAAATTATTGTACGAAAACCCAAAATTTGCACGGACGGACGGACACAAATTCAGAGACAGAGATGGATGTACGGAGGGACGGGCTGACTGACCCTCAAACTAAGGTGCATTTCCCTAGTACCATAGCCAATGTTGCCATGAAGTTTCGTCACAATACTCCAAGTAAAGATAAAGTTATTGAACGAAAACCCAAAATTTGCACGGACGGACACAAATTCAGAGACAAAGGGATGGATGGACGGAGGGATGGGCTGACTGACCCTCAAACTAAGGTGCATTTGCCTACTACCATAGCCAACCTTCCCATGAAGTGTTGTCACAATATTCCAAGCAAAAGCAGTTATCGAAAGAAAACCTGTGTGTGACGGATGCACGCACGGAAGGACGGACACACACGGATGGACGGAAGCCAAAACATAATCCCCCCGCTTTTTGCTAAGGGGGGGGGGGGGGGAGATAAAGATGAAGCATTGCATCATTTCATCATATATATGATAAAGACAACCAAGATTATTATATAAAATACCAACATTCTATATATTATATCAATGAAATGCATATCCTTAATTTATTGCCATGATCTTTGAAATGCTTGGATAAAATCTAGTTTCACCGTTGAAATAATGTCATATGTAACCTTGCTTTAAAAGCAGCTACGCAGTAGACAATGGCATAGCTGTGATCGTAGTAAGGCGAGTTTATTATTGGCTCAATTTGACCATACCATCAATTAAAAGCAAAGGTCTGGCTTCGATAGGAGCCTAAATGTTAATATAGATACAGAACCGAATTAGTGTAGCTGTTAACCATCGAAACTCCATTGTCTCAATTTTAAATCAACTATACAAGAACGCTGTTAACTCAATATAAATTCTGAAGACTACCCCCTAGGATCCTTCCAGCCAGATTTGATTAAAATCCACTAAGCAGTTTAGGAGATATGTTTTAAAGGATTTCCGGAATCTTCAGAAAATCAAAGATTGGGGCAAAAATTGACCAATCAAAATTCTCATTTGATGTTTACGCCTACAGCCATAGAATCTACCTGGTGGTTCTCGAGACAGACCGGCGGACAGATGAATTGCCACCACAGCATAAGCTCTCTCAGGCCAGGTGAGCTAAAAACTGATGAAACATGTCACAAAAATAAATTCTATCCACATTGGGTCTTACACTTAAGAAATTTACAAGGGTGGTAACCCTGCACTTTGGGCCCCATTGCTATAATACAGATATTATGTGCCTAGATGAACAATTTGGCCAGATTTGGTATAAATCGGTCAAGAGATAGCAAGTGATGAACAATTATCCAGACATGTTTTGAAACCACAAATGTGGCTGCAATGCAACCATGAAGCTAGACTTCACGATTTTGCAATGAGCTATGAAGCTGGACTTCAAACATAAAACAAGTGGCCCAAGGGCTGGGTATCTTATGCCTATAGACACCAAACCACCAATTTAGAAGACAATATCGCGAAAATGCGTGCCACCGAAGTAATACCTTTCCCCATTGAGTCCCATACCATAGAATATTGCAAGAGGATAAGTGTTGTTTGTCATCAAATCAGCTTCATCTCCTTAATGGATAAATTAAGTCAGATACATGTAGGAACATTTTGACCAAGATTGATCTAAATGTGACAAGAAGTAACAAACCGTACCATTGTTGCCGATGCCCAGGACAGATGTCGGATAGGGTGTGATCCCTATAACTCGGCTCACTGACAAGTCAGCTGAGCAAAACAGTTGAGGATGACAAATGGGCACTCACCATGGCATAAGCCGAAATAGTCTTTCAGGCCAGGTGAGCTAACAAGGTATGATATGTTGGAAAGATACTTTTCTTAGGCCGTGTTCATACTAGAGACTTAATCAGCAATAACGCCATACTGATGTACGGCGTTATTCCTGATCAACTCTCTAGTGAGAACAGGGCCTTAGGCTCACTTTGAGTAATCATTAAATACGCAAGTAACCACAAGGAGAGGCTTATAAATCAAACAACAATTATACATGTCCCATTATTTCGAAGATATTACTGTAATTACTTTTCTCTTTAATACTATAAAACTTTGTAACCTTGCACTTAAAAGCAGCTATCCAATAAATAATGACATAGCCGTGATCGTTGAAGGAGTGTTTGTTTTTTGGCTCAAATACCCCATACCTTCTAGAAAATACAAAGTTCAGGCGAGTCACTAGCCACCTGGACTAGTGATCACTAGATTTTACTAGCCATACTGATTATTTACTAGTTCTTAATTGGCCGATACGGCGATTACTTTCAGCCGTTATAAGTACTACAAAATGCTGCTCTCATATCGTTATTGAGCTCTGTTAGCTATGAAAACTGGTATAATTTGACCACTTAATGGCCAGAATTCGTCATTGTTGTCTAGTGAAAATAGTCTTCTCTGCAGAGGCCGTTTTGGCGGGCTTGACTAGTAAAGGCTTGCGATATAAAACTGTTACTTGCCCACTTGGCTGGATAATCACAAATAGTACTCGCTTATAGTCAATGGCTACTAGCCTCGAGCTAGTGTTAATTTCATCTCTTGATCAAACTATTAAATAGAGTAGTCATTAAATAACGATTCCTTTTTGTTACAACAATTTGATTTATTACAATGCTACATGTAGTTTAATAACAGAGTAAGGCACATATAAACATGAAACATACAGAGCCAGATACTGATATGCAGTAAAAATAACTATGTATTACCTCTCACTGATGTCACATGACTTATTGGCCTTATTTGATTGGCTTAGATAATGCTTATATAAATCAGTATTTCTCTCACATGCCGTTATTCAATGCGGAAATGATGAACTCCAGAATACCACATGGGAAATATGGCAGACGATTCATGACGCACAAAATGCCGGATTTTACACTATGCAGCCACATTGTGAGAACACATACATCTGTGCTAATAGGATTTCTAAGCAACATCGTTTCGATGCGTAAATTGCATCTGAATTATTTAATGAAATATTGTCACCCAGTATCCGATGCGACTAATTTTCGCCTGGGCTGAATATATTATTTCAATTAGACAATCATTTCTAGTAAAACCAATGATATGATGATTCCAGGCCAAATATATGCACTGACTGGAGTGGTATGTGGTTTCCTTATGTAATGCAGTTAATCACTAGTTTAATATGAACCTATTGCTCTATTCAATTAAGGAATGATGAATTGTTTTAGTAGGTTGCAATAACCATTTAATGGTTTGGTCGAGAAATATAAAAATATTTATTTATGGATGGATATTCACCATTTGCAGGCATTGGAATATTTTTGGAAATTTATCATGCAATTGGACAATGGATATTCTTCAAGAGCACTGCAGAGGCTGGTTTTAGCTAGAGCTGGGCGGTCTGACGGTAGTACCGTGAGGACCGCGGTATACCGTGAACCGATATCGTGACATTTCCAAATACCGTGAATACTGTCCATGTTTGAGCAATATTTGGGAAATAGATCCATGAAACCTGACTTGACCAAGGGTAAATAGGTGCTAATAGTGCCAAAAATACAGGAATCCCTAACTATTAGCCGAGTTGAGGTGAAAGGGTTGTTGTAAAAACAAACATCAAGATGTCAATTACAAAATAATGACAGGCAGAATTGTATGTCAAACGTACGTCTTGAAAGTCTCACGGTAAAATTGCTTTATTTAAAACATCTAAACTCATTCTCTGTCCATCCGCCGGTAGTAATTACACTATAATATATTCCCTATTCCCGTTTCTATTATTTGTAATTTATTACTCCAAGCATTTTGTCACCGAACAAACACGCTTGAATAACAAAATAACATACAAACTGCTTGCTATTCAAACGCAACAGCAATCTCGCAAAGACGTATCTGATTGGTTGTTCATGAACTAGACCGTAGGAGAATTTATCAATGAAAATGTACTAAAACGTAGTATTTGTTCGCGCCATTTTGATCACGTGCTAATTTATTAAGTCGTTATTTTTTATTTTTTTGGCTTGTTTTAAGAAATTTCTTTAAGAATTAACTCCAGTTTAAGTAATGACACCTAAAAATTTTAGTGTTTTAGTTTTTGTAATTCATTTTTTAACTGGCTACACGTCGGAAGTTCGCGGAAATAGCTTTTTACACGCATTGTTCATGTGAAGCATGGCGAGTAACGAGTCTGCACATCGGGTACTCGGTAATTATCAGAAGCTTTGGAACCGGCTATATTCAATGTCGTATCATTCGGCATGTGTATAGGCCTGTTTTCGCGAGTAACCGAATATACGACCCAACAGAAATAAAAGATTACAACACTGGCCTCGTTTAAATACTCGCAGATTTTGTCTGGACTCCGTTTATCAACGCGCTCGACCGCCAAAATAAAATTTACCGTTTGCTGGTCGCACGCATTAATAGCAAGACCAATCCAGATTGAAAATAGCGCACTCCAATGTCTCAAACAGAGGGTTATAGTTAGCGAGTCGACCACACACTTTGACCGATATTCCTGTGAATGATATTACGTCAATAAAAATAGTGACCTAATAAAATAATGAAATTAAACAGTCACAATAGCCATGTTTTTCTTCTCTAAATCAGGAAGCCGATTTATGTATTTTACCTATATTTACCGTTGATTGGAGATGGAAGTGAAAAGGAAATGAAAAAAATTGTTCAAATTTCGTGGCATGCCTCAACCTCAGCTGACAGTATACCGTGGTACCGCGGTATTTTTTCATGGTACCGATACCGTCATGTAAATGTCAATACTGCCCAGCTCTAGTTTTAGCTAAAAAGTTAAAATAAATCCTTTTTCTCTGGCCGACTGCTGTTCACATGTTTTAGTAAAATATCATATATGTAACCTTGTCTTTAAAAGCAGCTATGAAGTAAACAATGGCATAGCTGTGATCGTTGGAAGGCAAGTTTATTATTGGCTCAATTTGACCATACCGTCAATTAAAAGCAACGGTCTGGCTTCGATAGGAGCCTAGATATAGAAATGTACACAAATGATTCTATTACCAGTTCATACCAACTGTGATATTATCATATTCTAGAAAATAAAAGAAACATTAAGCATGCAAACAAGAGGCCCAATGGGCCTGTATCGCTCACCTGGAACATTGGCATTTCAACTAATCTTACATAAGTTTTACATCCATCGGTGTCACTTCCAATGACTTTCAGTCAAATGGTTTAGTTTTCGAGATATTGACAACAATCGTTGGGCTTTTTTTTTGCATTAGTGATTTTGAACAATGTTTAAGCGAAAATAGATGATATCAGTGCTAACAACAGGTGGTTTCTTAACTGTCTCACTGCTGCAAGCCAGTGCAGTCAATAATTTCAATTTTCAAAAGCTCTTGACTTGTTTAATATTTTGAAAACAATTTGACTGAAAGTTGTTGGCGGCCTAGTCACCAACAACTTTCAGTCCAATTGTTTTCAAAATATTTATCAGGTTCAGAGATATAACCTTTGGAATATGTCGTCTGCAAAAACTCAGTCAGACGGCTACTAGAGGTTTAAATACAATTGAAGAAAATGGTCTCTAAAGGCAGGTAGGTGGTCTTTATAGCAGGTTATTACACCTCCCCCCCCTCCCCACCACAATCCATTTAACACATGTGCATCTGGCTGAATCACCAAGTTAGCAGCAGGGGTAGGGTGAGCTGGAGTTAATTTAGAAAATAATTTGACTGAAAGTCATTGCTGCCTTAGGCAGCAACAACTTTCAATCAAATGCATTTCAAAATATTTTTACGAGCATAGATGTCAGAGCACATAATACATATGTTAAATATTTAGCCAGTGATGGAAAGGTTAATCTGTTAATTGGAGTCTAATCTATGGCAATAAAATCTGACATGGTGATAAATCAGTGGATGGTGAGAACAAACCCGTATTTTCCCTATGAAAGTGACACTGCAAATATTTAAGGGGTGATAACTCTGGCATTTGATGTCCTATCAGTTTCATTTTCAAAACATAGATATTAGATTCCGACATTAACAGTGACCAAGTTTGGTGTCAATCCGTTAAGAAATAACAAAATGAGCCACCATTGTTGGTGACGGACAGACAGATGGACATACAGAAGACGGATGGGCTCATCGCTATACGACAGCTGACTGACAAGTAAGCGGAGTTAAGAAAACCAATTTCGGTTTCAAAATCCATCAAATAAAAAAATTGAATATGGCAGCCAAACATGCTAAAATTTGATTGGTCCACGGCGGCCATGTTTTTTACCTATCAACTTCCCATGAACAAACTTTAATGGCTCTTAGTCCATAATCATATCCCCAAAATATTAGCCCGATCGGTTCAGCGGTTCTGCAGAACAAGTCGTTTTCACGAAAACTAGGCCATAGATGGCCGCTGAACCATTTGGCCAATCAAGTTCCTTCGAACAAACTTGGTTCAGCTCTTGCCCTATATGATATTTCGTGAGTTTTGAATCGATCCACCAAGCGGTTTCGGAGATATTTAGACTTTTCCTAAAATCGGCCAAAATCCAAGATGGCCACCGGCCCAATTGGCCGTTCGGCTTTGTTTGAACAAACTTGGATCCCTATGTCCTAAGGACACTTCCTGCCAAATATAATTGAAATCGGCCCAGTGGTTCTTGAAGTCTTTTAAAGAAAATTGTTGACGGACGGACGAAGGACGGTCGCCATGGCATAAGCTCACTTGGCCATTCTGGCCAGGTGAGCTAAAAATAAATTGTGAAATTGACGGTCATTTGCAGAGCAAGATTATTTTTTAAATTTTACCACTGGAATGACTGACTCAGTTATTGAGCCAGTTATTCCTGCTGTAAATTTTCACAAACATAGTCTTCACAATTGAACATTTCGCAAGACTAGGCTTGCGCGACTACGTGATTAAATCGAAAATCGAGATTATGTTTTAAATCGTGAATTTATATGACTAAAAATTAAATAATCAAATAATCGTGAATATTTCCTATTGCATAAAATATTTCAAAACCTAACTTTCCATTACTTTTTAATGTGATCGGTCATGAAAAATAACATTTTGCTTAGTGAATGTACATGTATGTCCATTTGCAGGGCAAGAGAAGACTATTTTTGAAAATGTATTACTGGAATGCCTGGCTCGAGACTACATTTTCAAAAATAGTCTTCTCTTGCCCTGCAACTGGAGTTTTCAAAACACACTTGCAATTTTCATCATTGATATTCTTTTGTTATTATGTCTTGGTAATTTGTATCCAAGCTGATTAATCGAGTAATCACAATTTTTTAATCACATTATTTTTTAATAATCAATCGTTATCACTCAACGCAATAATCTCACAAGCCTGCTCAAGACCACTGATAATATCTGTTTTTGCCTAGTTAGAGTGTTAGGTGGATAAATCCCTTTGTGTAGTGTGATAATTACATTGTTTAACTTACTCTTCTATCTTGTCATAACCTTCATGATCCTCCTCCTTATTTTCTGATTGTCTTTCTCCAGATTTATCCTCCTTTTTGTTATCACCATCACTCAACTACAAAATAGAACACAGAAAATATGATCAAACCTACATTCAATAAATTCTATTCCCTTTAGCGTATTAAAATTGGTATTTTTAATTTTTTTGAGATGCTAGTTAAATTTCACCACCACCGACAGAGCAGCAGAAAGCAGCTTTTTCCATGAGCAACGGATTTAGACCAACAAATAGAACTGTACAGCTCTAAGAACATGTTTCCAAAACAAAAACACAAACATGTTTGTTAGTACAATTTTAAATACAATGTAAGAAAAGTTTTGTTCACTATTTTGCAAGTACAATGTAAACAAATACAATGTAAGAAAAGTTTTGTTCACTATTTCACAAGTACAATGTAAGGGATGTCTTGTTCACTATTTTGCAAATATAATGTAAGCAAATACAATGCAAGAAATGTTTTGTTCACTATTCTACAAGTACAATGTAAGCAAATACAATGTAAGAAATGTTTTGTTCACTATTTCGCAAGTACAATGTAAGGGATGTCTTGTTCACTATTTTGCAAATATAATGTAAGCAAATACAATGTAAGAAATGTTTTGTTCACTATTCTACAAGTACAATGTAAGAAAATACAATGTAAGAAATGTTTTGTTCACTATTTTGCAAGTACAATGTAAGCAAATACAATGTAAATGTTTTGTTCACTATTTTGCAAATACAATGTAAGAAATGTTTTCTATTTTGCAACTACAGTGTAAGCAAATACAATGTAAGAAATGTTTTGTTCACTATTTTGCAAGTACAATGTAAGCAAATACAATGTAAGAAATGCTTTCTATTTTTATTTTGCAAGTACAGCGTAAGCAGATACAATGTAAGAAACGTTTTGTTCACTATTTTTCCAAGGCAGGAATGCCTTCCAATCCAATTATGTTCAAAATAGTCAACAACTGGTACATTTTATCTTTCTTTGACATGTCTGAGCTATACTGTATTACGCTGGAGAGCAAGTCAATAGCAGGAAAGTAGTGTGCTTAGGGACAGTGGTTTCAAAAAAGCATCCGCTTTTGTTTCTACAAGAATTCTTAATACTTATCAGATGTACTATTATGATAATGCCTATTATCTAGTCTAGCTCAAAATAAACAATTAAAACTCTGCACTCTCTTGGTCCTGCCCATTCTGTGTCCGGGAATTACCATAGCCGCAGGTACCGAGTCAATTCCCACAGGTACCGAGTCAATTCCCAATCACAGTCAGATTCGTCTTATATTTGCCTTGACAAACAGCGAAAGCAGATCAGCCACACCTCAGTGGGGCGGCTGAGGTAGGGCCATAGTACATCTGATAAGTATTAAGAATTCTCGTAGAAACAAAAGCGGATGCTTTTTTGATTCTACTTCGAATAACACTTACCAGATGTACTATTATGATAAACTCCAGATTTCGACAGCCAAGAAATGTGAGGATGTGAGGCTCGAACCCAGCACTCATCTCCCATCCAACAGAGAAGGTTGTGAAGAGACTAGAACCCTGGCATACGCTTGGGTTCTGCCATCTGACTCATAGAGTGCTAAACTTCCATGGTCTAGACCGCGCTCACCCCTCCCCCTCATTTGTCCGCACAAATTCCAGAGGGCTGTCAAAACGGGGAGCAACACCCACCAGACCCGTGTCAGCCCCAAGTCTCAGCTAGGGCAGTCCAGTTGAGTGCAAAGAAGCTACTACAACTTCTAATTTTGAAAAAAAATATTTTCAAATTGGAATGCGTCTAATGTCTGCAAAAGACAATTTACTTAGATAGTCTGGTATTCCGACTATAAGTAAACTTAAAATTAGTCACTTAATTAATGTAAACACTCACCATTTTGAGTGCTTGGGTCTTTCTAGTTCACCACTGGAGCTCGGCCCAATCCACGCTCGGTCTCAGGTCATGTGCATGGCCATTGTTCAGTGCAAGTGGAAGAACTTGTGATGTGTGCGAAATAGTGGTCGGATGTGGCTTAGGTCAGATTCGATAAATTGGTGACGGCTACCGGATTAAGTGCGCTGGAGATGTCGCGAAGGTAGAAATCAGTGAATGACGACTCGGCATGCCATTGTGCTACAGACATCAGCTCCTCTAATGAGACACCCGTATAAAGGGCCAATGATGCTGCTAGTGCTCGGACCTGATGGGCAATCGCACGATCAATCTGCTTTCCTGTAGCGATTTTGTGCAACATCTGAATAGCATCGACTATCCAACGAGAAATAGTATCTTTCGAGGAGCGCAAATGAGGAGCTTTGAGACATAACCACAGAGATTTCGGATCATCTCTCCACTCCTCAGTACGTTTCTTATATATTTTCAGACATCTGACAGGACACCAAGCAGAAGAGTTTGGGTCACGTCTAATTAAACTTGGCAAATTGATTGGCTGTCCTGGATATTTAAGTCACTGATTCTTTGCCAGGAAACAAAGACGTGGAAGTCGTCTTAAACCTTCACCCGTGACGACAAAACGGTCTTGTTCGGCAGAAAGCGCATGAATTTCGCTTCTCCTCGCCGACGCTGCTGCAACCAAGAAAACTGATTTAATAGTTAACAGTTTAATATCTATAGATCTGATCGGTTCAAAGGGAGCATGCCCTAGAACCTGTAGAACAAGAGATAGATTCCATGCTGGAATAGGAATGGGCTTTCTAGGTTGCAGATTGCTCATTACTTTAATAACTTCATTTAAAGTGTCATTCTCCACTCCTTCAATGGCCAGACTGGGAATGACTGAAGCTAATGCAGACTTATATGCTGCTAGGGTTGAAGGTACAAGTTTGTCAACTTCGTATAAATGACAGATAAAATCTCTTTTCAAGCCAAGAAGGTGATGCTAGCTGCCTTTATCGATCTGCAGAAGGCATTTGACAAGGTGTAGAAGGATGGCCTCCTCGTGAAGCTCCGGTGCACAGGCATCGGTGGCAACATGTTCCGATGGACAAAGTCGTACCTACACAATCGCAGAGCTAGGGTGCTGGTGGATGGACAATCTGGACAGAATGTATTGCTGAGACAAGGGGTGCCACAAGGCGGAGTATTATCACCAACTCTGTTCATACTCTTCATTAATGACATTGTAGCAGAGCTGCCCAATGGGATCCAAGCAGCCCTCTATGAAGGTGACCTCGTACTCTGGTGCACCGAGGAGTACACAACGACTGCCATGTACAGAATGTAGCTCGCCGTGGACAGAATTACAGCTTGGGCCAATCGTTGGTGTATTACCATCAACAAAGAAAAATCATCAGCCATGCTATTCTCACTGTCCACCAAAACCAAGGTTGGCAATCTGACACTGGGCGGTACTCCACTCGAGTACGAGGACCAGCAGACATACCTGGGAGTCACCTACGACAGAAGATTAACATGGAAGGAGCACATACAGAACGCAGAGGCAAAGGCCAGAAGAAAGCTAACCATCATGAGGAAGCTGGCAGGAACAAAGTGGGGTGCCAATGAAAGGATCCTCAAGACCATCTACCTAGGTGTCGTACGACCACACCTTGAGTATGGATCCAGCTCATGGATGACAGCAGCTAAATCTCATCAACAGAACCTCGACAGAGTACAAAACCAGGCACTGCGCATCATCACTGGTGGAATGAGATCAACACCAATAGAAAAAATGGAGCAGACAGCAGGCATCCCCCCCCCACTCAGCAAAGGAAGGGAATGCAAAGCACTGATCCAAGCTGCAAAGTTCAAATCGTTCAGCAACCACCCCATGAAGATCAGGCAAGCACAGCTGTCATCAGGAAGACTAAAAAGATCAGGTTTTGCGAAAGAGACAAAAGCACTTCAAAGGAAACACCAAGAAATGTTGCCAGCACAAATAGAAGACCCAACCCACACCCTTGATCCTCCACCCTGGGAAACAAACTAGAGAGCATAGCTATTCGCCCCACAGTACCTCATCTCACAACCAAAGATGAACACAGTGATATGAGCAAGAAGGCCCTTACCCTAGCCATGCTGGAAGAAATGTACCCTCAGGAGACATGGATAAGGATCTACACAGATGGATCAGCCAAAGATGCAATTAGGAGTGCAGGTGCCGGACTGCACATACAGTATCCAAATGGACAACATGTGTCAGCTGCAATACCGACGGGCAAACACTGCACAAACTACAGAGCTGAAGTCGAAGCACTGGTTCATGCAGCTAATACCATCAGCAGAACAGCAGACCCTATTGCACAGATTGTCTTTTTATCTGATGCCCGCTCCGTCCTTGAGGCTATCACCAAAGGTAAGCTGCCACAACTTGAAGAAGCACTACAAACCATCAAATGCTTTCGGATAGCATTGCAGTGGATCCCCTCACACTGTGGAGTCCAAGGAAATGAGGAAGCAGACAAGATGGCAAAGGTGGGTGCCGAAGAGAATCAGACAGAAAACATGGTTACCCATACAGAGATGAAGACTATCATCAAGTCACTCTATAGAACACCTCAATCAGAAGATGCCTACCATCATCTCTCGAGGCCAGAGCAAGTAACCATTTTTCGTCTCAGAACTGGACATAACAGACTAAACCAACACATGTACAGGCAGTTCCACCTTACGACATCGCCCGCTTGTCCTTGTGGAGAAGCAGAACAGACCACAGAGCACATACTTCAATGTTGCAGTACGTATCAGCTGCTGAGAGAAGAGATCTGGCCTTTGTCAACCTCTTTTCTTGAAAAGCTGTATGGGGCTGTTGAAGAACTGCAGAAAACCCCAGATTTCATCTTGAGAACGGCTCTCACACCACTCTGCAAATTTGTTGATTCTATAATTATATGTTTTAGTGGTTGACCCTCTTCTGGCTGAAGCAACAAACTTCGCTGCTTGCTCAGAAAAGCCACCCTTAATTGCACGCTGCTTGATAACATCCACGGTCAATTTGAACATTTCTGGTCTGTCGTGGAAGTACAGACCCCTGTTCTGAGAGATTAGATCTCTTCTGTCTGAAAGAGGGATTGGATTGCAAACCAGAAGGTCCAGCAGATCCGTAAACCATGATCGGCCTGGCCAATAAGGGGAGATCAGTAGCACTTGGCACATACCCTCTCTTATCTTTGCCAGAACTTTTGGGATGAGAATCGTTGGAGGATACGCATACGCGTACATTCCCTTCCAACTTATTGCCAGTGCATCTACTGCTAGAGCTAGCGGGTCCGGGATCGGTGACACGTATGTGACCATCTTTGCTTTCTGTTTCATCGCAAACAGGTCCACATTTGGCTTGCCCCAATGATTGAATAGAACCTCCGCTACCGATTGGTTGAGCTGCCATTCCGTCGGATGACAAACCGTCCTTCGACTGAGAGCATCTGCTAGGATGTTCAGTCTTCCTGGAATGTGTGCTGCCCGAAGAATAACATTCCTCTCTTGGCACCACAGCAGAAGGTTCCAAATCATCATACACAACTCCGGTGATCTCGTCCCGCCTTGGCGGTTCAAATAAGACACCACTGTTGAATTGTCTGTCCTTACTAGGACAATCTTGTCTCGGATTAAGCTCTCGAATTTTCGAAGTGCCAATGTCACTGATAATAATTCGAGCACATTGATATGTTCCTGCGCATTGGTCCGATCCCATTCCCCTGACTGATCGTCCAATACCGCTCCCCAACCCGTCGTCGACGCATCTGTGAAGATGGACATCTGTGGTTGAGGAGGTTGTAGAGGAACACCTCGCAGGAGATTGTGTTCTGATAACCACCACTGAAGGTGGAATATCAATGGTTCTTTTACTGGAATTCTCAGAGATAACGGATCCGTTTTCTGAGACCAGAATGACATTAGATACATCTGAATCGGCGTGCGCTTGAGTGCCGCATAAGGAACCAGTTTCTCCGAAGACACTAGTAAACCCAGTATCCTGAGAAATTGGCGCACCGTCATTAAAGCTCCTAGAGAAACTGACTCTAGTACTGCAACCAAACTCTTGACTCTGCTCTCCGCCAGAAAAGCTACGCCGTCCCGCGGTTTCTTGGAATATGACGGCCCGGGACCGCCGCCACGCCTATCTTTATGATAACCGCTGCGACCCGAACCGCCACCCTTCCTGTCCTCCTCATACGGCCTCTTATTAGAGGACTTGTATGAGGACGAACGGCCAGGTCCCTGCGATCCGGATGCCTGATGGGCATCACGCCCAGAAGGACGGAAGGGCGATCTCTGGCGCTGCCTCTGTTGCTCATGCCGATGCTGTTTGTAGGACTGCTGCGGCTGTGTCCTCTTAGTCGACTTCCATGACTTGCCAACTACTTCCTGCTCAGCGACCATTGATGCGACCTTGGATAAGGCTTGCCGTGCCGAGCCGCCGAACAAGCCTGGTCCAATGAAAGGCGCAGAACATAACGCAGCCCTCATCTCAGGTCCTGGTTCTACAGAGTCGAGAACCATTCTCCTTCACTCCGCCAATGATCTGGTGATCACCCTGGCCAGGCAATCCTGGGACAAGCGCATGGTGTCCCGGACAACTCCGGGAGCAGCCTCTGGCACTTCTCCACCTTCCACCACGCAGGTCAGCATACCCTGCAGGACGGTACATCCGTGCGAGAGCGCAGCCATGGCTGCCCTCCTCGCCGCATCTTCAATGAGCGTTAGCTCATTAAACGGATCTTTCTTGGCCTGGGAAACTAAGGGACAAGAACACCCCTTCGATTTGCCAGACAATGGCCTATTCAGCGCCTCTCATTCCCCGACGGAAAGCCATGGAACCTGGGCATACTGATGGTAAGCCTTCTCCGGAAAACGGACCCTACTCCTTATCCCCTTCCGGGCCTTGGGCAATGCAGTCTGGCTGAACCAGACGATACGCCGCAACCTCCAACGTGTCAGAAGTCTGCGTGTCCAAAGGGAGCGTCGGCATGGCCGAAGAGCCACTTGACAGAGCGCTAGCCGCTGGCTCACATCCGTTCCATCGCCGGATCGCGTTGAGATCCTTGATCCGATGCCAACCCTAGACGGTCGGACATCCAGCCAAGGACCTGCACCCATTCAGCTTCGGTGCAGAAAGAGGACTCGTCCATCAATGGACTACCGTTCTCATCTTCCTTCTCACCCTTGGATGAGTAGGCCACTGACGATCCATGCCGAGAGCTATGGCCCACACTTCTTCCAACATGAAGCACGTCCATAGCCCGACTACTAGCGGCACCAGTGTCCAACGACTCGCCGGACGTGGATTCACCGCAGTCCATCGGCTCCTGCACGGGAGCCGGGACTACAGCCGCTTTTCCCACGGTAGATGACGGAACTCCGATAGGAGCCGCACCTAATGCCGCCGGGATGCTGCTAGGAACCGCAAAACACGGCTCCAACGACAACGCGGGTTGAGCGAAATCTGGGTGGAAAATGCCCGACAGAACGTCGACATCACCACCCGCTTGGCAAACCCGTACAAATCCCGAGGGAGATACCTGGGATTTACCTGGTTGAGCCATTAACGAAATATCCGGCATGTCGGAATATTCCATTAGCAGATCTTCCTCCTCCGCCGTCGGCTCTTGAGCCAAGGTCGGAGAAGGGACAGGCGCTTGTCCCTCCGCAGAGCTAGCCAGACCACCGAAAGGTTGCCCTGCACCAGCCTGCATCGTCGGGCTGGTGGACTGCAAGGACTCAAACATTGCCTTGAACTGGGCCGCCCATATGCCCAATGCTGAATCCATTCGCTCGTTCAGACGATCTTCCAGTCCTCTCACTGACACCTGATCCAGCTGGGCCGCCTTGTCCCTCGCGATCCTCTCCAAGCGTGCACGTCGATCACGATCGAACTCTGCCACAAAATCCGACGACCACTTGGCGACCACGTCACATGGAGTTCCCACTTTGCACTTCGCGCAAGCGACACAGTGATGACCATTGAACTTGCGCTTCATGAACCTGTTGCTAATCTGACACAGTGTCCTGATTCTTGGTCTTCTGCGAGCACAGAATTAAAACGCTGCACATGACAAACGATGACGAGCAATACGCACAATTGACTTGATTGTAAAGTAGAATTACTTAGAACCATTAACTTTTTCTTAAATTAATGATAATAAAGCCTTTAGGCAGGAAATATTTGAAACTTTTTTGAGTGAAAATTAATAAACACAACTTGGAAATTAACTAACGTTAATACAGACAAGAAATAAATGCCGATCACTACAAACACCCTCAACAATGAAGCGAGAGCTAAAGATTGGCATAAAACAGAGTGCATAGACACGCCAAGCCAAAACGAAACATTAATCATGGGCGCCGCCATCTTGGCTAAGGGCACATCCATCTTGGAAGGAACCGAGTCGCAAGAGAAATTAACCGAGTACCCGGATAAGATTAAATAGTTAGCGAGTACCGGAGCGACTCCAACAATGGCCACCATTTTAGAATAATGTGCCAATTTAAGAAATTTTCAATCAGTCATTACGGCACGAATGTATAAATACTAGATTGAAACAACCTGCCCCTGTGATGACTTTCCTTTTCCCTCCATGATGCCAGCAACGAACAGACGATTACACACGAAAATTCGGAAATTTGAGCACAAATTAGACACTAGAAAACATGCGACTTCTCAAGTCTGCAAAATAAGCGAATCTGACTGTGATTGGGAATTGACTCGGTACCGGCGGCTATGGTAATTCCCGGACACAGAATGGGCAGGACCAGGAGAGTGCAGAGTTTTAATTGTTTATTTTGAGCTAGACTAGATAATAGGCATTATCATAATAGTACATCTGGTAAGCATTATTCGAAGTAGAATTCCATTTCACTAAATTGCTAGTTCATTTTCATTTCCGTTTCATGTATTTACATCATCTAAGCTGCTTGTACTAAATTCAATAAAACTCATATCTATGTTGTTTATTGTGTTATTAAAGTTATAAGTAAGCAGAAAGTTAGTCTGGTGGAAGGAAGTGTGTAAATCATTGGTGGTAATATTTAATCCTTTGAATGTAGAATAGAGATGGCAATGTACAGCATAAGGAATATTCTGTTCAAATACATATATTTTTAAAGCAATCTCCATTGACAGTAAAATTCCGGTCAAATTGCTTTTCATACAGGAAAATGTTGAATTTTTCAACTAATTTAACTGGACTAGGCAACAGCTCCAGTTAAATTAATTGCAAAATATTCAACACAATATTCCTTGAATCATAGGAATTTTTTCATGTTTGGTCTGGGATGGTTAAAGGTTTACGCTCTTGAGCATACATTCTTAAATATTTAGCATTGATCAAATGTCAAGATAAAAAGTGACGGTATCAGACAAACATTTTGTCCAGATATGGTGGAAATATTACCAACTGGTCAGTGCTGGTTGAATATTTATCCTCACCATAAGTGCAGAGGGCATTGCATGTGGAACAGTTGTCTCTCTGGGCATGATGTTACCAGGAAACTAGTTACAGATCTAATCCGATTTGATTTAATCTTACCACAAGAAAGGCGTTGCCATAGACTAGAATTTTCCAATTTTGTTCTTGATCAGAAAGAAGAAAACGAAAGGTAGTGAGGGTCTGAAATTTCGGATTGTTCCTGTTTATTATAGGGTCCCATAAGAAGATTACCCTTTCACATTAATTCATTCGCATCTAGGTCACCTAGTTCTCGCATGCACAGTACTTATGCTCAAATGTTCACATTAACCAGGTAACACGTTTAAACATGTTGTTGTAGCTCTAAATAAAATCCAAAATATTTGCTGTAATGCATGATGAAACCATGAAGTAGAACTATCATCAGATAATTTCAACCAAAATTAAGCTAGGATCGACACGATCATCCAGAGATTGCCGAGTATTATCGCTAAATTCAGTAAGCTGCCTTATAGTTATCAACTTTATTTTCATGAAACACTTTCCCAGGCTAAACCTATATATCATATCACATAGCAAGATGTAGCTTTGAGAGTCACATATTGGATAATTCTACACAAATAAGCAATCACTTTGCGATAAGGCCACTCAATCAAACACACTATCTGATGATCCTGATGCAATATTGTCACTGGGGGTATTACACACATGATTGCAATGATGCCCTGTCATCTATGGGGGGGGGTTGTGAATACAGTAGATGGTGAGCAAGGCGCGTCTCAATGTATACAAACATATCTAAGGCATGAACAAACTGCACACTAATGAAAATAATCGAGTTTACCTTAAAATTCTCCTTAAAATTTACAAGTTCTGCATAATGTTGAGCACGAACTGAAAATAAACAGAAATTTTAAGTTAACCCACAAGACATGTTACAAGCAACTACATGTATTAGTGGACAAGCCACAATTTATTTACTTCATAATATATTTTAGCTACAATAGCCTTACCATTCTGAAGTCAAAATTTCAAATTTTCAAATTAAATTAAAAGATGAGCTGGTGTTCATTTTTCAACAAATTTGGTGAAAGATGGTGCTGTCGTAGACACCAACATCTTCCACAAAAAATTGTTGAAAAATGTACACCAGTTTCTTTGCTATTGGCACTAACAGATAGCATATTGACACCAGAGTGGTACAGGTTAAACAAATGCATGTACATTATATATGGGAAGGCTGGGGAGCTATACAGGTACTGAAACAAGAAGCAATAGATTAGTTCTTACATCACAATAATTTGTAGTACCTGGGCTTTAGGGTTGACAGAGTAAAACTAGAATACGTTGTTTGACTCAGAGGGCCCCGCAATCACTGAAAATACCTTTTCTATGTAGTAAATAGCAATTTTATTCAAAGCCTTCATAATATTAAAAACAAAAAATAAAAAAATAATAAAGCAGGATAAGGTATAAATCTACAAGCTACCGATGATTTCACAATTTGGTGGCAACACAAATTTCACTACAGGCAATACCTGTGGCTTTCCTTGAGAGACAGACATTAGATAAAGGGACACCCCTACAAATCAAGTGAAAGTATGTTAAAGTTTAAAAAAAAATCATAAGTATCACTGGTGCCCAAAGAGAAAGTTCAAAGAAAATCACAAGTATTGCTGGTGCCCAAAGAGATATGTGGCCAAAGTATTTGACTATGAAGGTGAATCCTTCAAAAGGCACATCTGTGTATCTTAAGCGAGGCATATACCAAGTTTCAACAAAGTATCTTAAGCAGTTCCGTATGATATAAGCCGTTTACCAGAAAATTGACAAAAAGTTTTAACATTAAAAAGCCCGTTTTCACCCAAAATATTGGACCAATAATGGCGAATCCTTCAAAAGGCACATCTGCGTATCTAAACTGAGGCATATAGCAAGTATTATTAAATAAAATATCTTAAGCGGTTCTGTATGATATGCTGTTTACAAGATTTTGTGGATGGACAGACAGACAGATGGACGGATGGACAGACAGACGCAGTGATTACTATAGGGCAAGTCCATTTTCACATAAAGAAGCCACCTGCCAAGTATCATTAAATTATTTTAAGTAATTCTGTATGATATGGTGTTTAGGAGAAAATTGACAAAACTTGTGAGTTTTCGCATTAAAGAGTCCATTTTCACCCGAAATCTTGGACCTATAAATGTGAATCCTTCAAAAGGCACATCTGCGTATCAAAGCTGAGACTTATATCAAGTTTCATTAAATTATTTTACGCGATTCTGAATGATATGGTGTTTACTAGAAAATTGAGAAAAATCGTGAGTTTTTGGATTAAAAAGCCCATTTTCACTCAAAATCTTGGACCGATAAAGGTGAATCCTTCAAAAGGCACATCTGCGTATCATAATTGAGACATATATCAACTTTCATTAAATTATCTTAAGCGGTTCGATATGATATGCTGTTTACAAGATTTTGTAGACGGACAGACACAGACAGATGGATGGACAGACAGACAGATGGACAGACAGACGCAGTGATTACTATAGGGCCCTAAAAATGTCACTAAAGGCACACAGGTGTTTTCTTTAATTTGCTATACAATGTAGGATATATACTTTTAGTGGCTACATTGTAGTGGGTCAAAGATTCAAACTGATTGGATCATTCTACTTTTAGCTACACCCCATCCATCTTAATCTAAGCTCAACCCACACACGTCCGTGTTGGGATCGATCGATCTCTGAACTCCCTGACTATCAATTTCCAGAAAACTATGCAGGTAAGCTATTGAATATTTTGAAACTAATTCGACTGCGTGCTGTTGAACAGCGTCCAGTCAAATTAGTTTCAAAATATTCAACAGCATGTTTCTTAAATAGCAAAAACATACAATTTGTACAATGTGCCGGACTATTAAGGGCTAAAGGCGGGCTTAATCGATGTCAGCATACACGTTGCATAGTTGATATGACATCATATGATTGAATGAGGAAATGGATTTATGAATTGCGACCACCTTTTCACAATCAGCAACATAAATTTCCAAGATCTCAACAACACCGGATGAAATCACCTAAGAATTAAGTCAATCATAGGTGATAAAAACAAGTGGAAGAGTGAACATGTGAACCATCTGTCTGTCTGCATGCATGCCCTGTCTGTCTACAAGATCCTTCCAGCCAAATGTGGTTAAAATCCATGAAGCGGTTTCGGAGATATGCTTTCTAATAATCCAAAATGGCAGACGAAAAACTGGACCAATCTGGATAATTCCAGGCAAATTTGATTCAAATGGGCGAGTTCAAGTTAAGTGTACATTTTTGCAAAATATGACTCATCAGTCTGGTAGATTAGTTACTGGTCATATTATATTTTGGGTGATCCTGTCTGATGAATGTTATGCCGAAGAAGCTACATGAGGAATTTTACAGAATTCTACCAATAATTTTTGCCCTATCCAAACATTTACATCAGTTTTAACATCATTTTAAAGTCTCATTTCATGTTTTTATGTATTCTGAACAATATCATATGTGAATGAATGTGCATATATGGTGACTATGGTGGCCACTGATGTAATACAGTTTCCTGAAAATTATGTAACTTATTTCATGTAATTCGGTCCAGTGATGTCTAATTTGTGGATATTCTTGCATACCCTATTTTTTCCGTTAAATAAAAAATGTTATGTCCTCTCCAGAACAATGTATCTATGAACAATCCAGTATATTGAAAATATGTACTTAAACCATGTCTATATTATCTACAGGAGATAGCTAATTGATAAAATATGACAAGTCATTTGGGCGGCATGTGATTTTAAATTACCGGCCATTACAATATTGACTGTTGATTTTCCGTTAAAAGTGTGTCATCTCCAAGATGTGTTATGGTAATGGGTAGATCAAACACTTATTGGAATATTTTATGATATGTTTCTAAAAGAAGCAACATTCTGCCGTCTAACAGGACCATGTATGATCTTTTCCTTGATTGGTCAATATCTTAGTTTGACATTTTAAACAAAATGTCCTCTCCAGAACAAAATATGTATATCCTTTTACAGCTTACATAAATAATGAATAAATAGATAACGTATATATCATAGTAAGACAATTGTGTCCTTGTGCTACAACCTACATGTATGCCTAGAGACAATAAAAGAGACAATAAAACTAAGCATAGGTATGTAGTTATTCATGAAATAATAGTAATTTGTTTTGTAAGGTATTCTAATACCCAATATTCTGAAGTTAAAAATTCCCATAAATTATTTTGAATACTTTATTTACATGTAGTATACATATACAGTCATGTAACTAGTATGTGAAAGCCTTATATTGCCTAAATATGATGATTATATGCTCCCATGCTCCTCATGTAGGATACATGCAGCTGGTGGTCTGGAGAGGACACATTGTTTACCATTGTTTTCTACATGGTACTGAGGCAGGACTCTGTACCATATGTGCACATGCATGCATAGGAGATGAAATTACCTTGTGTCAGTTATCCAATTACATCCAAGTCCTCACACTTAACTCAATATATAGGCTCTTGACAGTGTGGTAGTGTGTACAATTTACATACATTGACAATCTATTAATCTATATCATCAGCCATCATAATCAAAATAAAATTTGAAAGGACTCTATGAACTTGTGCAACTGCTAATGTTACCAATCAAATTTTAGTTAATAGAGTTACAGAAAAGACTGTGGTGTGGTAGAAGTGCGAAATACATCATGACAATCAAAGACTTTGATCCACACAGATATAAAGACTATTTAGAGTGGGATACAAGAACAAAGATATGTCACCAATGACCATAAAATCAACATGAAGAAGCTGCAAGAGAGGTCAGGATGGCAAGACACCAAGAAAACAACTTTGGCAAAATAAGATATCAGAGTGAATGAGTCTGCCAGAAAGCGTTAGGAAGAAATGCTTCAGACATGAATACAGAAATGAAAATCATATTACAAGATGAAAATGAGGAATTCATGAGCAAATATATCCAAGGGGACAAAATCCTGAGCAAAAGATAATACAGAATATAAAAGGAACAAAACATCTTCACTAGTACATAACCATGTACTGCAACAGAGCCATGTGAAGCCAATAGCAGCAGCAGTAAAGCAATGTTCTACCAGTGAAACCAGGGAGTCACCGCAACAATGTGAAAAAGTCCATGTTTGTAATCTAGAATTGTGGAAATATTTCATTAGTCTCTGGAGATCGATTCTGCAGCACTCAAGAAAGTAGAAAACATGAAGTGCTCTGAAGGTATTTGACACAATCTAGCAGCAGACCTGATTTGTATAAACGCCAAACCTAACATCAGTAAAACAAATTAAAGGAATCACCAGTCCACATGATTGATCCCCACGGGATCTAGCGTGTGTAGTTGGTGTATCCAGTACGTCTCTTGTTCTTTACGTATATGTGTTTTCTCTGGGTCCTCTGGGTCGTGAGGAAGAACATGTATAATTTTAAAGGACATATCTTGTCCTGTGTGTGTGTGGGCAAATTAAAATGATGTGCTACAGGGGAATCCTTGTTTTTTTTATATCCCTGAGATGTTCCTTGATTCCTATGTGGAACTCCCGCTTTGTTTCTCCCACATATTGTTTTTTGCATCGTGTGCAGCTAAGTAAGTAGACATTGCGTGTGTCGCAATAGGTTTTGACCGTACACCTGTATGTAAGGCCTGTGTGTGTACTGGTGAAGTAGCGCGTATTGTCCATTTTGTGACAAAAAAAGCAATTAGAAGTTTTTCCTTGTATGCCTGCTTTGGCAGGAGATTCAAATCTGGCTTTTTCTAGAGTATCCTTAATTGTGGGATTACGTCTGTAATCAAACATAGGTTTTCTAGTGACGGTGTTTCTACATTTCTGGCTGCTAGTTAGTAGATTCCAGTGTTTGTTGATATTTCATGCTTTCTGGATTTGTTGGTGAAAGTCCGTAATGCACGGGATTCTCATGTTTGTTTCGTCTTTTGGTGGTTTAAGGTGTTAAAAGTTTGTGCCTTTTTTTTTTGCATGCTTTTTTGATAGCATTTGAGGAGGAGGTCTGAAGGACAGTTTCTTTTTTGGTAATATCCAATGCGATCGTGGGCATGATTGTGGAAGTCAATGTCCTTGCTGCAGATTCTGCAAAGGCGGAGGAATTGGCCATATGGGTTGGAGTTTTTAGTGGACTGCGGGTATGCAGAATCGTAATGTACGTAGCCGTGTGTATCTGTTGGTTTGGAGTATAACTCAAAACCCAGTGTGTGATTTTGTTTGATGTATACATGTGTGTCCAAAAAGTTAATTTTCTCTGTTGAGTGTTCAGCGGTGAATTTGATGCTCGGGTGTGAGTTATTCATATGGGTGATAAATTCATCTAATTTTTGTTTCCCTGTAGTCCAGATCATGAAAATGTCATCGATGTATCTGAGATAGAGAGCAGGTATGTGTGGTGCTGTTGCAAGGAGGTTCTTTTCTAGCTAGGCCATGAAAATAATAGCATATGTTGGTGCAACATTTGTTCCCATGGCAGTCCCACCCCGATTTGGACGTGTTCGCCATTAAATTCAAAGTTATTGCATTTAAGGACTATGGAAAGTAGATTTAGAAGAAATCTCGGTTCTAAGCTCCCCGGTAGGCCATGTCGGCGTATGTGTTGGGCAGTGGCTTTTAGACCTTCAGAATGTGGTATATTCGTGTATAGTGAGGTGACATCCATTGTGACTAGAAATGCATGTTCTAGTATGTTTCCAAATGCTTCTAGTTTGTTAATGAAATCTGTGGTGTCTCACGTATGACGGGATGTCCTGGAGGTGTCCTTTATTTGCTTTTTTAACCACAATTTTTGGGCTGTAAGCGGGTTTTTGTGTAAGTTTTCTCTGGTGAATGCTAATGTTCCCATTGTAGTTTCGGCGGTGTTTTTGTTCGTTAAGATCATGTTTGACCACTTTGATAAGGTTGTCCATGACATGGTCATTACCAGGTGGTGGTGTCCAGTTGCTTCTGGATTTAAACTTCCTGTTAAGTGTTTCTTGGAAGGGGGTGGGTGGCGCCGATGATGGCGTGTTTGCTAGTGTGGTGTTACTTTGGTTGTTACCCCATTGTTGTGGTGGGTGTTCAAAATTTAGTTTTAGACGTAGTCTGCGTATAGTCGACCAAGATTTGGTTCAATAATGGTGGGACTGACCCTCGTCAAGCTCTGTGCTGAGTGTTTGCCCAGACAGATTCATGTCAAATCAGCGCTGCAGTTGTTTCAGATCATACATTCGGTTGAGTGTACTGAAGTTGACTTGTATTTCTGGACAGGGCCCTCAAGACACTCGTTCTGGCCCTGTCTCTTTGTCTCTCTGGTTTGGTTGCCCTCTGCGTTGTGGGGGTCTGTTCTGTGGTCCGTTTGTGTGCTCGGGTCTTCTTTTTGGTACCTCTGTGCGTCTGCGTTTGGGTGGGCTATTGGATCGTTCTCTGGTTTTGAGAACTGTAGCCCCGACAGCCTTTTCTGCTTCAGAAACGATCTCTGGTGTTTCTGCTGTGGCCATCAGCCACATGATCAGTAATTCTTGTAGAGAGGACTTTTCTGCTTCAGAAACCATCTCTGGTGTTTCTGCTGTGGCCATCAGCCACATGATCATTAATTCTTGTAGAGACAGGGACTGACAAGACGTATGCAATTGTTCAGGCAAGCATAACTTCTCCCATATCAGTCTATGAAGCAGAAAATGGCACATCAAAGACTAGCACTGAGCCAACAATTAGGACGTCATAACAATCAGCCCCTCATCCTAAGTGGTTGTGAGTCGGAAAATTTACCAAAAAGAAAATTTTCCGGAAAATTTACCAACGTATTTTTGCAGAAGATTTTCCGGTCACCTAAGGATGCAATTGCAAATTTTTATTTCCCTATTGAATTTCCAAACAATGCTGTTAAATATCTTGAACCCAATTTGCTGGAAAAAAGCTATTGCTGCTATAGGCAGTAATGGCTTGGCAGCAATGGCTTCCTAGCAAATTGTGTTCAAAATATTCAACAGGAAAGTTTTTGCATATCATTCAAAATTGAAGAAACTGTTAATTCTGTGTACTGTTATCTTATTTATGGGTTCAATTGTACACCAGCTGCATAGAATCATGGATGATGCAATATTGCATCAGCATAATATGGCATCATACACTGCATCATGCACATGCTGGTCTGGTGTAAATTCTTATTCATTGTTGTAAGTCAGTCAAGTGGTTACTGGTTATGCAGTAACATTGTTTAAATTTTAGTGTATGTTAATTATTTACTTTCTGCGACTTCCACTTTTTGCCAGTTAAGGCAGTTATCAGTTCAAGTTCCTAAGTTCCATTCTGGCCAGGTGAGCTAATAAATTGATAAGAAGCGAATCTTATTACCGCATTTAACTGGAAACATGGGTTGTGTAAGCTGTTGCTGTCGATTATATAACAGCAACAGCACTGTCTATGACAGCAATGGTCTTCAGCACTGGTGTTTACAAACTGTACAGCAGCCTTTCTAATAATGGCTTTGTAACAATTAATGTTTAGACATTGGTATGACAAGGGTTGAATAGTCAGGCTGAAAACTGTTGCTGCACTTGACAGTAACACATATCGTCAGCAAAACTATTTTCAAAATGGTCATCACCATGCTACATGCTATCCAACAAAACTTGTGAATAACGCAATACTGAACTAAATTTATTGCTTGAATTAATTGGCTTTAACCCTTTAACCCTCTAATTTATTCAAGACAATTTAAATTTTCTTAAGGAAAATGTCCACTTGCAGACCAAGAGAAGACTATTTTTGAAAATTTATCACTGGAATGACTGGCTCGGTTATCAAGCCAGTCATTCCAGTGGTAAATTTTCAAAAACCGTCTTCTTTTAGTCGGCAAATGAACATTTCTCAAGATCACCACAGAAGCCCTTTTTTGCTGATATGAGTGTTAAAGGGTTAATGATGAATTAATTAAATAAATCTTTTAGAATCAGTATGTCAATATGGTACACTTCATCAGCTCACTACCTCACAGGGTATTAATTTCATTTCAATCTTGGGAATTAGAGTTGTGGTTTTAAATTACAAGATTAAATGTTTTCCTATGCTGGCTAAATATCTAAGATATGTATTGTGTGTGCTGACATCTATAACTTTGAATATTTTGATATTTATTTGACAGAAAGTTGTTGCATTCTAAGGCAGCAATGACTTTCACTCAAATTATTATTTTGAACTAGTGAACAACTGCTGCTAAGTTGAGTTTGGTCACTCTGGTTTTAGAATGCAGTTAAACATGCTATAAAGACCACCTGCACTAAATGCCAATTTTACTACATGCTGCCAAGCTGTTTATCTGATAGATTCAGAAATGGCATGGTTGAAATCAGCATACTCATAACCCTGTACTAAACAAATTTTGGCTTCAAAATCCATCAAATAAAAAAATCCAATATGGCCGCCAAACATGCTGTATTTTGATTGGCCCACTGCGGCCATGTTTTTTGACAGATCAACTTCCCTTGAACAAAGTTTAATGGCCCTTAGTCCCTAATCATATCTGCCAAATTTCGACCTGATTCCTTCAGTTGTTCTAGAAGTAATTTTTGCTAAAACTATGTCAACCAAAATGGACGCTGAACCATTTGGCCAAGCAAGTTCCCTTGAAGAAACTTAGTTCAGCTCTTGCCATAGAACATATTTCATGTGATTTGCTTCAATCCACCAAGCGGTTTTGGAGGTTTTTAAAGACGTTTCTAAAAATCGGCCAATATTCAAGATGGCCGATCGGCTTCGTTTGAACAAATTTGAATCTCTACACCATAATGATGCTTCCTGCCATATATAATTGATATCGGCCCAGTAGTTCTCGAGACGTAGACATTTTAAATTTCCGATTGCCTTAGTATGGGAGCTTTTGGCGGGAAAATGATCGACGATGGCCGCCAAACCGTTTATCCGACAGCTTTGAAAATTGCAAAGTTGTGATCAGAATACCTAAAAACATATATAAAACCAATTTCAGCCTCAAAATCCATCAAATAAAAAAAATCCAATATGGCCACCAAACATGCTGTATTTCGATTGGCCGACTGCACCATGTTTTTTGACGGATTAACTTCCCTTGAACAAACTTTAATTGCCTTTAGTCCCTAATCATATCTGCCAAATTTCGGCCTGATCCCTTCAGCGGTTCTGGAGAAGTCGTTTTCGCCAAAACTAGGTTAACCAAAATGGCCACTGAACCATTTGGCCAATCAAGTTCCCTTGAACAAACTTGGTTCAGCTCTTGCCCTAGATCATATTTCATGGGATTTGCTTCAATCCCACCAAGCGGTTTCTGAGAAGATTTTTAGACATTTCCTAAAATCGGCCGAAATCCAAATTGGCCACCGGCCAAATTAGCCGATCGGCTTCGTTTGAACAAACTTGGATCCCTATGCCCTAAGGATACTTCCTGCCAAAGATAACTTATATCGGCCTAGTGGTTCTTGAGAAGAAGTCGTTTAAAGGAAAAAGTTGATGGACTGACGCCGGACGGTCGCCATGGCATAATCTCACTTGGCCATTCTGGCCAGGCGAGCTAAAAACTGTGGTTGCAAAAATTGTATAGCTTACAAAACCTTGCTTTTCATTACATCCAATTTATCAAGCATTTGATTGCTTGAAAATACACCTGTGGGAATAACTTACAGATGTGGAAAATGGAGTGCAAGGAACAATCATGAATGTCACGGATGACATCATTCAATCCTCAAACAGTGTTTTAATCACATGTAGCATGCAGCCAGGAAAATATGTAGCGGCAGTATATGACAACAAGTGGGAAATAGGAAATATTGTAGAAAGGTGTGATGAATATGATGATGTTAAAATAAACTTATATGAAACAATCTGTTTCGAACACATTAACATGGCCAGGTAATAAGGACACATGCTGGGTGCTGCTTGACCATGTTCTCTGAATTATTGCTGCACCAGCAGTTCAAGGTAGCAGTGGTAGACAGTATCGAGTAGACAATGTGGATGTTAAAAATATCTGCTTCCTATAAAACATTCATGAGATCTAACAAGATAACACTGTAATAGAACTGTTCCAGCCTGTAAAACCTAATACATGTAAAAAAGAGAGACAACAGCCAATGTATACAGGTATGTCAAATGATTATTATTTACTGTGCATGCATAATTTAATTTATTAGCACAGGACCATGAATTCACATTACTAAGAAATTTGTCAATGTAAAGATTTTTTAAATGCCTTCTAGTGAAAAAGACCAAAATAAAATTGTGGTTAATTTGTAGCTCAGAGCTTGTAGTTACATGAAAAAAATATTTTAGTACTGAGCTGCGTTTACCGCTTTGAAATCTTTTGGCCTGAAAGAAGACAATCTTGAAAATTTAATTTAAAAAAAAAAAAGATCTGTGCATGCCAAATGTAATTTTTTTTTGCATGGCAGTGCATAATACTCCAATAAATATGCGTGAAGTAATCATATCAATCTAGTTAGAAAATTAGTGAAATATGGCATTTGAAATTCTGCTGAAAAAATGAACATTTATATTTTTTGCAAAGTTTGAACAAAGATAAATCATGATTGCATAGGACTAGGATAATTCTGATACCATGTGTGTAATCCCCATCCATTATACTATTGACCTACCAAATTTCAAGACTTTGGTATATAGACCAGTCGAGTTATGAATTGCCAAAGTTTGGACGTCGTCATTTTTGGAAATTGATGATATGGGGGTGTCCATCTTCAGAGCGGCATATCTTGAAAACTATAAGGAATTAAGACCTCATATTTAGCATGTCTCCGTTACACATCTCACAGTATTTATGTACCAAATTTCAGAAAAATCTGAGTCGGTGAGGTGAGATGCTCTGGCTGATTTGACATGGAATGACCCTTTTATGAATTGGACATGTTTGAGTTTTTATCATGTATGAGACTAGCACGGCACACTTAATTTGAAATCGCCCACATACAATAACGTGCAAGCTGGCCCCTCATACAGCTTTCTTGGACCCCACAAGCAGAAATAAATTTTGATCTGCTGGATCAATCAATCCCACCAACACCGGAGAGCGGTAAACTTACCGAGGAAGAACCTAACATCCCACCTCAGTCCCCAGAGTTCGACCCGGCCATCATTAAACCAATTGATAGACCACTCTTCCCGGATGTATCACAAGTAGAAGAGAACCATCTGTTCCTCTCCCTACTACATGCATCCACATTCTGCATACACAGATCGACCAATACACAATAGAGGTAAGACTAATCTATACACTTCGAGCATAATGTCCACCTGTAAACTACAGGTATACCCAAACAACTCGATATAGTAAGCCGTAACATACAATGACCGTAAACTAGGGTTTCATAAGTCCTCTAATGAGTAACCTAAACTAGGTACGAAATGCTGAGTCTGGATCACTGGGAAGTGATGGAAACATCCTCACTGATGCCATTTCTATAAATATTCAATACCAGCAATCTACAATCTCTTAAGCAACACATAATCCCCCCATACCAACTGCAAACATGAAGGACCACAGTGAGGTTGACTTATCAACTCTGTACAGGTGCATCCACGCGCATGCTATTACACACGGGCGCATGACCACACGCACCAATGCGCCAACACACCCACACCTAGACTGGGAAACGTACCCGCCACCATGTAACCACAATCACTTCAAAATTTTCTTTAAACTATAAGGATATTGAAAACAAAAACGCACATCTTCAATAATTATATAGCCGCACCCAAGTGGCTAATAATGGTGGACCATACCTACATATACTAGTAACTAACCGCCCAATTCAAATAGGGACCACTCACTTACAGTTGTGGCAAATGCGGCAATGGCTGGCAATACCGCTTAGCCACACCCCGATCGGATGTAGCATTGATACCCGCACTGGTAACATATATACGGGGCAAGAATTTGACCATTGGCATCCAGACTTCTTAAACCAAGAAACCATCAGGCAAAGTTCTCGAGTTTTAGTTATTAATTATTCATACAAACCGAGAAGCTTGAGTTACCGTGAAGATAGTAGACGAAGATAAGATGGCCGCTATCGCAGGAAGCAGTTCTGGTGTATCGGTTGGCTCAAAAAGAAACCATAGTTGCTGCAAATGTGGCAAAGGCGGGCAATACCGCTTACCCACACCCAGATCGGATGTAGCATTGTTACCTGCACTGGTAACATATATAAAGGGCCAGAATTTGACCATTGGGATCCAGACACTTGTTAAACCAAGTCAGGCAAAAAAGTTTGAGTTTTAGTTATTAATTATTTCCATACCATGTTTGGATAATCGGAGATGGGCGCCCAAAAAAATGAACCAATCAAATTTATTAATAGATGCTCTGGACCGTACCACCATAAGACCCGTAGCTCTAAATTTGATTGAAATTCACCAAGCGCTTTAGACATTTGAAAGGACAAGTTTACGGATGGACCAACGATGCACGATGGCCAGTCACCATGACAATAAGCTCACTTGGCGCTGGCCAAGTGGTCTGATAATTGAACAATTACATGTACTTACATTTTGGATTTCGGTCTATTTTATTTCCTACTGAAGGCGGTGATGACTGTTGTATAGAATCGGATTTAGACTCGGGACTACCTCCCACCCGATCTTCATCCCCATCAACTTTGGAAGCACCATCCGTTGACTTGTCATCTGCTAAAATAATATACCTTTGCAACTACATTTAAAAACAACAATATGATTAGTCTCTTCTTGCATATTTCTTCTTATTCTTGTGTATTTAACTTAAACCTCCCTATCTGATATTAAACCAGAATGTGCTGTTTGATTTAAATAATTTTTAATCTACTGTCTAAAAGAGCATTTTCATCTTCTACAATTTGTCTTCTTTTCATTTTTTCATAGGCTTATTGGTTTTGGTTTTGGACATTGAGCAACAGTATCTTATTTTCATATTATCTGTTAATTTATGGTTGGGAAACAAGAGCTTTTTCACTGCTGTGTCCTGGTACTGGCCGAGTTCAAGACACTTTAATATGGTACAAACAGGTTTTAATATATTGCTATATTACCGAAACTGAGAATGACTACATGAAAGGGTAAGCTAAAGTTTGGGTGTTAATGAGATTGACTTTTTACTGTGTATTTGACCCCTTACCACTCCCGAGGTTAAATTAAATATTCAAAAAATAAATTAAAAGATGAACTGGTGTTAATTTTTCAAAAAATTAGCCGGAAGATGTAGACAGCAACATCGTCCACCAAAATTGGTGAAAAATGTACACCAGTTTCTTTACTATTGACACAGTAAGGGATATAATATTGACATCAGACTGGCTAAGCGTTAACCATTGCATTTGAACTATTGGCCATGTACTGTGCTTTAAATGAAACTAAAAACAAGAGGCCCAAGGGGCCTGTATCGCTCACCTGGAATTATTGGCGACTAGCACAACTGAACAAAATGAGATGACGACTGTAAAAATTTACCAATCAACTTTCTGTGAAGAAAGTTTGACCAAGTTTTATTAAAATTGTCACAGTGGTTAATAATTAAGTCTTTTTATGATTTTCTCAGAAATCTGCAGAAAATACAAGACGTCAGCCAAAAACGTTATATTTCGATTGATTCATGGCAGACATGGTTTTTTTTACACATCAACTTTCAATGGACAAATTTTAATGGCGTTTCAGCCCTAATTATATCAGCCAAATTTCGGCCCGATCCATTCAAGCAGATCTGGAGAAGACGTTTTCGAAAAAACTACGTCATCCAAGGTGGCCACCAAACCATCTGGCAAATTAAGTTCCCTCGAACAAACTTGGTTCAGCTCTTGCCCTAGATCACATTTCATAAGGTCTGCATCGATCCCCCAAGTAGTTTCAGAGAAGATTTTTCTAAAAGTCGGCCAAAATCCAAGATGGTTGCGGGCCAAATTGGCTGATCATCTCCCTTTGAACAACTTTGTATCCCTATTCCCTAAGGATGCCTCCTGTTTTCCTAAGGATGCCTCCTGTCAAATTTGCTTGAAATGGTTGCTAGACATCTTTAATCTCAGTTGGACCAATGGAGAGGTTCCTCAGTACTGGAAGGAAGCCAGAATGACTCCTATTCTGAAAAAAGGGAAGAACAAGACGAAAGTGCTGAGCTACCGTCCTATCAGTCTTACAAGCTGCATATGCAAGACCATGGAGCGTATCATCAACCAGCGGTTGCAGTGGTACCTGGAGTCGGAGAACATTATAGTTTCAGAGCAGGCCGGCTTCAGAAAATACAGGAGCACAGAAGATCAACCAACACATCTTGCACAGGTCATAGAGGACACTTTTCAAGCCAAGAAAGTGATGCTAGCTGCCTTTATCGATCTGCGGAAGGCATTTGACAAGGTGTGGAAGGATGGCCTCTGGCGCACTGGCATCGGTGGCAACATGTTCCGATGGACCAAGTCGTACCTACACAATCGCAGAGCTAGGGTGCTGGTGGATGGACAATCTGGACAGAATGTATTGCTGAGACAAAGGGTGCCTGCCACAAGGTGGAGTATTATCACCAACTCTGTTCATACTCTTCATTAATGACATTGTAGCAGAGCTGCCCAATGGGATCCAAGCAGCCCTCTAATGCAGATGACCTCGTACTCTGGTGCACCGAGGAGTACACAACGACTGCCACGTACAGAATGAAGCTCGCCTTGGACAAAATTACAGCTTGGGCCGATCGCTGGTGTATTACCACCAACAAAGAAAAATCATCAGCCATGCTATTCTCACTGTCCACCAAAACCAAGGTTGGCAATCTGACACTGGCCGGTACTCCACTCGAGTACGAAGACCAGCAGCGATTACCTGGGAGTCGCCTACGACAGAAGATTAACATGGAAAGAGCACATACAGAACGCAGAGGCAAAGGCCAGCAGAAAGCTAAACATCATGAGGAAGCTGGCAGGAACAAAGTGGGGTGCCAATGAAAGGATCCTCAAGACCATCTACCTAGGTGCCGTACGACCACACCTTGAATATGGATCCAGCTCATGGATGACAGCAGCTAAATCTCATCAACAGAACCTCGACAGTGTACAAAACCAGGCACTGCGCATCATCACTGGTGGAATGAGATCAACACCAATAGAAAAAATGGAGCAGACAGCAGGCATCCCCCCACTTAGCAAAGGAAGGGAATGCAAAGCACTGATCCAAGCTGCACAGTTCAAATCGTTCAGCAACCACCCGATGAAGATCAGGCAAGCACAGCTGTCATCAGGAAGACTTAAAAGATCAAGTTTTGTGAAAGATACAAAAGCACTTCAAAGGAAATGCTGCCAGCACAAATAGAAGACCCAAACCACACCCTTGATCCTCCACCCTGGGAAAACAAACTAGAGAGCATAGCTATTCGCACCACAGTACCTCATCTCACAACCAAAGATGAACACAGTGATGTGAGCAAGAAGGCCCTGACCCTAGCCATGCTGGAAGAAATGTACCCTCAGGAGACATGGATAAGGATCTACACAGATGGATCAGCCAAAGATGCAATTAGAAGCGGAGGTGCCGGACTGCACATACAGTATCCAAACGGACAACATGAGTCAGCTGCAATACCGACAGGCAAACACTGCACAAACTACAGAGCTGAAGTCGAAGCACTGGTCCATGCAGCTAATACCATCAGCAGAACAGCAGACCCTATTGCACAGATTGTCTTTTTATCTGATGCCCGCTCCGTCCTTGAGGCTATCACCAAAGGTAAGCTGCCACAACTTGAAGAAATGCTTTCGGAGAGCATTGCAGTGGATTCCCTCACACTGTGGAGTCCAAGGAAATGAGGAAGCAGACAAGATGGCAAAGGTGGGTGCCGAAGAGAATCAGACAGAAAACATGGTTACCCATACAGAGATGAAGACTATCATCAAGTCACTCTATAGAACACCTCAATCAGAAGATGCCTACCATCATCTCTCGAGGCCACACAACAGACTAAACCAACACATGTACAGGCGGTTCCACCTTACGACATCGCCCGCTTGTCCTTGTGGAGAAGCAGAACAGACCACAGAGCACATACTTCAATGTTGCAGTAGGTATCAGCCGCTGAGAGAAGAGATCTGGCCTTTGTCAACCTCTTTTCTTGAAAAGCTGTATGGGCCTGTGGAAGAACTGCAGAAAACCACAGATTTCATCTTGAGACCGGCTCTCCAAGTGTGATACCAACGATCGAAAAGAAGAAGAAATATGCTTGAAATCGACACTGGTTCACGAGCATACATTTTTAATTTCACATTGCTTTAGTACGGGAGATTTAGGCAGGTAAATGATCCAAGATGGCTGCTAAACCGTTTATCCCAGTCTCAAAAATGGTAAATTTGAAATCACAATACGCAAAAACATATAAAATCAATATCGGCCTCAAAATCCATCAAATAAAAAAAATTTAATATGGCTGCCAAAACATGCTACAATCTGATTGGCCCACGGCGCCCATGTTTTTTGATGGATCAACGTCCGACAACTTTAATGTCCCTTAGTCCCTACTCATATATTACAAATTTCAGCCCGATCGCTTCAGCGGTTCTGGAGGAAGAAGTCGTTTTTGCGAAAGCTAGGTCATCCAAGATGGACACTGAACCATTTGCTCAATCAAGTTCAACAAACTTGGTTCAGCTCTTGCCGTAGATCATATTTCCTGAGTTCTGAATCGATCCCTCAAACGGTTTCGAAGATTTTTAGACATTTCTAAAAATCTCCCGAAAATCCAAGATGGCCACAATTTCCCATTGAAGATATGGGAGCTTTTGGCGGGAAAATGATCCAAGACGGCCATCAAACCGTTTATCAGACCATTTTGAAAATTACAAATTTGAGATCAAAATATGCCAAAACATATAAAACCACTTTCGGCCTTAAAATCCATTAAACAAACAAATCCAATATGGCTGCCTAACACGCTATATTTTGATTGGCCCACGATGGCCATGTTTTTGGACGGATCAACTTCTTTTCAACAAACTTCAATGGCCCTTATTTCCTAATCATATATCACAAATTTCAGCCTGATAACTTCAGCGGTTCTGCGGAAGGCCGTTTTTGCGAAGACTAAATCATCCAAGATGGCCGACGAACCATTTGGTCAATCAAGTTCCTTTGAACAAACTCAGTTCAGCTCTTGCCCTAGATCCTATTTCGTGAGTTCTAAATCGATCCCTCAAACAGTTTCGGCTCCGTTTGAACAAACTTGAATCTCTATGCCCTAAGGATGCTTCCTGCCCAATATAATTGAAATCGGCCCAGAAGTTCTCGAGAAGAAAACATTTTAAATTTCCCATTCCTTTAGTATGGGAGCTTTTGGCGGGAAAATGATCCAAGATGGCCACCAAACCGCCTATCCGATTGTTTCGAAAACTACGAATTTGAGATCAGAATACGCAAAAAACATATATAAAACCAATTTCGGCCTTAAAATCCATCAGATAAAAAACCCAATATGGCTACGAAACACGCTATATATTGATTGGCCCGTGGCGGCCATGTTTTTGACGAATCAACTTCTCTTGAACAAACAGCCGTTCTGGCGAAGAAGTCCTTTCCACTAAACCTAGGCCAACCAAGATGGCCACCGAACCATTTGACCAATCAAGTTCCCTCTGAAGAAACTCGGCCAAAATCCAAGATGGCCACCAGTCAAATTTACCGAGCGGCTTCGTTTGAACAAATTTGGATCCCTAGCCCTAATGATATTTCCTGCCAAATATAATTGAAATCGACCCAGTGGTTCTTGAGAAGTTGTTTAAAGGAAAAGTTGACGGACGGACGATGGACGGTCACCACGGCATAAGCTCACTTGGCCTTTCAGGTCAGGTGAGCTAATAATGTTCTGCTTACCGGATTCAGGAATAGCTGCTGGACTTTCACACGCTCCACTATCTGGTGTCACTGGTGTGAGAATCAACTGTGGTGGCGGTGGTTGTGGCGATACCGGTTGCGTTATATGCTGTGCTTGTGGTTGCGCTAGAGTTTGTACAACTGGTGCTAAATGCTGTGGCGGTGTTTGAACTGCAGGAGCCATTTGTTGTGTTGGTGTTTGTGATACTGCCTGTACTATGTGCTGTGCAGGAGGGGGAGGAGGGGGCTGTGCTACAGGAGTTAAGTGTGGCGCAGGAAGGTGTGTTACGGGTGCTAATGATGGTTGAGGAGATGAATGCTGTACGTGTTGCAATTGTTGTTGTTGTTGTTGTGACATCGTTGCTAGTGGGCTCTGTTGAGACATGGACTGAGGCTGTGGTGACACTGGCTGCTGCTGATGTGTGGGCGTTACACGTGTAGATTGCGATTGTAATGGGGCTGTGGGCGTGATTACCTGCTGTTGTGGACGAGGTTGTGGGGAAGTATGCGGTGATGGCACTGATGCTTGTGGATGCTGCTGCTGTAACATATGGTGCTGTTGTTGATGTTGCATGTGTTGTTGCTGAGACTGAGAAGCGTGTTGTTGTTGAGACTGAGCAGCATGTTGTTGCGGAGAGTGAGAAGCATGTTGTTGTTGAGAAGCGTGTTGTTGTTGTTGTGATAGCGCCGGATGGTGCTGTGCTTGTTGTATCGGTTGTGGTACTGGTGATTGTTGCTGTAAATGTTGTGGAGGAATAGGAGGAACATTAACATTATTTATATGTACAGGTGTCTGTTGCTCATGTTGTTGTTGTTGTTGTTGTTGTTGTTGTTGTTGTTGTTGTTGTTGTTGCTTCTGTAGATGCTTCTGTTGTGGTGGCCTTTGTGGCTGCGGTGGTGGGCCTTGTGACATATTGGCAACAGCAGGCATAGATTGTCCATGCTGGTTGCCCATGGCCAAGACAGGAGTTGGCGATTGCGATGGCCCATTATTTGTTGGAGATGGTGCAGATGACTGTCGAGGAAGCGTTCTATTTGGTGACATTTGATGACCACCTCCAAGTCTATTGCCTCTCCCACCAGACATTGGTGCCGCTCTCCCACCACCAGGTCGCATTGGTGGAATGACATACCTGCAATAACACAGCATTCAATGCAAATACACATCAGAATATATATGTACCAGTCAGAGAAATGTCTATTTAGAGGCCACAAGACACTTTTTGGTTATTGAGTTAAACATCCAAAAGCTAACTTTTCAAAGATCGTTTTTCCCTGGTCTACAGATCAGTTTTGTTCAGTTTGACCATTACAGAGACATCGCTATAGAAGGATTAAATACATGCACTATAAGTGCATTAGATAATCAGGACTGATAATCAAATTATACACTTGACTGGTCAAGGACATAGGCGGCTGTAATTCTTGGTTACAGAAAGCAAGGATGTCAATCAAAGATTTCTGACCTACAAACACATTCCAAAACCCACCCTCCACCCAATTGTCATGATCACTTTTCCACAATCGCTCACAACACTGTGATCAGGAGATAATGGCAAAGGTTACAAAACACCTTGGTGATGGTACAAAATTTAGATCCATATTCCTCTCCAATTATTCACACACAACAAAGCATTAATAAATCTGTGAAAAAAAAGCATCCAATAACGCTGCTAAATAGCACAACTGCAGTGATCTTTCAAAAAGACAATCATAGGTGACGACTGGATAAGAACATAATTACGACGCCAAACAACCTGTCCAAAATTTGACCACCATTTGCTCCAGGCTGTGCACTTAAATAGAAAATGTGAAAAAAATGAAGATAAAAATGCGCACATATGGGCAAAAGACACTGTTTCAGTGCCACTTCTGAATGGAACAATCTCACACCTTCGGTTTGAGTTTTCATTTTAGTTTTGTTGTAAGCGGCGAGAACATACTGTTGTAAATGTACTTATAATTTGAAGATGGGTCCCAATCGGTACATGTAAATGATTACTAAATCGAAAACATTTGGGATGGGGAAAGAAGCTGACACCTTTGTGAGTAGATGCTTTGGCTTACTTTCCAGGTAATTGTGATCCTTCTGAACTTTTTGTTACAGCACTAAATTTATTCTCCTCATCACCATCATCTCCAGTTTCATTTTCCAATGCAACCCTACGCTGATACGATTCACTGCTCTCTATCTCCTGTGCAATACGGTATGCATCCTCCTCACGCTGACGATACTCTTTTGTATTCTTCGGCTCCAATGGTGTACTGTAAATTGAAAGCACAAAGATTATAAATATAATTAAATGTCCGTTAAGTATAAGGAGTACTTGCATCAGTTATGTGCCATTAACCATAAGCCCAACCAAAAGGACTTCTGCAATGGTCTTGAGAAATTTGCAATCTAAGAGAATGTTTTGAAAATTTATCAAAGGTATTACTGGCGCGATAATGAACCAGTCATTACAGTGGTAGAATTAAAACAAGACCACTGAAGCGTACAATGTCTCGCATGTAAAGGCATGGATAGTGTTGATTGGCAAAGCAAACTTGGCATGGTTTGTAAAACACATATTCAGTAATGCATCAACAAACAAGTGTACCCAATCAAACATGGACATTTTTTACCAAACGACGAATTGTCTGATCTTCAAGTTTTTTCAAAATGAAACTAGTAATGTTGCAGATAGTACTCTTGCATAGTATAAATCTCTGCTGTAAAATTTTGTTGATATCTGGCGAGCCATTGTTGAAAATGAGTGGTCCATAAACAGGTATCAGAAGATAAAAAATATTTCACATTTATATTAATTGTACATCACAGGATATGATGGACCACCGGATTCAGTCTCACTTTGAAATTCGACAATCCACTTGTCGATTCAAAATACCCATGGTACTATCCATCGGGCAAGCATAGCTTGGAGATTGAACCATAAAGCCTTTCTGCCCGGTAGTAACCTGAGGACAATGATTACCGGCACCCAAAGTCTAACCGAAAGGCAAATGGTTCAAACATAAGCAAAGTTCAGTCTGAAAAAAGAAGAAACATTTTCAAAAGCAAGTACATTAATATGATGCAGGCTACATTTAAGAAGCCTATATAACAAATCAAAACATTTTATCTAAACTAATAAGCCGTTGCCGATTAAATTGTCATTTGAAAAAACCTTAACCACAGCATAATACAAATAACCTGCATGCAAATCAGCCATAAAATAATCAGTCCATCCGCTGTAAAAGTATAGACAAATTTTGAAAATCATTTTCTTTTTGATGTGGACAAGTCATAAGCATGGTATAGAACAAATCTGTGAAGTTTTATTCATCTCGGATAAGCCCTTGAGGGTGCAAATGCCATTTTAAACAAAAGGCCCAAGGGGCCCATGTCGCTCACCTGGAGCGCTATACATTTTTGTCAAAATTGTTGGTGGGTGGTTTAGGAGTAGTCTTTTAAATGAGTTTGTGGACATTTTTGCAAGTCCACTGTGGCCATGTTTCTGACTTAGCGCAGCTCCTTCCCTTGAACAAACTTTAATGGCACTCATTAAAAAATAGGTTATCCAAGATGGTCGCCAAATCATTTGGCCAATCAAGTTCCCTTGAACAAACTTAGTGCAGCTCTTGCCCTAGATGATATTTCATATGTGTTTTGAATTGAAGCCCCCCCCCCCCCAAAGTGGTTTCGGAGATTTTTAGACATTTCTATAAATCGACCATAATCCAAGATGGCCACCAACCAAATTGGCCGATAAGCTTTGTTTGAACAAACATGGACCTCTATGCCTTAAGAATGCTTCCTGCCAAATATACTTGAAATCGGTTCAGTGGTTCTCGAGAAGACAAATTTCCCATTGCTTTAATATGGGAGTTTTTGATAGGAAAAAGATCCAAAATGGCTGCCAAACTGTATATCCGACAGTTTCAAAAAAAGCATATATGAAATCAGAATACCAATTTCGGCCTCAAAAATCCATCAAATAAAAAGTCCAATATGGCTGCGAAACACGCTACATTTTGATTGGCCCAAGGCGGCCCTGTTTTTTTGATGGATCAACTTCCCTTGAACAAATTTTAATGGTGCTTAGTCCTTAATCATATCTCCCAAATTTTGGCCTGATCCCTTCAGCGGTTCTGGAGAAGTCATTTTCAGGAAAGCTAGGTCATCCAAGATGGCCACCCTACCATTTGGTCAATCAAATCCTCTTGAACACACTTGGCTTACCTCGTGCCCTAGATGATGTTTCATGAGTTTTGAATCGATTACCCAAGCGGTTTCGGAAATATTTTTAAAGCCGTTTCCTAAAATCAGCCAAAATCAAAGATGACTGGTGGCCATATTGGCCAATCGGTTTCATTTGAACAAAGTTGGATCCATATGCCATAAGGATGCTTCCTGCCAAATATAATTGAAAGTGGCCCAGTGGTTCTTAAGTATGATAAGGTTGATAAGTAGTTAGGAAAATTTGACGGACGACGGATGGTCCATCAAATAAAAAAATCCAATATGGCAGCCAAACACGCTATATTTTGATTGGCCCACTGCGGCCATGTTTTTTGATGGATTAACTTCTCTTGAACAAACATTAATGGCCCAAACATTAATGGCCCATACATTAACGGCCCCTACTCCCTAATCATTTATCACAAATTTCGGCCTGATCGCTTCAGCGGTTCTGGGGAATGTTGTTTTTGCGAAAACTAGGCCAGCCAAGATGGCCACTGAACCATTCGGTCAATCAAGTTCCCTTGAAGAAACTTGATTCAGCTCTTACCCTAGATCATATTTCGTGAGTTCTGAATCGATCCCTCAAACGGTTTTGGAGAAGAGTTTTAGACATTTCTAAAAATTGGACGTCGACTAAATTGGCCGATCGGGTTCGTTTGAACAAACTTGAATCTGTATACCTTAAGGATGCTTCCTGCCAAATATAATTGAAATCGGTCCAGCAGTTTTCGAAGACATTTTAAATTTCCCATTGCTTTAGTATGGGAGCCTTTGGCGGGACAATGATCCACGATGGCCGCCAAACCATTTATCCGACGGTTTCGAAAATTGCAAATTTCAAATCAGAATACCCAAAATATATATAAAACAATTTCAGCCTCAAGCCTCAAAGTCCATCAGATAAAAACATCCAATATTGCCGCCAAACATGCTATATTTTGATTGGCCCACGGCGGCCATGTTTTTTGATGGATCAACTTCTCTTGAACAAACTTTACTGGCCCTTAGTCCCTAATCATATCTGACAAATTTTGGCCTGATCCCTTCAGCATTTCTGGAGAAGTTATTTTCGCTAAAACTAGGTCAACCAATATTGCCGCCGAACAATTTGACCAATCAAGTTCCCCTGGTTGAGCTCTTGCCCTGGATCATATTTCATGAGTTTTCCTTCCATCCTTCAAGCGGTTTTAGAGATTTTTAAAGACGTTTCTAAAAATTGGCCAAAATCCAAGATGGCCACTGGTCAAATTGGCTTCGTTTGAACAAATTTGGATCCCTATGCCCTAAGGATGCTTCCTGCCAAATATAATTGAAATCATCCCCGCGGTTCTTGAGAAGTCGTTTTAAAGAAAAAGTTGACGGACGGACGGTCGCCACGACATAAGCTCACTTGGCCTTTCAGGCCAGGTGAGCTAAAAATGTAAACAGAGATCAAATAGCTTGACCTTTGACTTAGTGACATCAATATCATCATGCACCCTCCTTATGGCATAGGTAACTATGTGTCCAAGTTTGGTTCCGGTAGGCTTACGCTATCCTAAAATATAGGCAAATACGATTTGCTAAATGCAAAGTTAACGTTGGCAATGCAGACATGACAGGTCAAATATCAAGGCTCCAATGACCTTGATCCTTGACCTAGTGATGTCACAATCAGCACGCAGATCCCTATGATATAGGGAACCATGGGTTCAAGTTTGGTTCCAGTACGATTAAGCAAGCCTAAAATATAGGCAACAATGATTTGCTAAACGCAAAAACTTAACGTTGACGCGTCACCAGAAAAAGTCATACCCATCTCACTTTTGTTGCGCGCCACAAAAACTAGAAAATGAATTTCAGCTTCAAAATACATCAAATTAAAAAAATCCAATATGGCCACCGAACACACTACATATCAATTGGTCCACAGCGGCCATGTTTTTTTACCTATTAACTTTCCTTGCACAAACTCCAATGAACACTAAGCCTAATCATATCTCCCAAATTTCAGCCCGATCCATTCAACGATTTTGGACGTAATTTTTTGCGAAAACATGGTCATTCAAGATGGCCGCATAAGCATTTAGCCAATCAAGTTCCATTGAACAAACTTAGTTCAGCTGTTGCCAAAGATGATATTTCCTGAGTTTTGCATTGATCTCCCCCAAGCAGTTTCGGCGATTTTTTAAGACATTAACCCTATGGCAGCGACGGGACGTATTATCGGCTTGAAAAAATGACGTTACTAGTCCGACGGGACGTATTATCGACAAGACACAATTTGACGCCGGGAGCGCCGGGACGTATTATCGGCTCAAGCTACCTACCACCAGTTTTCGATCGCTAAATACACAAGCTTTACGGGAGTTTTATCCAATCAAACTTAGCGTTACATTACGGCAGAAGGCTGAATTTTCTAAATCCACTTTTGATTGGTCAATTCACTTTGTTTACAAATTTCTGCGGGAAAATATAAATAGATCTTTGTGAATGAAATAGTTTGAGTAAAATCGTCACCGATTGCGCGTCGATTCCTTTATTTAACCGAGTACTCGATTCTCCTGATAGCCGGAATCGGTTATGCGGACACCAATAAAGGACTAGTGAGCACGTTCAAATGCAGCTGATTGGTCGAAGGTTGCTAAGAAATTAAGATGACCTCAATCATGATTTATAATTTCGACCGATAAAATATTACATACACCTGATTTGTCTAGCCTGATGCCTAAAAGACTTAGTGTGCATCCTTACATAGCTGGCCCGCTAACACCATTATCACACACGTGCCATCTAGCTTTCTAGCTAGATATTGATGTGCTTCTACTATCCAATTTCGTTTTCCCAATCACATATCCCGATAACGCAGGTTACGGGGCCGGTACTCGCACACTAACGGTTCGTAACTTGCATTATCAGAGTTCATCGTCATCATTCCCATTTACAACGCACATTATGTTTATCTTCTTCTTTTTCTCCAGGATAATGTGCTGAATACGACAGCTGCCGGCTTTATCTGCGTGTTGAGATTTCATGAAAATGATGATTCTGTAATTCTATCTTCTGTATTGTTTTATTTCATTAAATGTGATGTACTTGATGTAAATTTACTGTGCCATTTTATTTTGAATGAGGTGTTATTGTATAAGCTGCCATTAAAAATTATATCAAATACACTTTCTTCAGTGTGTGCGTGCGTGCGTGCGTGCGTGCGTCTGCCTGCCTGCCTGCCTGCGCGCAGTGCGCACGTGTGTGATATTACTTAGTAGGGACTGGACTGTATGTGAGGAAATTTATTGAACATTTTGAGACTAATTGGACTGGAAGTTGTTGCTGCCTTATGTGACAACAGGTTTCAATCAAATTTTATCGCAATATATATATATATATATATGAATAGTTACCAAGACCATGGCAGCCACAACCATTGAGAAACGGATTTACCTACAGTTGATGCTAATTCAAAGGTATGTAATTAATTGATTCAGTAGGTTTATCACCAATATAACGGACAAACCAGAAGTTGCTTTACCTAAAACTGTCATGATCGGCCTAATCGTGAAAATCACATGTCAATATTGGTAATGATCCAACTGATATATATATATATATATATATATATCTCGGTAGTGTTACATAATATAATGTGTTGTATCTGTTGCAAGTAAGTCGACTGAAAACATGTTGCTGTATGAAGCGGAAACAGCTTCAAGTCAAATTCATTTCAAAACACAACATACTTGAGCAAAATGTGTCATTAACCATTTAACCCATAAAATTTGATATCATCCGTCATCACTCCAGATATTTAGCTGGTCAAGCCAGCTCAACCTCCACATCATTTAACGCACGCACGCACGCACCATATACAATTTCTGTTCTCAGTGATGGTGCCAAATGTTACAGTTGTTGCTCTTAATAAGTTATAGGATATTATATAGTTCAAGGTTAATTGAATGGCTATAGTTCATTGTCTTTCATATCGGGCAACAATCCGGTTGCTAAAAACCTTTCCTGGATGGCAGCCTTGTAATTTAGATTTTAAGAGCGAAAGTGTTAATTAAAGCAGCAAGTCTCACTCCCTGGGTTGAGATGAAATTAATACCCTATGAGGCGGAGCTTCTATGATGACGTGTATGGCGCATGCGTGATAAGTAGCAAAATAGCCTACCATCTGACAGCTCAGCACCTGGCCATTGTACACAGCCTTATTCTATACACCTAGATGACTGATTTACTATAGAGTAGGACAGTCCACCTTATGCATAGTAGCGCTGAACACTTGTGGTATTTTATTGCCCTTTCTAATGATATATAGTTTTATATATAGTGATCTGTTACTTTGCCAAAAATAGTTAATATAGTTGGCATGGTAGCACTACGCCGCTATCACGCCACTACCGCTTATAGGCTAGGTTTCTTAGCAAGTTTGTAGCTTTTGGCTGTAGGGTTTCTAGCACTTCTTTGTAAATTCTTGGTAGGGCCCAGAGGGTTAATAACCACAGGCCCTGTATCGCTCACCTGGACTTATTGGTCACTGACATATCCGAACAAAATGAGATGACCACTGGAACTAGATGATATTTCATGAGTTTTGAATCAATCCCCCAAGCGGTTTCGGGATTTTTATAGACATTTTAAACTAGAGCCAACCTCCAGAGGATCCTTCTAGCCAAATTTGGTTGAAATCTGTCAAGAAACCAAGAAGATGCGTTTTGACAGGTTTCGGTAAATTTTGCACAAAATCTAAGTTTTTTACCCAAAAAATTGAAATATTAAAAATCTGAATAGATTTTCTAAAGCCTACCTCGGCACTTCTAGCCAAATGCGGTTGAAATCTGTCAAGAAACTAAGGAGGAGATGCGTTTTGACACTTTTCGGTAAATTTTAAACAAAGTCTAAGTTTTTTACCACAAAATTGAAATATCAAAATTTGAATAGCAGTTCTAGAGCCTATGTCGGTATGACCCTTCTAGCCAAATTTGGTTGAAATCTGTTAAGAAATTAAGGAGATGCGTTGTGACACTTTTCGGTAAATTTTAAACAAAATCTAAGTTTTTTAACCCAAAATTTTAAATATAAAAAATCTGAAATGAACTTCTAGATCCTACCGTCATATGATCGTTCTAGCCAGATTTGGTTGAAATCTGCCAAGAAACTAAGGATGAGTAGCGTTTTAAAGCAATTTGACAATTTCCGCCAAATTTTAAATAGAATCCAAGTTTTTTACCCAAAAAATTGAAATATAAATCTGAATAGAAGTTCTACAGCATATCTCCGTATAATCGTTCTTGCTAGATTTGATTGAAATCTGCAAAGAAACTAAGGAGAACATGCATTTTGATTTTTCCGGTAAATTTGCAAGAAAATAGGTTTTTTACCCAAAAAATTGAAATATCAAAAATTTGAATAGATTTTCTAGAGCCTATGTCGGTACGACCCTTCTAGCCAAAATTGGTTGAAATCTGTCAAGAAACTAAGGAGGAGATGCGTTTTGACACTTTTCGGTAAATTTTAAACAAAATCTAAGTTTTTTACCCAGAAATTTGAAATATCAAAAACCTGAATATATGTTCTAGAGCCTACATATTTGAAACAAAGATGAGATTTAGTGTATGAGGCTACATATTGTTAATTTCCCATACATACTTCACTGTCTTCAGGCACGTTATTGTGACCTATTTGTTTCATAAGAGCGTGGCGTTATGTAAACAGCCATTTATAGACTGTGGCTAACGATATACATAACCGAGCAAATACCAGGTTTGCGCATCATTGACGGCGAATAAATTGCAGATTTTATACTATGTATCCCCATAGGATCATTCTAGCCAAATTTGGTTGAAATCCGGCAAGCCGTTATGGAAGAGATACATTTTAAAGCAAAAGTTGACGAACCACGGACGGACTGTCCCCACGGCATAAGCTCACTTGGCCTTTCAGGCCACGTCAGCTAATTAGGACACATTTTAAACATTAAGCGAAATAACTCTGGGAAATATGGATAGATTTTGCCGAAATGACAGAGTTCTATCCCTAATAAATAACACAAAAACAATTGCTACTGTATGTTCAAAGCTTTCTGAGACCTGGTGGCTTGGCATGCTTGGACAAGATTTAGCACAATTTTTATGTCTTTCAAAGAAGGTAACTCTGGCGAAGATGGAGAGATTTTGATGAAATGAAGTCATGACACCGCTTTCAGGCATCGGAATTTCAGAATTCATCGGACATATTTTTTGGTTCTGTGATCTGCGTTGATAGGAACATAGCAGAAACTGAACTTGAGTTCTGTCAAATAAAGCATACTTATAAATTATACTGTGTCACAAATTTTGGGTTCCGCGATTTAGCTCACACGGTTCTGACACACTACTGTAACTAAAAGGGTCCGTGAAATACTGGGGGTGGGTGGCGGGTATGTATTCTAGACTATATTCTGTAAAACGAAATTGCGAGCGTGTCACACACTTTTCACGATCTTGCCAGTACAAAATTTGAATTCCTTCAAGAGAGATAACTTTTGAGAAATATGGATGGATTTTGCTGAAATGAAGCGATGATTCTGCATGTCACCATCGAATATATTGACTGAAACAGTTGTCAAAGTAGGTTATAAAATCCACGATCTGGATTAGACAAAATTAGACGGACAGTTGGATGGGCAGTGACATCATTACATATGACCACACTTTGTGCAAGAGCAGGCATGGCTAGATAATTTCCTAGTAAAATCCGGAAATTGTGGCAGTAACATTAATTCCATTCTATAATCATCAACACCCCTAAAATACCGACCCGTACAAAATCTATTGCCATCTGTGAATCTTTTGATGTGCTGATCCGCATAGATTTCAGTTAGCAAACGTTAATTTCAAACCGTGCTTAGTGACAGAATCAGTTTATTTGTGAGCTAACTGACCTGGAATCAGTTTGATCACTCTAGACTCCCTTGTCAACAAGAAATTCAAGATGGCTGCCAAACCAGTCATTTCCCGTTTTGTAAACCAACAAATTTGAATTGAGGTGCCCAAATAAACCATGTATAGCAACTTCCCATCCAAATCCATTAAATAAAATTCAAAACGCTGCGCAAATATGACTATTGTTTCCACTTGTTTTCAGGCATAGATTTTCACGAATTAGTTTCCGTTGAACAAACATGAATGGCCCTTAGTTCCTAATCATATAAATGCAAAATTTTATGGTCATTTCCATTCAGGAGTTCAGAAGTCATTGTTGTAAATAATCAGTCATCTGAGATAGACCAATCAGTTCCGTTTGAACAATCTTGGTGCTTTACTAAGCTCATGATGCTTCCAGTCAAATGGAATTGAAGTCTACCCAGTGCTTCTTGAGAAGTTATTTAAACAAACTCGATGGACTGCATCCCACTTGTCAAGCCCTTTAGTTCTTCCGCATATCACACATGTGTGGCAGTCGCAACATAAGGATTTCTTAAAATAGTATACCCCTTAATAAATCAAATGTTTACTGAAAACTAACATTCTATTTCCTGAAAAGGAGACAAATAACACACAAATAAGTTACGCGCAAACCAACTAAAAGTATGCAAAAAATGAACAATTCTGTAAAGTTGTGTTGGGATTGAATAAGCTCTTGATATATTAAAGGAACATTGAAACCTTTCACATTCATCTAATTCTTGGGCCAACAATAAACTAAGTCAAAAGGGCATAAAAATATGGAAACAATCTGACAATCATTTTCATTATGATGGAGTCAGGATGCAATGATGGCATAAAACAAGTCTGTACAGTTTTATTGTGATCGGGTAAGCCTTGATGAATTAGGTTAATTGAAACACTAACATTTACCTATTTCTATTTGCAAATCTACATAAAAAATATGGCAAAGATTTGAAAATCTACATGTCCATTAAAGAACTACCATTTACCGAAGTCTTGGTGCAAGACATGTCCAAACCCCATAAAAATATTGAAAAAATGTAAATCCTTTTAATTATGATACAGGGTTCTGTCGCGGCAAAAGGCCTTTGCACCATTTAGCACTATAAAATTCACAATGTTCCATCATCACTTTCACACATGGGTCAATGTCCCACATGATTTAAGGCCATAGATATCTTCCATGTATGTAATTGACCCATAATTTGACCAAATGATCCATGTCTTCTAGAGGGAGTGGGCCATTTGGCCCCACTAAGCAAACTCCCTCGGCAGAACCCAGATGATGCAGACCAGGTGCAAATCAAATCTGTAAAATTTTATTACGATCGGATAAGTACTTAATGAATAAGTCCAATCCCCATAAAAATATGGCAAAAATTTGAAAATTGTTTTAATTATGCTGTAGACTGAATGCAATGATGGTATAGAACAGATCTGGAACGTTTTATTGAGATCGGACAAAGCCCTTGATGAATTAAATGTACATTGAAAAACTTTATCTGCAGCCACACGCCATTTGGATTGCAATGTCGAGCCATCCTATGCTTCGCATACACATGGTATAGGCCTCGATAAAAAGTGTATGACAGTCGCTAGCCATATGGCTTATAAGCTCACAAGGTCAGATGAATTAATAGTGTTAATTAGTATAACATACGTATATTGTCCTAAGCTGTCGTCGTAAGTAGATTTCACATGAAAATGCTTCTCATTGATATGAAACATATCATCCGCATCCCAGCCATTCTGAAACAAAAATTAAGGCACTATCTTTTAAGTTTTATTCTACATGTATACTGACGGAATTATTTATGAAAAACTAAAATTACAAATTTGTTTGTATATTTTTCAAAGAATTTTACTGAAACTTATTCAGTTGTTGGTGCCTTTGCAAAAGTCGAAATAAGCCTTCTTACGTGAACAATGCAAAAGTGGCTGGTGCATAGATAGATAGCACGTAGCTTTCTGGTTCATATGCCAGTATGTTTGTTTATGTGCACACATGGAAGATATTTAGCTTCGCAGGTAAAATGCCAATGTTAGATTAAAGGTTCATGCACAGCTTGAAATTAACATTACCCTACGAGCCCAAGGAGAGTAGGAATTGACCAGTAGTAGTGTTCTCTGCGATTGACCAGCTACTAACAATTTGGTATGTCAACCCTTTAATGGGGAAGGCAGCCAATATAGGCTCTGTATTGTAGTGATGTCGAGACATGTTCATTTGCAAACCAAGAGAATTTTTTTGAAAATTTACCACTGGTCTGACTGTTACATATCCATCTTCTCTTGGTCTGCAAATGGATATTATGTGAGCATTTGAAATATTTGTAACTAAATCTGACCATTAAATGGTTTCATTAAATCAGTTTTCATACAAAACAGAAATGAATAACATGCAATGACATAATACAACTACCAGAGAAAATAATGAACTACAACAGCTACAAGTACAGGCTAGTAAATAATTAGCACGGATCTTAAATTCTAGTAATTGACAGGGAATCGAAGCCACAACCAACAAAAAGCACCTAGCATAGTAGCCCACAAATGCTTTCACCACCGCAAGACCAAGTCTTACCTCGCCTGTACACTCATCACATAGCCCATGCATTTCTTGTACAGACGAGATACTGTGTGACCTCTGCGCACACAAATCACTAACTGGCTAGCCAGTTACAGTAATTGCGGTCAAAATCAGGTCCCACAGAATTCCACTGCGTATCAGAAACTCATATCGTGAAAGCCTCACCGGCAAACTAAACTAAGACTTTGTCTTGCGGCGTTGGGTGGTGAAAGCGTTTGTTGGCTATGATGATAGGCGCTTTCACCAGTTGTGGTTTCGATTCTCTGTCAATGCCAAAATACTGTAATACCACGACTACATATCACTAAATTCTAGTAAAGTAGTGATCACTATTCCAGTTGGGTAGCGATTCGTCCTGGTTAATTTCAAACCCTGGTCACTTAGAACAAGTTTCTTATTTCTACCACTGACATGATTAAACAGCCAAGAATATTATCCAAATTATTTTCAGAACACACTTTAAAATTAGTCAACTGGAAATTGGGTAGTGCGCTTATAACTTACTGGGATCTGCCCACACTGGTCGGGATTGTCCACCACTCAATAATTTTGACCAGAACTAAAGACTAAACTATCTTTGCCACCCACCACTTTTTCACCTATTTTATGAAATTAAGCATTGAAATCATTTAAAAGTAGTCTTTCAAGGAACTTTTTAAAATATCAGTAAAAATGTCCGGCACTAATTCATCCTGGGCAGAACCCTGCACTTAATATATTAGCTATGACATGTAACGCTTATGAGGTAATAGGCTTACGACGCATACCATTGTAATGCTTGAAAACTTCTTATTTGCGCAAGTTGCCTCCACTAACCAAAAAAATATTTTGCCTCCCCAACCCACCCCTGCAAAAAATATTTCCAAAGATAGGCGCCTTTTTGAATTTCGAAGGGTCCCTTTTCTGAACAGGCTGCTGGTTTGGAGAGGGTTTTGGTGTGAGGGACAATTCACTAACACTTTCATCCATTACAATTCATCAACTTTTCCAGGCAACCATATAAGAAACCCATAAAATTTGATTCAAGAAAAGTTCTTACATTATTCAGAATTTCTTGTATTTGGACTGTAGGATTATGTGTTTATAGTTCAATCACACAATTAAACTTTGACTGGACTCTCTGGGTGGGGTGGGGGTGGGGAGATGTGAATACGTCTGGCTTTGCTTTTGCGTTCTGTGCCAAGGCACTTCACTTAGTGCTACTTTAAAATAAATATTTGACCCTTTGACTCCTGACTGTTCGAATAGGAAGGCGTGTGCCAAATCTGCGGATTCTACATTCTTGCCTTCCCAAGCAATGGCAAAAAATATGTATTTTGCTAAACACTTAATGATTCTGTGAAATAAATATTTGACTTTTGGATCCAAGGTTCAAATTACTTCTACCATATCACAATATCAATTCATGTACCAAATTTGGTAATTCTACCGTCATGATTGAATTCAAGAGTTATGGTGCACTTTGTGACCCTGTGGCCTAAATATTTTACCCTTGACCTGAAACTCAATTTTAATTCTAACCAGCCACAATGTGTTTAGATGTGCAAAATTTGGTGATTCTACATTTTTTTCATTCCAGAATCATAGCGAAAAATGTGCATTGCGGTATGTAGGTAGTGATTCGGTGCCCTAGATATATGACTGCTTGACCCGAAACTCATTCTTCTAGCCACCCATACCTATGAATGCATATCAAATTTGGTGCTGCTATCTTGTTGCATTCCAGACTTGTGGCCAACAATGCATAGAATAGTGTGCACTTAGTGTCATAGTATGCGACCTAGAATAATATTGGATAGAAATGACCCTTAACTCAAATTATTTGTAGCCAGCAGCAGTTATTTGTAGAATGGGTGTGATAAATTTAGTGATCTACATTGCACTCAAGAGATACGCTGAGGATAAGCCAACAAACAAACAGGAGGCCTGATCACAATATTTATAATGGTCTTAAGACTGCTGGGTAACTGCGTAAGCATGCTTGTCTACATTATAGTTTACAAATTCTACCTCCATTTCCAATTCTGAGCTACATAACAAATGTTACCATAAATTATAACAGAGAACATTTAAGTGCAGGCTTGATTGCTATTCATCAGATCTTGTATAATGCCGGTAGTCTCCTAACTCTGTACATAAAGAATTGAGGAATCCAATCTGTCAAGTATCAACATCATAATCAGTTACATTACATATAGGTTGACATCATAATCATAACTGATACACAATTATCTGTCATGAAGCTGGAGTAGTCTGTCAGTTGTACAAATTATAACTAATTTGCCTATGGCAGCAACAGCATCAAGTCAAATTAGTTTCAAAGTATTCAACAGTTGTACAAACTATATAATTAATTCAAAAAATATTCAACATGTTTATTATCTATAATAAACATGTTGTTTAATTATTTTGAAACTAATTTGACTGGGTGCTGTATGCTGTGATATAATTTGTACAACTGACAGACTATTCCAGGTTCATGACAGATTATTGTGTGGCAATTATGATTATGATATAATAAACATGTTGTTGAATATTTTGAAACTAATTTGACTGGGTGCTGTATCTTCCCAACAGATTAGCTCTAGTGTTAGATGAAATATGAAATTGGTATTCTGGGAATTCATGATTAAAGTATATAAATCGATCTAAACACGCGCAACGCATGGGTAGATCTTAGTTAAAGATGGACAGGGCATAACTAAAAGTGGATTCATCATTGCAACGGGTAGGGCATGCAAACAGAAAAACACATTTATCAATCCTATTTTATTACTTACAGATGTGTCACCACCACTCAATGCCATAATATCTGTGGATGGTCCATCTCCTTCCCAAGGCTGAAGTTCTTTCTCTGGAACCTGACCATTGAACTTACTGATGGCCGAATCAGTGAATGCGTCTGCAACAAGAGCAATCAGAGATTGCAGACCATCGTTCTCCCGTTTTTATCAGTTTTTGAATTTTTTCAGATTATCCACAATTCTTTTTATTTTCCAGATTTTTTCCGAACACTTCCAAAGACGTGGAATCCTTGTGTTAAAAATGGGCCAAATCAGACAAAGTTTCTGATATCCACAGATCCAGCATTTGATCAGATGCAGATCAGGGTTCTTTTATATGTATTATAGTCAAAATCGGGAAATCCTAGTGCATGGCAAGCTCCTGCATTCTAAGGTTAAAATTTGAGCTAAACTAGATCAGTAGTGTCGGACAGAGACATACACATAGACACACAATGACACTCTGGGCCGAAGGTAAGTATCGCACATTATCAAAGATAGTCCGCTAGCGTGTATAGTTTGCACCCCTAAATTTGATCCAAATCGGCTTAAAAACCCGTTTTCGTACATAAGCTGCTGTGAGATCTAGACTTGTGAACAAAAGCCAGTAACAAAACCACTGCGCTTTGAACATTTTTCCATTATACAATCCAGTTTCTGTTGTGTTAATCTTTTTTCTTCTTTTTTTAATCATGGGAAGATTATTTGTCTATTTTTTAAACAAATATTTCGGATTAAATCTTATTTACCGGCATGATCTCAATAACCGCAGAATAGCTCACAATCGGCCCTGACCAATTCTCCCAAATTTTCGCTGAAAATATGTTGTTCTTAGTTGCGCAATAAGTTGACAAAATTTATACTATTATTGAAATTCTTAGCTAGCACCTAGTAGTAGATAAACATCTGGCTAAATTTATGAAATATTTGCGTTTGATTTCTATATCTAGCGAGAAAATGTATCATATATGACTGGTTAGAATGTAATGTAAGCGACCAACATAAAATGATCCAAAACAAAATGAGATGGATGAGAAGAATTGCTTGAATGCCCGAGAATAAAAATGAGGTAGAACCCTTCGTACATTGGTGAACCAGCCAGTGGCAGACAATACCTGGAAGGGTAGATCGCATTGCCGAATCACATTGACGAGTTCCGAGTCCAGGATATTTATATACCCGAGTACTCGCTCTAAATAAGCTTCTTTTGTAATTGGAGGCGCACAATATTTCTTTAAAATTTGATTTAACCCGAGCGGAAATCTGATTTCTAATATTACGTGATTTATATATTTTCAAGACGACATTTTATGTCCATTTTGGGATTCATTTTGAAGGAATAAACGATCTTTATTTAAAGGGTTGGCAATATTTAGGCAGTTCAATTTAATAATTACACCTCTGCCATGATGGTTTTGAGGTATACATTAAACATAGTCACAAGGTGGCAAGAATTTGTACCAGAAAATGTTGCAAAATTCAGAGGGGAAAAACGTGAGTATTGTATCCTTGTATATAGTGCGCATTAATTTTTTAGAACATAAATTGAGCAAAAAATGTGCAGGCTATACATATGGATTTGAACCGTAACCATATATGCACATTCACTGATCTTTCAGCCGAAAAGTCAGTGTCTTAATCACCTATAATTTTGAAATGATCCATATTGTAGTTTGGACAGTTGGGAGTGGGGGGGGGGGTGGTCTAATGTACCAGGCTTAGAATTTCACACTAGTCTGCGACTAGCAAATAATTGTACGGACTTGTACTTATCATGACTAAACCAGTCCGACGGACTAGTGAAATTTGTGTACAACCTCTTTTCTTATCTCTAAAATTCACATACACAAAACAAATCTTTGAAAAGGAATTGACGAGAAGCCATTTCTGTCAAACTGATTACTATTTGAACAGTGACACCCAACCAGGAACTAACTGATCCGTACTGTTGACGATAATTGATAACGGACTTGTAAAATTATTTGCGGACTAGTAGTTTCGTACGGTTACCAGTCCTGTGGACTAGTATAGGATTTTGCAGAATTCTAACCCTGTGTTCTCATATTTTTTATGATTCAACTGCAATCCAAGACAATCCTTTCAAACATACACCAGATATAAAAAATTTCTAGAGCAACTGCTTTCCATCAAATTAGTTTCGAAATATTTAACAGGCTGGCAGTATCCTTTTGCAGGCATGTCCCTTAAGCTGTCGAACAATTACTAACATGTAAGGTAGAATACTAAAGATTCCATACAAAATATACATATGATATAGATAAACACAAACACAAGCAACATCAGCCTACCAGATCCTACATGTAGTATGGAACGCCATTCGACACTTGTACATTACACTTATGCCAGTAGATGCAAACATCATGTAAATGGAAACATTATGATTTATGAATTTGCATGATATTCAAGGGAAACATTATATTTTGAAAATCTCAATGAAATGATCTGATTTTACCTGGTTCTAATATTGTTTAAGCTAATCTTGTGTTTAAGTCCAAGAGTTAGATTTTCCTGTGTGTACATGGCCAATGCGTATTTGCTTTGATCTTACCTCGGACTGCATAATCGAGGTCCAAATTTTTTGCGATAATAGATACAATATGGGCTTGCTTGAAGATAACCTCGCCAACTAGGTTTTCTCTTCTAGGTGGCGCCGTCGAATTAGGATCCTCTATTTTGTGTGCCATATCCAATACAATGTCCATCTGTGAATAATAATTTGACACATTTCAAAATGTCATGAGAAAAGTTGGTAAACTTGCAGAGGAAATGTGACAGAATATTTGATTTAACAAGAGGCCCAAGGGCATGTGACGCTCACCTGGACGATTAGCATTTGCATTTAAATATACATAATTCGCTACATTAAACAAGGTGGGGAAAAAATGTTCACAGGAAAGATCTACCAATCAAAACTCTGAATGGAAATTCTGGCACCTATGATCATAGGATCATTTTAGCCAAGTTGGGTTGAAATTGCTCAAAGTAGTAAGGAGAAGAAGCAATTTGACTATTTCCAGTAAATTTGTAACAAGATGGCCACCCAAAAAATTTACCAATCAAAATTCTGAATAGAAATTCTAGTCTACCTTGATAGGGTCACTCTAGCCAAATGTGTTTGAAATATGTCAGGCAACTAAGGACAAGCAGCGTTTTGATAATTTCTGTTAAATTTTTCATAAAATCTCAGATTTTCAGCCAAAAAATTTATCAATCAAAATTCTGAATAGAATTTCTAGTGCCTACCACCATAGAATCCATTAGTGAAATTTGGTTGAAATATGTCAAGCAGCTAAGAAGGAGCAGCAATTTGACAATTTCCCGTACATTTTTCATAAAATCCCAGATTTTCACGCAAAAATTTGATGAATCAAAATTCTGAATGGAAGTTCGAGAGCCTATGGCCATAGGATCCTGTCAGTCTAATTTGGTTAAATATAGGTAAAGAGAAAAAACAAATTTGACAATTTCCAGTACATTTTTCATAAAATCTCACATTTTCACCCAAAAAATGGATGAATCAAAATTCTGAATGTTAAGTTTTGGAGCCTACGACCATACGGTCTTGTTCAGCCAAATTTGGTTGAAATCGCTCAGAATGGTAAGAAGAAGCATTTTGACAATTTCCGGTACATTTTTCATAAAATCTAAGACTTTCACCCAAAAAAATTGTAGGTGCATATTCACACCAGAATGCTTGAAAATTAAATTGTTAAAATTGTATTCTTTTATAGGCTTAGATGTGTCTATATGTAACAAAATGAAATAAATCTTAACATATACACCTGTGCAAAAGTTAAGCACCACCCTATTTTTACGCACATGCGAGGGTATATTCATGCGCTATGAAGAAAGCAATAGCATAAACATTCATGTACCCATCCATCTTAGTGCAAGAGGTAATAATGCAACTAGAGGAATGCTGATTATGATGGTGGGGAAACACTATGTTTTTGTTTGAACTTGAAAACGAGGCCTGAATATGGTTACGTTGACACAACTGACAACTTTTGCCCTACAGTTGACACACGTGGCTAGATTGTCATTAATGGTGTCTGAAAACGAAGTTTAACATCTGTTCACGAGTTTGAGACTGCCATTATTAATACTGGGTATATCCACCTTGTGCCTGGATGACGGCCTGGACACAACGTCTCATGTTGGTCACCAACCGACTGATACGCCATTGTGGTATTCGTTGCCATTCAAGATGGAGTGCGTCTGTTAATTCCTGTAGGTTCTGCACAGGAGGATCCCTCCTTCTCACCATGTTTCCCAGAATGTCCCAGATATGCTCAATAGGGTTCATGTCAGGGCTCCTTGCTGGCCATGGTAGGGTTTCGATGGCATTCTGGCGGAGGTATTCATGCACAGCTCTAGCACGATGTGGTCGGGCGTTGTCATCCATGAATATAGGGTGGGTTCCAGGTGCATGATTTACAAAATGAGGGACCACAACTCTATCCAGTATGGAATCTTGATATCTTTGTCCATTTAGTGTTCCAGGTACAGTCAACAGATCCAGCTTACAATCAAATGAGATGCACCCCCATATCATAACGGAACCTCCACCAAATGGAACTTCTTCCATGATGTTACGTTGGTCGTACGCCGTGCGTCTGGACCTCCATACACGAGTTCGACCATCTGTGGCATGAAGCAGGAAACCGACTTTCATCGGACCAGTGTACCCGTCTCCAGGATCTCATGTTCCACTGTCTTCTTTCGTTGCACTACCTCAGACGCTCCTCTTTGTGGTGTGCAGTGAGGAGAGGACGTCTGACAGGTCTCCTAGCTTTCATGCCAGCAGCATACAGTCTCATTTTGACGGTAGACATTGACACTCTATTGCGCGTTTCCCATTGCTGGCTGAGCACTCTGCTGTTGGTGAATGGAGATCTCCTAACAATGCGTACTAGGGCTCGATCATCACGGGCAGTAGTCTTCTTCGGTCTTCCAGATCTAGGCCTGTCCTTCACCTCGTTAGTTTGCCCATGTTTTGCAATCAAACGACTGATTACAGTATGGTTAATGTTCAGCTGTCTGCCAATCTCTCTGCATGACATACCAGTGGTATGCATGCCTATGATTTGCCATTTCACACGATCACTTAACCTTCGCCTTGCCATAGCGGTTCACAATCAAGAGCTAATTCTCTCTGTACAAATAAACCACGGTCATGAACACAAAATTCCTAATCTTGTCGCCTAAATCTGTATGTAATGTTCTACACCTCAAACTGGACTTTTACATAACTGAACACGTGTGCTGTTTCCCGCCACGCACGGACATCAAGCGGTGGGAAGTCATGCATGCATGTGCATTTTGTACTTGGAATTATGTCAGCTAACGCGGGGACAAAAAGTATGGCAGCCTAGTTGTACCATCATGTTTCTACGTTCTATTGTTTTTGCTGGTGCTTAACTTTTGCACAGGTGTATATGATGATTTCATTCCATATAAATTAATATAATTTTTTAAGTTGTGATTTTGCAACTTAAAAAATTGTAATAATTTATATAGAATGAAATCATCATATGTTAAGATGTATTTCGTTTCATTACAAATAGGCTCACAGTTTAAGATTCTAAAAGTATATAATTTAAACAATTTTATTTTCAGTAATTTTGCTGTGAATATGCATGCACCTTGATGAATCAAAATTCTGAAACAAAGTTCTGGAGCCTATGACCATTTGGGCCCTTTCAGCCAAATTTGGTTGAAATCGCTTAGAATGGAATGGAGAAAAAGCAATTTGATAATTTCCGGTACATTTTTCATAAAATTTAAGACCTTCACCCAAAATATTGATGAATCAAAATTCCGAATGAATGTTCTGGAGCCTATGACCATTGGGTCCTTTCAGCCAAATTTGGTTAAAATCGGTCAAAATGTTAAGAAGAAGCAATTTGACAATTTCCGGTACATTTTTCACAAAATCTAAGACTTTCACCCAAAAATTTTTGCCCAACGAATTGATGAATCAAAATTCTGAATGGAAGTTCTGGAGCCTACGACAATAGGGTACATCCAGCCAAATTTGGTTGAAATCGGTCAAGCGGTTAATGAGTAGTGTTTTAAAGCAAAAGTTGGACGTATGCCGGACAGATGCCACGGCATAAACTCACTTGGGCCGGCCAGGTGGGCTAATAAAATGTAAGATTTCGAGCCAAAAAATGAATCAAAATTCTGAATGCAAGTTCTAGAGCTTATGATCATAGGATCCTTTTGGCCATATTTGCTTGAAATCAGTTAAGTTGGCAAGCAGAATAAGCAATTTGACAACTTCCAGTAAATTTGTCATAAAATCTAAGATTTTCACCAAAAAAACAGCTCAATCAAAATTCTGAATGGAAGTTCTGGAGCCTACTACCATAGAATCCATCTAACCAAATTTGGTTGAAATATGTCAAGCAGCTTAAGGAGTACAATTTTGACCACTTCTGAAAAGATGCTCTAGAGCCTACCACCATGGAATTCATTTAACCAAATTTGGCTGAAATATTTCAAGCAGCTATAGAGGAGTAACATTTTGATCATTTCCGGTAAACTTTTCCTAAAATCAAACATTTTCACCCAAAAAATTCATCCATTAAATTTCTGAATAGATGTTCTAGAACCTACAACCATAGATTGCATCTCGTCAAATTTGGTTGAAATATGTCAAGTAGCTAAGGAGGAATAGTATTTTGACCATTTCCGGTAGATTTTTTTAAAACTAAAATCCAAGATTTTCACCCAAAAAATTTATCAACAAATTCTGAAGATACTCTAGACCTTACCAACATAAAATCCTTCTAAACAAATTTGGTTGAAATATGTCAAGCAGCTATGGAGGAGTAGCACTTGGACAATTTCCGGTAAAATTTGCATAAAACCTAAATCTAAAATTCTGTATGGATGTTCTAGAGCCCAACACCACGGGATCCTTTCAGTCAAATTTGGTTGAAATCACTCACAATGGTAAGGAGAAGCAATTTGACAATTTCTGGTACATTTTTCATAAAATCTCTTTTACCCAAAAGATTGACGAATCAAAATTATGTATGGAGGTCCTAGAGCCCATCACCATAGGATCCTTTCAGTCAAATTTAGTTGAAATCGCTCAGAATGGTAAGAAGCAATTTGACAATTTCCGGTACATTTTTCATAAAATCTAAGAGTTTCACCCAAAAAATAGATGGATCAAATTCATAATGGAAGTTTTGGAGCCTACGACCATAGGGGCTTTCAGCCAAATTTGGTTGAAAAAGGCCAGATGGTTAATGAGTAGTGTTTTAACGCAAAAGGTGACAGACAATGGATGGATGGACGGATGGACAGTCGCCACGGCATAAGTGTACTTGTCCCCAAAGGGCCTGGTGAGCTAATAATGAGCGTCGTTACCATTTCATAATATTGTCCGCTAGCATGGCTTACACAGTTTTCTTCTAACTTAAGAATCATACTTGAACGCTTTGTTTGCACAGCCTGTACCACAGTTGGTATAGGCCTAGGCTGCTCTGCTTCGATTTTTCTTCTTGCGTTCATCTTTCTCATGACAGTAATCTTGTTTTCCTTATTTGGTGCATGAAAGCTGAAGTGTTCATCAAACTGTCTCTGTCTCCTCTGATCTTCTCTTCAAAAGATACTTCAATAGGCCAGAAGCTTCTTCTAGCCTGTTCATATCGCTGGCAGTGCTGCAAGAGATGTTCTGCTGGTTCTTCTGCCTGCTGACACTCACAAAGTGCAGAATCTGTAATCTTGAGATGGTGAAGATGTGCATCGAGGCGATTGTGACCAGTCCTCAATCTGAAGATACATGTCTGATCCTCCCTACTGAGGCTGTGTATTGCATCATTATGTTTCCTGCTGGTGGTTCTTGTGGCTTTAATGATATGCTTCAGTTCTTCAAAGTTAACCTCGCGGTTGAATTGTTCTTTATTTGACCCTTCCTTAGCCAGTTGATCAGCTTTGTCATTTCCTAATATGACACAATGTGAGGGGATCAACTGTAAGTTGACATTGTTCTCCTTTGCCAGTTGCGTAAGATTTTCATGAATTAAATCTGTACTTTCCTTTCCAGTCTCCAGCGCCTGGAGCGCTGAGAGGAGTCGGTCAAGAAGACAATATTTTCATTTCTGGTTTTTCGTTGTATCAGCATTTGGCTAGCTAAGATCAGTGCCTGGATTTGAGGACCTGGGCTTTTCTTCAGTTTTATGATAGGTATTCCGTGCTTGGTGTTTCACTCCTTGGTTAGGTGTTTTTGTAAAGTCTGCTTATTGAGCAGTGGAGGGTTTAACTACTGCTTGAGAGGCAAGCTTGTTCTGTGTACAGTTATTTACTGTGGGCAGGGCACTATTGATCTGTGATAAAGTTGTTTTTACAACTGTTTTGTTGTCTGTCACAGATCCTTTATCACTGTTACTCGATGTGGCTTGCTCACTATTGGGATGTGTTAATGTTGTTTTCATGCTAGCTTCATTCTCACGCTCAGAACAGTTATCACAACTTTCAGTCTGTGTACAAGTACCAAATTTGGTTGAATCCATCGAAGTGGTTAATAAGGAGTAGTGCGTTAAAGCAAAAGTTGACGGATAACGGACAGACGACGGGTGGGCATCATCACGCTATCTCACTTGGCTCTTTGGCCCAGGTGAGATAATAATATTTATATTTACATCAATGTGGGTTCAGCATAAAATGATGAAAAGTGAAAGCAAATCCTTATTGCTAAGCCATTGAAATGACTTTGCAGTTCAATCCTGGAGTGGGACACAGACTATTTTACAGTTCAGAAGGTGAATAAAATCAGATAATGACACTAGATTTCATAATCACTATGTACCTTTGGTGAGCATGTGACAAGAATGCCTTCATAAAGTCTTCCATTTCGCACTTGAACTTGAACAACAGAGCCCTGTAAAATGTCAAACACAGTTTTGGCGATTACACTGATTGCATTGCAATGGCTCACAGTCACTTCATACTGACTTTTATAGGACTGAAATGCTGCATATATAATTAGTCATTAACCCGTTAACTGAAGGAAATTTAAATTTCCCTTTCTCCGAGATCTAACAATACTCACCATTCTGTTACTTCTGATATACAGCTGACCCTGACAGCTGGCTCTAGGACTATAGACTTAGAAAGCTTTACCGACTCCTTGGAACCGGGTACTCGGCTCCCAACTGCCGAGTACCCGTCTACCATAGAGCTCATATTGTTTGCATAGCCACCAAACAAGAGAAATCCATGGCTTGCCTCCGTGGGGCTGGGAGGCTGGGTCCGTAACAGAATGGTGAGTATTGTTAGATCTCGGAGAAAGGGAAATTTAAATTTCCTTCATTCTCCTTCGATCAATACTCACCATTCTGTTACTTCTGATATACACAAGATTTGGTCAGTAACCTGGTGGGAAGGGGCAAGCCATAAATGCTACTTTTGCCCCTTGGAGAAAGAGTTAGACTTAAAAACTTGACCAACTGAGACCTAAAAAGGACCGTCAAGTTAACGGAACCGAATCACATTCGCATCACTGTCACACACCCCCCCCCTTTTTTCTCCTAAGAAAAGGGAGAGAACTCACGAACATGCATCTCGCCTGAAAACACAAATATGCCAAGAGGGTTAACTGCTCTTTGCATATATTAGCCTGGGAATGAGCATGAATATATAAGATGAATGATCATGACATATAGACATGATACAAAACACTCTCAATCCTGAATTACCTCATGATATTTGGATTTCAGACCTGGAGCCTCCAACCATTCACTTGTCCGGCCATCAGTGACACAATCTGGTTGATATCCTCTCGCTCGACCATGTCTGCTTCTTAATTCTTTCTTACAAATGCCAAAAAAGGAAGAAGAGCAGTCTGGTCATATAGCTATCGTCTCAAAACAGCTAAAGCGAGTGGAATGGCGAAGTCTGACACATCCCTCATATAGTAATCCGTGAAAGAGGACTCACAGTGCCATTGTGCAACAGCCATGATGTCCTTAAACGGAACACCAAAGGGCGGAAGAGGCGGCTATTCCTCTAACATTGTGCCCTTGCGCATTGCACTTGGTGCCCAGTCGTAATCTCACGGGTAGTCTGATTGCATTCGACTACCCAACGAGAGATAGAATCCACGGATGCGGCGCCATATGGCTCCTTATGGCAGATCCACAGATGTCTATCATTCGACCGTAACGAGTCTGTCCGTTTTGTACTTAGTCAAAGCATGGACTGGGCACCAGACACTGGCATCACGATCAAACCTTGTTAACTTCGGTATTATGATCGGTTTGCCGGGATATCTCAAAGATTGATTCTTTGACATAAACTCTGCTCTTGGCAGAAGACGCAGACCCTCTCCGGAGACAATAAATCGGTCCCTCTCTGCCGAGACACTGGCATCACGATCAAACCTACTTAGTTTCGGTATAACGATCGGTTTGCCGAGATATCTCAGATTGAATCTTTGACATAAACTCTGCTCTTGGCAGTAGAGGCAGACACTCCCTGGAGACAATAAATCGGTCCCTCTCTGCTGAAAGTGCATGGATCACACTGCGCCTTCTAGCTGAGGAAGCTGCCAATAGAAAGACCGCCTTTAGAGTCAAATGCTTTAGACTAACCGAACGCAACGGTTTGAAAGGGTGCTTGGCCAGTACATTAAGCACTAAAGATAGACTCCAGGCTGGAATGACTACCGGTTGTCTCGGTCGGAGATTGCTCATTCCCTTCAAAATCACATTTAACTGGGCCACCTCTGGACTATCCCTGTTGGCTAGACAAGGGATAGCTGATGCCAAAGCTGACTTGTATCCAGCAACTGTGACAGGAGCTAGGCCTGAAAAGAACAGCTCACAGAGAAAGTCTGCTATTTGCTGAATAGTGGAATGAAGGGTAACAATACCCTTTTCCTCACACCAGTCTGCAAATCCGTTAACCTTGTTGTTATATGACTTGAAGGTTGACCTCCCTCTCGCAGCTGCGATGAAATCTGCAGCATGTCGAGAAAAGCCCTCCGACGTGGAATGTTGTTTGACAACACCCACGCAGTCAATAACATTTCGGGACGCTCGTGTAGGAAGCGTCCCTTGGCCTGGGAGATTATGTTCGGAATCTTGGGTAACTGCACTGGATTTTCCACCCGCAGACCTCGAAGATCCGTGAACCACGCCCTGCTGGGCCAAATGGCGCTATAGCAGGACCAGGCATGGTTCCTCCCTGATCTTCACCAATATCTTCGGTAGAAGAATGGTGGGTGGGTACGCGTAAGCGTGCATCCCTCTCCAGCTAAACGCCAGAGCGTCTGTATCGACGGCATTAGGATCTGTATCGGCGAGACATAAGTCATGATTTGAGCATTTTCCCTTGTGGCGAACAAGTTCACGTTGGGTTTGCCCGAATGCTCGCAGATCCTGTGAAGAACTGGAGGGTTGAGAGACCATTCTGTTGGCTGAATTCTCTGTCTGCGAGACAAAGCATCCGCCAGAATGTTCAATCGCCCAGGAATATGAGCTGCTTTAAAAACAACCGAGTAATTCCTGCACCATTGAATCAAGTGCCACACTTAGATACATAGTGTGGGTGACTTGGTCGCGCCGTGGCGATTTCTGTATGATACTACTGTCGAGTTGTCCGACCGTATCAATATCGCCTTGCCCCTGACTTTTGGAAAAAACCTTTTCCAATGCCAGTCCCACTGCCATCATAGCCAACAGATTGATATGCAGCTGGCTCTCTTGAAGAGTCCATGTGCCCGAGACCTGGTGTTCTCCCAGGTAGGGGCCCCATCCCTCCAGCGATGCATCCGTGTACACGGACAGCTGGGGGTGGGGTAGGTGCAGCGAAAACTCCTACTAGGAGATTCTGACGTTTTTTCCCACCATACAAGATGCGACATTATTGGCTCCAAAACTGGCACCAGTTTTGACTGGGGTTCTATTCTCTGTTTCCACAGAGACATCAGATACAACTGGATAGGTCTTCGCATCCGAGCAGTGTACGGGTATACCTGCTACATGGAGACCATCATGCCCAGCATCTGAAGAAACCCCCTCACCTGAATGTGGTTTCCCAATCGAAACTCTTGAGGATGGCTAACAGAGACATCACTCTGGGCTCTGACGGGTAAAAAACCCTGCCCTCCTCGAGATCGAATCGCATCCTTAAATAAACGAAATGTTGAGTGGTGTGTCAACTCAGATTTCTCCTTGTTGACAATCTAGCCTAGATCTGAAAGCAACTTCAGAGCCAGATCAGTATCCACCTCTAACCCGGCTGATGATCAGCCAATCGTCTATGTAGGTGTGAAGCGCCACGTTCTCTTTTCTGAGAAACGCTGTCACCACAAGGACCACTATGGTGAAAACCCCTTGGAGCTGTCGACAGGCCGAATGGGAGGATTTAAACTCCCATACTAGATTCTGAAACGCAACTCTCAGAAACCTGTGACAACTCCCGTTCATAGGAATGTGGGAACATGCATCGCTCAAATCGATCGATACACACCACACCCCCTTCCTCAATCCTGCCATTACCGACCTCGGAGTTTCCATCTGAAAACTGAGGCGTATGGATAAACCAATTCAATGGCCTGAGACTGAGTACGGGTCTCCATCCCCCTGTGCTCTTGGGGACAAGGAACATGTTTGAATAGAAGCCTGGAGTGTTCCGGTTTGCTGGTTTATTGCTCCCTTCAGAAGCAAACCTGACACTTCGTTTTTAATAGCTTCTAACTTGTCTGGTCCCGTTGAACGGGAGACCAGACAGGTGCCAAAGACAGATTCTGTGACGGAACGTCCCACCACTCAGGTATGTACCCCTGGGATAACCATCCCAGGACCAGACTGTCTGACGTCACACCTCTCCAAACCTCGACGAAAACGCATGAGCCTTCCACCCATTATAGATGCCTCAACGCCTAATGGGGGTGTCTGGCTCGCGTATCCGCTCCCACCACCCCCACCCCCATCTCCTGACGAGAGAGAGAGAACCATATTGGTCTTGGCTTGGCCGGTCTAACTGGCACCGCTGTTCCTGTCGCACAGGTGCGGTCCAGGCAGATGCGAAGGGAGCCCTCGTACCCTCGGGTACGATCCGCTCCCTTCTGTCCGCCCTTTGAGGACTTACCTCTCCCCTTCCCCTTCCCGCCTCTCGGGTGATCAGGAGCAATATTGGGGAGGGTAGAGGGCCCCACAACCTTCTTGGCTTTCTTCGCCGAGGCGGCTGAGAAAACCCAGCAGAAAACAGAAACAGCACTATGCTTTAGGCTTTCACCTTGCTTTTTCTCTGTTTCTTGAAGGTTGCCCGGTCAGCCGCCTGACTACAGTCAGATAAACCGCCAACCGATTCTGCACAATGCTGGCCGTGTCCTCCAAGATGGCCAGCGCCTGGCCACTGAAGATGCTAGGCCCTGTCAGGGGTGTCCCAAGAAGACGCTCCCTGACGGCAGTAGCCGGACGCATATGGTCAAGAACCATTTGCCTCCTTGACTTTGTCACACGCGCTTGCACCCTTGCCAGTGCGTCCATAGACAGCACCAAGCCGTCATTGACGCACGAAAGCGCCACAGGTGGCACAGGGTGGCCTGCCCCCGCTTCAGCCCACACCGACTGAAGAAGGCGATACGAATGGTTGACAGCACTCACAGCTGCCCTCACACCTTCATCGCATAGGGCCAGGACTTCATCCTGGTGTGCCTGGGACTTGTCCACAAGTGCCGGACCGGGGCCACCCGCTCCAGCACTCTGAACACCCAGTACCCAGCAGTCATCCTCGGTGACCGACGGGACAACACCATACCCGTCGTATTCCCCCCGTGGAATATGACACCTCGCCCGCAAGAAGCTGGCCCTTGTTCATGCGTTGATTGCTATAAATAGCATCAAGCAACACCATAAACCATGGATCCAGTCCAACAGACTGGATCAGGGCTGCGGGCAAGATTCCCCATCCTAATCGATGCACCGATGGACGGGGTACATCTTCCTCGGCCGTGGTCGAAACCACAGACGGGTCCACCCTGGCTAGCCTCAGACCAATCCATCTCCGAGGAGGGCACTCCCGTGAACACGTCACCCGTTGACATGTTCATGGCCCTACCAGCAACGGCCTCCCGGCTAGGAGCCATTGCTGATATGCCAGGAACTCCGGTACCGTACGGTTCCGCCGCCACCCCAGGAACACACCAGTCCATGGAGTAGGCCTGCACGGAAAACCGTGCGGACCCGTAGCGGTTGAGGAACCGTGGCCAAACACGGGTGCCAACGGCACCCCATGTCTGACCGCCGGACAAGGCGAGATAGGTGAGTACCATGCCTGGCCGGCCATACCCGTCACCGTGTTGGTTGGCGGCAAACCAACCATCACGGGACCGGTGCCCGGTACCGGAGTGGCCTCAACCACGGGCGGAGCCGCTGCCCTGGCTTGCGCCAGGCCAGACAGATGGAGAACGGGTCCGTCAGGACGGAATCGACCTCCATGCTCTCCACCCGCGGCATCACAGGCCGCAGCACCCTCATCTTCAGACCCCTAAGAGTCGTCACTAGACAAGGAAAACCGTGGAGGGGGGGGGGGGGGGAGCCGTCCTAGCGGACGGCTCCCATGCCTGACGGACCGGCCACCGCTACTGGACCACCCCGAGGTGGCCGCAGAGAGACAGAACCCATTAGGCCAGAGCCCGACGGGACTGCCAGGGGGCCGTACGAAATGGCTCCCTCGGTGGCCAGTCCAGAACCCTGTCCAAGGACAGGGTCCGAATCAAACATGGGGAGAGACTGCCCTACAACTTTTGGCAGCAGGGACGACACCTTGCCTAGCCGGACCAAACCACGCCGGAGGTGCCATCTCTGCCACCTCCTGTTGCAGACGTGGAACACCCCCACGGGCCGAAACGGACGCTCCACGATTTACTTTCGGACCGCCTGACCCCGCGTCAGACCCTGCCAAGTCCTTCTGGCAAGGAACTTAAGCATCATATCGACCGACCATACAGCGCAAACGTTACACCTACTGTCAAGACTACGCTTAGTACAGTGGAAACAGACATGGTCCTTGCATAGAACCCATACGATATGTGGCACTCGACACATGATGGCGGGTCTGGCTTGGCCTATAAAAAACCAAACCTACACTAAGCCAGCGGAACGAAACAAAAATGGAAGGCAGACAATTAATTTTCAAATATATTGACCATAAATTAACTTGTCACCCTCCCGCACCCCACCCCGCAACGTTACAGCAAAGATCGCATTGAATTATGACGACAAGAACGAAGCGGGCAATAATACACCCATACACTGATCCTCAAGGATGTATAACGGAACCAGGAATCATATCGCATAGCAATTGTACTCCTAACGAAGGCCAAAACGATATGTGAAGAAACAACAAAATGTAAACAAACTGCTGTAGCACACGGTAAAACTGCAGACCACACATCTAAATCAAGAATTTTGAAACCACTGATCATTGCAAACAGATCGTGATAACACGCAAAACTGGAAAATTCCAGTTTTTCTGGTACCAATTAAAGTACGCAGCACCCAGAATCAGATGCGCGAATTAATGAAACATTTTCTTCACATAAACATCCGAGAAACACGGGTGTGACGACACCCGCTCGGATCTTACGGAGAACGATGTCAGCCGATAATCGTGTTAAAACACCGATAAGTCAACACCTAATTTCATATCTGCCGATCGCCTGTTGGGGATTTAAAGGAAGGCGATCATCTGGCATATTTCGTTGTTAACACACGTCCCAGATTCTTTGGGGTTAGAAATTGGAACATGCGACACAAGACGAAATTTTAGAGACCTAAGTCTTTTAACTATGGAATAACATGGAAATATACGACCTGGTTATCATCGGAAGCGTCCAGATTAATCCAAAATATCCTTTTGAGAACGCACAAGCTATCACAATTAATCACAGTAAAAAGACTTAGACTTAAACAATCTTAAGACTTTCCAACTGCAAAAAGCATGTATTCTCTTGTCGCTATGCAAACAAGAATGAGCTCTATGGTAGACGGGTACTCGGCAATTGGGAGCAGAGTACCCGGTTCCAAGGAGTCGGTAAAGCTTTCTAAGCCTATAGTCCTAGAGCCAGCTGTCAGGGTCAGCTGTATATCAGAAGTAACAGAATGGTGAGTATTGATCGAAGGAGAAACTCATATCTGCCAAAAATGGAGTCCGCAGTGGTCTTGAGAAATGTCCATTTGCAGACCAAGAAGACTATTTTTGAAAACCGAGCCTGTCATTCCAGTGATAAATTATCAAAAATAATCTCTTGGTCTGCAAATGAACATTTTCTATGAGAAAATTGAAATTTCCTTGAACAAATCTTGAGTGTTAAAGGGTTACTTAATGTATTCAAATGCAGGATGCCACACTAACATAGAACATGTCACAGCATGGGAGTCAGTACAATAATAGTAGTAAAATGTGGCTACTTAATATATGCTTGACAAACAAATTAATCTATTTTCAAATTGTGTGTCATACATTTAATAAACAGGGCAATTAGTTAATTCAAAGCCGGATATCTAATTTTTTTAAATTGTTGAATATGGTCAGGCAAATGTGACTGGGAGCAACAGCATAAAGACAAATAATATTTAATCTAGAATTTCAGTAATATGGATACTAAGAGGTTTGAGCATAAAAATGGTGAGTGTCGAGCATTCGGATGATTTTTGCACAACTTTAAAGTTCTACATAATCAAATGATTAGATGCCACGCTGGCCACTGGTTGGATCGCCGTCAAGCTACTTTCGATATATATATGTGTATGTAATATATGATAACTTTATTCAGCAGCGGTAGTACTAGTAGAAACATCCTACAGCTGCAATCAGTCCTTCTTCACTTCTGACCTCTGACACTGTGTCTTGTCCTCAACCAAATTCTTTAGGTTCCTCAGGTCCCTTCTTGATTTGAGTGTAAGGAGTCCTGATTTCATGAGGTCACCTCGTAGCACGCTTAACATATTTATGAAATGAAGCCCTCTCTTGGCGTGATATTGGCTGGCTCCCAGTAGGGCAAATTCCAAGGCTCTTTGCTCAGGTGTGTCTTCCGGCATCCTTAGCACATGGCCAACTGTGGACCATCTTTGCTGGTCGACTTTTAAGGACAGCGGCGATGTATTACACATTTTGTATAGAGCATCGTTGGAAATTATGCTGTCTAGCCATCAGTGTCCAGTGATGGTGCAGCATAGGTGTCTGCAGTGGCAGGCATTGAGTTTGTTTAAAGCTGCCTTTGGAGCTGCCCAGCTGTTAGTTATACAGCATCAAGGATACACAGACTGCAGTCTTTTTGTCAAGGGCATGTTTAATCTACGAATCCATAGCTTCCAGATGGACTGGAATGCTATATGTTGCCCATGAAACAGCATGCAGCAATGTCAACAGTAATGCAAAGCAGTGAGCCCAGGATTTTACATTTCCTCCATGTTTCACCGCCATAAAGTGGAGTCATTTTCTTTAGTTTCATACTTTGTAGATGGTATATATGGGTGAGCTCTGTTTTGGACTCATTCATAAAGAGATTCTCAATGTTTAGATTGCTTGCAGCTATTGGGAGAAGCTTATCAAGGGCTTTCTTTTTTCTCATCTATGAAGTCGCGTCGGCATATTCCATCTCTATCAAACTCTACAGACTTCACCGACTTGACTCGTACTCTCAGCTTGATGCTTACAAGTAGTAGTCTCACTAGTCGTAGCTCATCTGCATTGCAGCTGTCCTGACGTAGTACATCTAGGATCTTTGGGCATTTGTGTTGAAGGCGTGTGACATGTCAATGTCCATTTTGTGGAAATCCCGGTATTTGGACATCACTACTGACACAAGTATGCGTTAAGTCCATACAATGTCTGCGCAGCTGCATCCATGTTTACAGCCATTTGGACATGATCCGGTGAAGTCATCGCTCGTCTCAGATTTTGTGTGTGCTGTCGAGGAGCACAATGGGCCGCAGATTGGTTGGGGGGGGGGGGGGAATGGCAGGTGGCTTCTTGGGTTTGGGTAGCGTGATAACGGTGCCTTGGCCTACAGCATTGATGGGAAGGTGGTTATAAAAGCTGAATTGATTAGGTGATTGACCGGTTTTGAGATGACACTTGCGTATTTGAGTTGATTTGTCTGCGCTTTGAGTGTCTTCAACTTCTGGCAGTTCTGCTGTTAAAATTGGTGTTAGTAATGGCCTGGCATCTCCCGAGAACAGGTTTAATGGCTCAGCATCGTGATCAAGGAACTATTCTTTGAACTATTCTTGAACTGCCTCAGTTGTGTCCAGTGAGTGGTGGTGCGTAGTCACTAAGTCTCCGGGCTTGGGCTGCCTGAACGATTTTGTGAGTGTCATCCATGTCAGTGATTTCATCTGCCAGGGAGGCTGCTTGTTGAATGTCAAGATCTTTTAAGCGTTCGCTGATGTGCCGCAGAATGTCATTGCATTCCCTATGTAGTTTGGTTCGGTCTTCACTTTGGCCCCTTTGACAGATGCGCAGCCGTCATCAGTATATCTAGTTTGATTGTTTTTTAGAACTCCTATGGTGCGGGTAGCTGATGATTTCATTGATTCCATATATTTCAGTATTTTAGTTAGGGCTTCACTTGGATTGGAACTGACGGCAATGTCAGCTATTTGCTCACTGAGGACATTTTTGTATGACATTTGAGTGTACTAAGTGTCGCTGTTGTAGGCGACTACCCTCTTGCCTGATTTGTCATTCATCTGAAGGCGTGTAACGACTGGCTTATGAATTGAGATCTGCACCTCCCTAGAAACAAGCATCGAAAGTAGGAGTGTTGCCTCTGTTTTGCACAGTATGAATGAAGTCTTTGGTTGCAGTTGTAGCCTTAGAACCTTTTGGGGCTTTGTGATCAGCTATGTCTCCTGTCCATGTTGTCAATTGTTATTATTCTTATTTTTTATTCCATCATAAATATTTAAAGATAGATCTCCATAACTTCTGATCACAATGGATTGAAAATTGGTATGTTGTAACTATAACCTAGTATGTTTATAATTTGAAGGAAATTTGCTAGGTCACATGGTTTGGTGGCCATGTTGGGTTTTATTCAAACATTTGAACATATTTAACTATCTTCGATGAATCCGCTGCCTGTGTCAGAGTTTAACTTCCAAAATAGAGATGATCCCAACTCCTAATTAAAATTTGAGAATTGAGGTCTGCACCTCCATAGGAATGAGCAACCGGAAGTAGGGGTTTTGCATGTATGTGTATGGCTTCATGTATGTGTATGGCTTGCTAAAAATTAAATGCGTCAACAAGTTCAATTCAGCTTTCCAGAGTATCCACCCATCAACTGACCTCGTATGACGTCACAATCATCTCAGTGCATGTATGATGACGTCACAATCATTACGTCACAAAGGGTTCCATATAGACCGTCACCAAATCTCAAATACTCTGATGCGTTGTATGAATTGTATGTCTTTGTAATTGTTTGCCATTTAAGAAACATGCAGTTGAATATTTCAAAACTAATTTGACTGGGTGCTGTTGCTGCCTTAGGCAGCAACAGCACCCAGTCAAATTAGTTTCAAAATATTAAACAGCTTACTTGTATAGTTTTCTTGAGATCAATAGTCAGGGAGTTCAAAGATCGATCGATCGGAACACGAGCAGGGGTGGGCGGAGCTTAGTTAGAGAAGGGCGGAGCATAGCTAAAAATGGAAAGGTCCATTGAAGTACTACTTACAATCATTGACATAACCACGTTGATAAATCGAGGGTTGACATATACTCCATCCTGTAGTAAATGAACAATAAATAATATTTGTTAAAAACAGTTCAGTTTTAGCTTTAAAGATGAGACCTAACTAAGGGTGTGCTGATATATTCACCTGCACCACAGTATTTGAGGCCTGAAACGTATCTAATTTTTGTTGGAAATTTATACAAAGATTTCTGTATAAATCATGGAAGCCTAAGTTTCTAACATGAAAGCTTTGACGAAACATTAATACTTTGGTCATGTTGGTCAAAAATTAATTTGTATATAATGCACAATATATGCACCAGAAATAATGAATGATGGCCCACTGCACGTATGACCCCATGGACCAATCAGACTAATGCGTATTAGATTACTACTCAGTCTGAACATTCCTAGTCAGTCTGAACAGGTTTCACATGAATGTTTGTAAAATACAAGATGCCCCTCGAAAAGTCGACCAAAACAAATTTCTGTATATATGTTCAGAAGCCTGAACAAGTTTTGTTGAAATCAGGGCAGTGGATAATGAGTAGTTATTTTACAGATTTCATAAACATTTTCGGAAATCAATGATGCCCACTGAAATTTACGTATGCCAGTTTGGAAGCCTATAAATATAGGCTCCTTCCAAAGTTGGGTTTGAAATTGGGCCATTAATGTGTTAAACCTTTAACACTAATATCAGTCAAAACCGGCTTCTGCAGTGGTCTTGAGAAATATTTATTTCCAGACCAAGAGGATTTTTTGAAAATTTAGCATTGGAATGACCGACTCGATAAGCGAGCGAGTCATTCCAATGGTAAATTTTCAAAAATAGTCTTGTCTTGGTCTGCATATGGACTTTTCTCCCCAGCGGAAGCTAGTTACAAGGAGAATGTATCAATACACCAAGATTGGTTAATGTACACAGAAGACTGAAACTAAAGCCAAGCTCAGTGAACCATGAAAGATAGGTCAGGTTGACCAACTTTTAATATGCGCCACAACAAAAACCTACAATGCATCCATACACCAAGTTTGGTTACTATACTGTATAAAAAAAACCTTGAAACAAAAGCCTGGACACTAATAATCTCCGATGTTCAGTGAAGCATGGCAAGTAGGTTAAGCTGACCTACTTTTGATACATGACACACCTTTAGGCTATGACGCACCCATACACCAAGTTTGGTTACTGTATACAAAAATAAATGGTCCAAGAGTCAGTGCTCACATAGCTGGTAAGGAACTGTAAACATGTTTAGATTAATTAATGCACAACAACATCATTGGTCCATCAGGCAACCATAACTGCTGCCGTAGACAGATGCCGATGGTCCTTATCATTATTGGCCAATGGGGTAATCATTCGTACCACTAATACACCACAAGCTACACAAATGGTGCATAATTGCACATGATGACAAATCAATGAATGAGAGCTATCAGAAGTAGACAAGTCATCCTATGAAGTTTCAACGTGATCCGCTACACAGTGAGTTATTGCCTGCAAATCACTTTTCAAGATAGCCAGGCAAATTGGATTTCGGATTATCTACTATTTTAATACGTTTTTCCTCAGATCTAGTCCTATCATCCCATGAAGTTTCGAAGCGATCCGCCACAACATAAATGGAGAAATCAATTTTCAAGATGGTCACCAGTGGCTGGGGACCATCTTGGATTTAGGATCATCGTCGACTTCAATAGTTTCTTTCTCTAGAGCTAGTCCAACCACCCTATCAAGTTTCAAAGCAATCCGATAAACGGTAATGGAGTTATCATCCGGAAACTAATTTTCAAGATGGACACCATTGGCTAGCAGCCATCTTTGATTCGGGATTATCGTCGATTTCGATGAGTTTCTTCTCCAGACCTAGTCCAACCACAATATACCAGTGGCTGGCAACCATCTTGGATTTCGGATCATTGTCAGTTTCGAAAGATTTCTTCGACAGAATTGTCCTCCCATCCTATGACGTTTCAGTGATCCGATAAACGGTAACAGAGTTATCATGCAGAAACCCCTCTACCACCTGTCTGGATGGTGCCATCATACAATATCCCGCCAAAATATTGGTGTCCTTGATACTATTGACCAATGGGAAAAGTACCATTGACCAACAGGGCAGCCATTCCTGACATTATTGACCCAGCAGATGACATAAATTTACCAACTGGACGATGGTCACAGTAAAAACATAGGAAGAGAAAATGCAAGTACATTGGTGTCATTGCCATTATTGACAAACGGGAAAGGTACCATTGGTCAATGGGGCAGTCATCTTAGACATTATTGACACAGCAGATGACATTTACCAATGGGTCAATGATCACAGTAAAAAATGTGGATGAAGGAATGCAGGAATATTGGTGTCATTGGCATTATTTACCAATGGGAAAAGTACCATTGATCAATGAGGCAGCCATCACAGACACTATTGATCAATAATTCAATTGTCACAACACCAACATTTACCAAAGGGGAAATGGTGAGGTCACAGTAACAAATTTGCATAGGTAAACGCAAGAATATTGACATGATTGACAACAGGAAGCGTACCATTAATCAATGGGACACCCATCCCTGACACTATTGCCATTTGATTGAAGTGTACTAAAGGAACATTTCTGACAAATTTTGTTTACCATTACCAATTTATAAAATGTGACAGATTATTTTCCCCATAGGGTTCAATACTTAAAATGCATTAAAGAGTCCGAGTTTTCACCCTTATTTCAAGTCGTTGCTGCTGCATATTCATAGGCCGATTAGAACAGATATTGCCTGAAGGAACATATCTGCTAAATTTGTTTTTAATCCATCAACAATTCACAAAATAAATGAATTTTAACCAAAGGGTTCAATAGTTTCAATGAATCAGAGTCATGTCCCTTGTTTAAAAGGGCAGCCTTTTTATAGTAATAGTCCAAACACATGTTTGATTGAAGAAACATATATGCTAAATTTGATTTTAATCCATCAACAATTGACAAAACAAATGGATTTTTACCATTGGTTTCAATAGTTTAAGAATTAATGAACGAGAGTTATGGCCCTTGTTTAATAATGCATACTCTTTCTATCCATAGCTCAAATAGACTGAAGGAACATATCTGCTAAATTTTATTTTAATCTATCAACAATTGACAAAAACATGTATTTTCCCCATATGGCTCAATACTTAAACACACCTCAATGAATCCGAGTTATGGCCCTTGTTTAAAGGTGTGGTCACTTCATATTCATAGTTCCAATAGATGTTATCTACGGGTACATATCTACTAAATTTAGTTGTAATCCATCAATAAATGACGAAAAGTGCAACAAATGTATTTTCCCCATGTAGGCTTCAATAGTTAGCAAGGGACATATTCCTAGCCCGAATAGATATTGCCTAAAGGCACATAACAGCCGAATTGGGTTTTAATCTATCGATAAATGAGAAAACGTGCCACAAATGGATTTCCCCCTAGGCTTCAATATTTAACAAGTATTCTGTAAGTATTGCTTTGCAATACATATCCCCTACCTGGTGATATAATAAATATTTAGAGATTGGCAGTCAAAAATTTCATTAAAAATTGTCAAAAGCAGCTGAAACTCGAACTTGAGCTGTAACTTCTCATAACATAGCAATAAACCAAGTCTCAGTTATATATGGTGAAGGAGAAGGAAAAAGTCTTGAAAGCTGATATGTTTGTATTTCATAAGTCGAACAGGGACATAACTCCATCAAAAAATGACGCAAATGCCTGAAACTCGAACTTGGTCTGTAATTTCTCATAATAAAGTGATCTACCAATTCTCAGTTGTATATCTTGAGACTGCGAGAAAAAGCGCGCAAAATTAATATTTTTTCGTATTTCATAGGTCGAAAGGGGGAATAACTCCATCAAAAATTTACGCATACGACTGAAACTCGAACTTGGCCTGTAACTTCTCATAACAAAGCAATGTTGCAATTCTGCTTAAAAAGGTGTGGAAAACTAATATTTTTCGTATTGCATAAGTCGAAAGTGGGAATAACGCTATGAAAAATTCACAAAAACATCTGAAACTCGAACTTGCTCTGTAACTCCTGATACTAAAGTGATGCACCGATTATCACTTAAATATCTTGAAGGAGTGCGAAAAAAAGTGCGGAAAGCTAATATTTTTCGTATTTCTTAAGTCGAAAGGGGGCATATAACCCCATAAAAAATTGACGCATACGCCTGAAACTCGAACTTGCTCTGTAACATCTCATACCAAAGCAATGTAGTAATTCTCAGTATAATATCTTGAAAGACTGCAAAAAAGTGCGGAAAACTATTATTTTTCGTATTTCATGTCGCAAGGGGGCATAATTCCATTAAAAATTAACGAAAACGTCTGAAACTCGAACTTGCTCTGTAACTCCTTATACTAAAGCGATGCACCGATTTTCGCTTAAAATTCTTGAAGGAGTGCGAAAAAAAGTGCGGAAAGCTAATATGTTTCATATTTCTTAAGTTGAAAAGGGGCATAACTCCATCCAAAATTGACGCATCCGCCTGAAACTCGCACTTGGTTTTTGGCGTTATTCCTTGGGCGACAGCCATGAGACATCCTCTCCAACTCTATCTCATGTCCCTTTGACGCCAATCCAGAGATCCCCTGTATCAACTGATTCCGATTCATCCTCCTCTCCTGGAATTTCTTCCTTTTTAGCTAGACTCCTATTGTCTCTCGGTAGGAGTCCCTCTTCGGAAACCTCTTCCATTGGCAACTATTTTCACCGATGCCTCCCTAGACGCATGGGGAGGTCGTTGGAACTTTGGTCCCATCAAGATTCTCTTCTTCATATCAATCTTCTGGAACTTTTAGCTGTTTCAAAAGCCCTCCATTCTTGGGTTCATCTTCTTGTGAATCAGCACGTTCTAATTTGATCAGACAACACAACGGTAGTGTCTTATCTCAACCGCCAGGGAGGTACCAAATCCCTGTCTCTGTGTGCCAGGTCCTTTCATCTTCTGATGTGGTGCAGAGATCACAACATTTCCATCTCAGCAGCTCATATCCCCGTCCATCTGAACTTCATTGCCGATTAACTGTCAAGACCAAACAAATTCGCGCACACACAGTGGCAACTGAAGAGAGAGGTTGCCAGATCAATTTTGCTCCTGCTAGGCTTCCCGTTGATAGACCTGTTTGCAACCTCTCTCAATACCCAGCTTTCCACTTACATGTCTTCCTTTCCAGAGGAGTCGGCCCTGGCGGTGGATGCTCTAATCCAACCATGGATCGGTCTGCATGTGTATGCCTTTCCCCCGACGATCTTGGTCCCTCTTGTGCTCCTCAAAGTTCGGCAGGAGGAATGTCTCGTCGTCCTGATAACCCCGTTTTGGCCCAAGAGGGGCTGGTTCCCGGACCTTCTGGATCTACTGGTAGAATTCCCATACCTTCCCCCGTCCTCCCTGGACCATCTGTCTCAACTCAGAGGTCATTGTCTCCACCCAAACTCCAGTCTGTTCAACCTCTGCATGTGGAAGATATCAAATGTCCAGTCTCTTCGAGAAGCTTTTCTAGATCTCAAGAGATCCTTGCCCAATCCAGGAGACCAGCCACTAGGAACGTCTACAGAGGTTGAGTTAAGATTTTTAATCAATGGTGTGCAGACCACAATATCCAGCCCCATTCGGCATCTTTATCAGGTGTTAGACTTTTTTACTAGCTATTTAACGCTTTACACATGTCCGCATATACGGTTAGAGGCTATCATTTCGCGCTAGCTCAGTCTGTCCATTCTATTTCTAACGCCTCTCCAGCGGATGTTTCTACTCATAACAATTTTGTTAAAGGCATGCCCAACATTCGTCCAGTGGTCAAGGCTCCTCTTCTTTCCTGGAATTTGTCTCTGCTCTTACAAGTCCTTAACAGCAAACACTTCGAACCCCTAGGATCTGTTTGTCTTAAGTTTCTTACTTTCAAGACTATTTTTCTCGTGGCCTCTGCCTGTCGTCGTTCGGAACTTTACGCTCTTTCAGCGCAAAGTGACCAATTTTGTGACTGGGAATTGTCTTACTCGCTACCCCAGAAGGGAGTTTCTTTCCAAAACACAAACTCTTCGCCATCCGGGGGAATCCAGTGTTCTTAGGAAATTGTCTTCTTTTTCTCCAGGTGACGAGCACTGGTGTCCGCCGGTCAGGGCCTTAAAAGATTTATAAAACCTGAACCTCTTAAACGTCCTGACAATAAACATCTTTGGGTCACTTACGCTCCTATTAACCGTGCGGCGTCCATTATGACTATTGCGAAATGGATAACCGAGACTTATTACTTGCTATGATCTTGCATCTCCTGGTGATAGGCAGATAGTAGGGGTTAAATCTCATGATGTCCCGGGTCTTTCTACTACCCTCGCCCACATAGCAGGCTCGTCCATTTCGGATATTATGCAAGTCACCGAAGTCCACCTTTATAAATTATTATCTTAAAGATCAGAGCCCATCTTCGGCCTTCATTCGCAATATCATTAATCTATCTTCACGAGCCATTCTGCACTTGCTGTGTGCTTTTTCTTCAACGTCTCGTCCCTTAACGTCGTCTCGTTCTTAATGTGGTGAGAATTTTATCATCTTTATCACGTGTGGTACTAACAATCACGTTGTGTGTGAATTATGCACCTTTTCTCATTTTGCTGACCTGCCACCTCATGCGATTTGCCTACCCTCCGTATTAGAGGAGAAAGTTAGTGATATTATAACCTTCCAAGATTCAGGTTAATATATGATCATGACGAATTCAGGGGTTATAGCAAATAGTATTAGAGGAGGTAACGTATTTTAGGGATAGGTATAATGACCCCCCCCCCCCCCCCCAATAATACTATGGCCCACCTCAACCACCCCTCATTTCAAATCGCATCTCGAAGTATTTTTGTATTTTCGCTTTAAAAATAAAATATGAAGTTTAAGCGCAACGCATTGATTACGTCACCCAGCTAGACCGGGTTTGTTGAAACGCAGATTTGTGGTTTGAGCAGTAATTGATATGAGGCTGGAAGCTCAAATCAAGAGAATAAAGAAGAGGATGAAGTTAAATGAGGGCGGCAGAGTCAGCTGAAGTTTTTTCCGGATGTAATAGATACCCGGATCTATATAGCAAATAGTATTAGAGGTAACGTATCTTAGGGGTAGGTATTAGGGCTGGGCGGTTTGGCCTAAAAGAAAACCGGGGACGGTATCACTAATTAAACCGGTATTAACGAAATACCGGTTTAAGGGGTTAGAATGATGGAAAATAATTTGTAATGTGAAAATATACCGTTTTCATTAGCTACAGTACATGTATTTTGCGATTTGACAAGAGACGTAAATTGCCACGAAATCAGAACGGTAACTACGTACGACTGCTCACTTCGACGCTATCTATCTCAAAATAGTAGTTAAAATAAATAAAATAAATAAAGCCTGGTTCATGTGATGTCGTGAAAACAACACTAACTACTAAAATGTTGATTTTCAAAGCTGTTATTAGGTAACTATTTTCGAAAGCGTAGTAAAATCTAACGCGTGTAAGTAGGAACCGGGATATGAGAGCGAGTTTAGGCTCCTAGTAGAGTACCGCACATACGGTTAGAGTTCATATAACCACCTACAGTATGATCCAGTTTAGTAAATCATCTTTGTATTTCGAGTACTCGGTATTTAGTAATACGCTTTAATAAACTGTCGTTCAAGCGGGTGAATGTCATTCAGCACGTTACTAAAGAGTGCATGAAATTTCAATTTCCCTTTCTCCGAGATCTAACAATACTCACCATTCTGCTACTTTCTGATACACAGCTGGCTCTAGGACTATAGACTTAGAAAGCTTTACCGACTCCTTGGAACCGGGTACTCGGCTCCCAACTGCCGAGTACCCGTCTACCATAGAGCTCATATTGTTTGTATAGCCACCAAACAAGAGAAATCCATGGCTTGCCTCCGTGGGGCTGGGAGGCTGGGTCCATAACAGAATGGTGAGTATTGTTAGATCTCGGAGAAAGGGAAATTTACATTTCCTTCATTCTCCTTCGATCAATACTCACCATTCTGTTACTTCTGATATACACCAGATTTGGCCAGTAACCTGGTGGGAAGGGGCAAGCCATAAATGCTACTTTTGCCCGTTGGAGAAAGATTTAGACTTAACAACTTGACTAACGGAGACCTAAAAGGACTGTCAAGTTAACGGAACCGAATCACATTCGCATCACTGCAAAACCCCCTTTTTCTCCTAAGAAAAGGGAGAGAACTCACGAACATGTATCTCGCCTGAAAACACCAATATGCCCAGAGGGTTAACTGCTCCTTGCATATACACATGTATTAGCCTGGGAATGAGCATGAATATATAAGATGAATGAACATGATATATAGACATAATACAAAAAACTCTCAATCTTGAAGTACCTCATGATAAATGGACTCCAGACGTACCGCCTCCAACCATTCACTGGTCCGGCCATCAGTGACACAATCTGGTTGTCATCCTCTCGCTTGACCATGTCTGCTTTTAACTTCTTTTCTTACCAAAGTGAAAAAAGGGAGAAGAGCAGTGTGGTCACTTAACTATCGTTTCAAAACAGCTAAAGCGAGTGGATTGGCTGAGTCTAACACATCCCTCATATAGTTATCCGTGAATGACTCACAGTGCCATTGTGCAACGGCCATGATGTCCTCTAACGGAACACCACTGTAAAGGGCGGTCGAGGCGGCTATTCCTCTAACATCGTGTGCACTTGCGCCTGGTGCCAAGTCGCCATCTCATGAGTAGTCTGAATGCATTCGACTACCCAACGAGAGATAGTATCCATGGATGCGGCGCCATAAGGCTTCTTATGACAGATCCATAGATGTCTATCGTTCGACCGTAACGAGTCAGTCCGTTTCCTGTACTTAGTCAAAGCACGGACCGGGCACCAGACACTGGCATCACGATCAAACCTTGTTAACTTCGGTATTATGATCGGTTTGCCGGGATATTTCAAAGATTGATTCTTTGACATAAACTCTGCTCTTGGCAGAAGACGCAGACCCTCTCCGGAGACAATAAATCGGTCCCTCTCTGCCGAAAGCGCATGGATCTCACTGCGCCTTCTAGCCGAGGAAGCTGCCAATAGAAAGACCGCCTTTAAGAGTCAAATGCTTTAGACTAGCCGAACGCAACGGTTCGAAAGGGTGCTTGGCCAGTACATTAAGCACTAAAGATAGACTCCAGGCTGGAATGACTACCGGTTGTCTCGGTCGGAGATTGCTCATTCCCTTCACCATCACATTTAACTGGGCCACCTCTGGACTATCCCTGTTGGCTAGACAAGGGATAACTGATGCCAAAGCTGACTTGTATCCAGCAATTGTGACGGGAGCTAGTCCTGAAAACAACAGCTCACAGAGAGTCTGCTATTTGCTGAATAGTGGATTGAAAGGTATCAATACCCTTTTCTTCACACCAGTCTGCAAATCTGTTAACCTTGTTGTTATATGACTTGAAGGTTGACCTCCTTCTCGCAGCCGCGATGAAATCAGCAGCTTGTCGAGAAAAGCCTTCCGTAGTGGAACGTTGTTTGCTAACATCCACACATGCAATTTGAACATTTCGAGACGCTCGTGAAGGAAGCGTCCCTTGGCCTGGGAGATTATGTTCGGAATATCTGGCAACTGCACTGGGTTTTCCACCAGCAGATCTAGTAGATCCGTGAACCACGCCATGCTGGGCCAATACGGCGCTATTAGCAGGACCAGACACGGTTCCTCCCTGATCTTCACCAATACCTTCGGCAGAAGAATGGTGGGTGGGTACGCGTAAGTGTGCATCCCCCTCCAGCCTATCGCCAGAGCGTCTGTATCGGCGGCATTTGGATCTGGAATCGGCGAGACATAAGTCATGATTTGAGCATTTTCCCTTGTGGCGAACAAGTCTACGTTGGGTTTGCCCCAATGCTCGAAGATCCTTCGTAGAACTGGAGGGTTGAGGGACCATTCTGTTGGCAGAATTCTCTGTCTGTGAGACAAAGCATACGCCAGAAGGTTCAATCGGCCAGGAATGTGAGCTCCAAAACTGGCACCAGTTTTGACAGGGGTTCTGTTCTCTGTTTCCACAGAGACATCAGATACAACTGGATAGGTCTTCGCATTAGAGCAGCGTACGGGATCACCTGCTCCATGGAGACCATCATGCCCAGCATCTGAAGAAACCGCCTCGCCTGAATGTGGTTTCCCACTCGAAAACTCTTGAGGATGGCTAACAGAGACACCACTCTGGGCTCTGATGGGTAAACCCTGCCCTCCTCGAGATCGAATCGCATCCCCAAATAAACGAAATGTTGAGTGGGTGTCAACTCGGATTTCTCCTTGTTGACTATCCAGCCTAGATCTGAAAGTAACTTCAGAGTCAGAGCAGTATCACCGTCCAACCTGGCTGCGGAGTCTACTTTGATCAGCCAGTCGTCTATGTAGGTGTGTAGCGCCACGTTCTCTTTCCTGAGAAACGCTGTCACCGCAAGGACCACTCTTGTGAAAACCCTTGGAGCTGTTGACAGGCCAAACGGGAGAACAATAAACTCCCATACTTGATTCTGAAACGCAAATCTCAGAAACCTGTGACAACTCCTGTTCATTGGAATGTGGAAATATGCATCTTTCAGATCGATCCATACACACCACATTCCCTTCCTCAATCCTGCCATTACCGACCTCAGCGTTTCCATCTGGAACCGAGGCGTATGGATAAACCAATTTAATGGCCTGAGATTGAGTACGGGTCTCCATCCCCCTGTGCTCTTGGGGACAAGGAACATATTTGAATAGAAGCCTGGAGTGTTCTGGTTTGCTGGTTTTATTGCTCCCTTCAGAAGCAAACCTGACACTTCGTTTTGAATGGCTTCTAACTTGTCTGGTTCCCTTGGTACGGGTGTCCAGACAGGTGCCGAACACAGATTCTGTGGCGGAAAGTCCCACCACTCCGGCATGTATCCCTGGGATAACTATCCCAGGACCAGACTGTCTGACGTCACACCTCGCCAAGCCTCGACGAAATGCATGAGCCTTCCACCCACTATAGATGCCTCGACGCCTAACGGGGTTGTCCAGCTCGCGGTCCGCTCCCCCCCCCCCCCCTCTCTTAACGAGAGAGAGAACCATTTCGGTCTTGGCTCGGCATGTCTAACCGGCACCGCTGTTCCTGTCGCACAGGTGCGGTCCAGGCGGATACGAAGGGCGCTCTCGTACCCTCAGGTACGATCCGCTCCCTTCTTTCCGCCCTTTGAGGACTTACCCTTCCCCTTCCCGCCTCTAGGGCGATCCGGAGCAACATTGGGGAGGGTAGGGGCCTCTACAACCTTCCTGGCTTTCTTCGCCGGTGGCGGCTGAGAAAATCCAGACGAAGCAGAAGCCGCACTAGGCTTAGCTTTCGCCTTGCCTTTATGCTTCTTCTGTTTCTTGGAAGGTTGAACAGTCAACGGCTTCCCTACAGCCCCTAGTTCGTGCGCTTGCCGCACTAGCTCCAGCTGTAAGTTTACTGCCAACCGATTCTGCGCAATGCTAGCAGTGTCCTCTAGGATGGCCCGCGCCTGGCCACCCAAGATGCTAGGACCTGTCAGGGGCATCCCAAGAAGACGCTCCCTGACGGCCGCATATGGTCAAGAACCATTTGCCTCCTGGACTTTGTAACACGCGCCTGCACCCTTGCCAGCGCGTCCATAGACAGCACAAGGCCGTCATTTACGCACGAAAGCGCCACAGGTGGCACAGGGTGGCCTGCCCCCGCTTCAGCCCACACCGACTGAAGAAGGCGATAAGAGTGGTTTACAGCACTCATAGCTGCCCTCACACCCTCATCGCATAGGGACAGGACTTCCTCATGGTGTGCCTGGGACTTGTCCACCAGTGCCGGACCGGGGCTCCCCCGCTCCAGCACTCTGGACACCCAGAACCCATCGGTCATCCTCCGTAACCGATGGTACCACACCATACCTGTCGTATTCCCCCCGTGGAATACGACACCTTGCCCGTACCTCCCTGGAGGCCGCAGGGAGCTAGCCCTTGGCCATGAGGTGCTTGCTAAAAATAGCCTCTAACAACTCGATAAACCGTGGATCCAGTCCGGGCTGCGGGCAAGATCCCTGTCCTAATCGATGCAACCGACGGATGGGCGCATCCTCCTCGGCCGTGGCCGAAACCACCGACGGGTCAACCCTGGCTAGCCAAGCCAGAGCCTCCGACCAGTCTACTTCCGAGGAGGACACACCTGTGAACACGTCACCCGTTGCCGCGTTCACGGACCTACCCGCCACGGCCTCCCGGCTAGGAGCCGCGGCTGACACGCCAGGCACTCCGGTACCATACGGTTCCGCCGCCACCCCATGGAACATACCAGTCCATGGAGTAGGCCCGCACGGAAAACAGTGTGGACCCATAGCAGACGCGGAACCGTGGCCAGACACGGGCACCAACGGCGCCCCACGTCTGACCGCCGGACCAGGCAAGATAGGCGAGTACCACGCCTGGCCCGGCACACCCGTCACTGTGTCGGCTGGCATCACACCAACCATCACGGGACCGGTGCCAGATTGGCCTCAACCACGGGCACCATCTTCTCCACCCGTGCCATCACAGGCCGCAGTAACCTCTCCTCCTCGTCTTCAGACCCCCGAAGAGTCGTCCCATGCCTGATGGACCGGCCACCGCTACTGGACCACCCGGAGGTGGCCGCAGAGAGACACAACCCCTCAGGACGGAGCCCGACGGGATTGCCAAGGAGCCGTACGAGACGGCTCCCTCGGTGACCAGTCCAGAACCCTGTCCAAGGACAGGGTCCGAATCAAACATGGGGAGAGACTGCCCTACAACTTTTGGCAGCAGGGACGACACCAACGTGGGCAGAACGCTATGCAAGACACCTTGCCTAGCAGGACGCCGGCGGTGCCATCTCCACCACCTCCGGTTGCAGACGTGGAACGCCCCCACAGGCCGAAACGGACGCTCCACGATTTACTTTCGGACCGCCTGACCCCGTGTCAGACCCAGCCAAATCCTTCTGGGCAAGGAACTTCAACCTTCGGCAGCAGGGACGACACCAGCGTGGGCAGAACGCTATGCAGAAAGCCCTGCATAGCCGGACCAAACCACGCCGGCGGTGCCATCTCCGCCACCTCCACCTGAGGACGTGGAGCCCCTCCCCCCCGCCACCGGCCGAACCGGACGCTCCACGATTTAACCTCGGACCGCCTGACCCCGTGTCAGACCCAGCCAAATCCTTCTGGGCAAGGAACTTCAACATCATATCCGCGGACCACACTGCACACACATTACACCTACTATCAAGGTTACATGCAGTACATCTAAAGCAGACATGGTCCTTAAATAGGACCCGTACGAACTTGTGGCACTCGTCACATGATGGCGGGGCTGGCTTGGCTTATAAATAAGCACAAACCTACAATAAGCATGCGGAATGAGACACGGATGGAAGGCAGAGAATTAATTCTCAAATAATTTGACCATAAATTAACTGTAACCCTCCCGCACCCCACCCCGCAATGTTACAGCAAAGATCGCATTGATTATGACGACAAGAACGAAGCGGGCATTAAATACACCCATAATTGATCCTCCAGGATGTATAACGGAACCAGGAATCATATCGCATAGCATTCGGGGTATATTTACCGTCTAATATAAATTATACTCCTAACGAAAGCCAAAACGATACATGAAGAAACAACAAAATGTAAACAAACTGCTGTAGCACACGGTAAAACCGCAGACCACACATCTTAATCAAGAATTTTGAAACCACCGATCATTGCAAACAGATCGTGATAACACGCAAAACTTGACCATTCCAGTTTTCTGGTACCATTTTTAGTATGCAGCACCCAGAACAAGATGCGCGAATTAATGAAAAAATTTTCTTCACATAAACATCCGAGCACCACGGGTGTGACGTCACCCGCTCGGATCTTACGGAGAACGACGTCAGCCGATATTCGTGTTAAAAATACTGTAGCAAACACCTATTTTCATATCTGCCGATCGCCTGTTGGGGTTAAAGAAGGCGACCATCCGGCATATCTCATTGTTAACACACGTCCCAGATCCTTTGGGGTCAGAAATTGGAACATGCGACACAAAGAAATTTAGAGACCTAAGTCTTTTAACTATGGAATAATAAGGAAATATACGACCTGGTTATCATCGGCGGTATCCATATTATCCAATTATCCTTGCAAGAGAGTCACTAGCTATCACAATCACAGTTAAACAAAGACGTAGATTTTTATTTCTCAATCTTTCCACTGCAAAAAGCATGTATATCTCTTGTTGCTATGCAAAGAAGAATGAGCTCTATGGTAGACGGGTACTCGGCAGTTGGGAGCCGAGTACCCGGTTCCAAGGAGTCGGTAAAGCTTTCAAAGTCTATAGTCCTAGAGCCAGCTGTATATCAGAAGTAACAGAATGGTGAGTATTGATCGAAGGAGAATGGCAGCACCCCTATGCACGAAAAATGTTCAATTTTACCGACTTTATCTAGCGATAGTTGGTTACTCTATTTCCATCTGGTTATTATTCTGGCGCAATTTCATTACACATGAAATCTTTCAAATAAAGCACACTTTTTATCATCCCGGAATTGTCCTTTAAAAGCTTTCTCTGCTACTCATTGAACTGTGAAAAGTAGGTTACTGCACCATATATTTTATAAACAATTCTATAAACAAGCTACAGATACTGGTAAATAATGTGTGTAAATAATTGTAATATGATTACATATTATATAAATTTACTATAAATATACTGTGACTTACCATAAGTGTTTTATCGAGAGATGGCCTAGATGGACGATTCCTGTAAAAGTAAATGAAAACAAAACATGTCAACGAAAGATGGTTGATCTATTTCCAAGCCTCAAATTGGCATAACCATACCCATAGTTGTCATGCTCATTACACAAAATCAAGGTAAACAACTAAAATTAAGCTATGGGAAAATGACTTCCTGGTTAATTTACTGAGAGCTGGCTCAGTCCATGTCAGCAGTGTTTGACCTTTATTGACAAAAGGGCATGGTGCTACATGATGTAAAGAGGCCACCTGGGGCATTTATTATGTAAAATTAAGGCATTTGTTGTAAAATTAATTAAATAAAAGCCCAGTTTTGGTCCCACGTCCCACAACCAGGGCTTTTTAGTACAACCCAAATTTTTTAAATACAAATATTTTAAGTTTTTTCAAGAAATCAAAGGGAACTACTCTGATGATTACAGACACATTCCGTCCAAATGCAATCACAGTCAAGGTCTCATGCAGAGGGATGTATTTTCGAAAGTTGAATTGAATCCATCCTGGCTAACTGCAGTGATCTAACGGAAACCAAATATTTTACGATTTTTCAAGAAATCACGGGGATGGTTCTGGACACATTTTTGCCAATATGCAATCAATCCCCATCGAGGTCTTGTCATAAGTTGATAATTTAAATTTGAAATGAATCCCACCAGGCTAACTGAAGTTATCGAAAGGAAACAAAATATTTTACGATTTTTCAAGTAATCAAGGGGAATAACTCTGATGGAATTGGACACATTTCACCGATATGCAATCCCCGCAGAGGTCTTGTCATAAGGAGATGACATTCCAAATTTTAACTGAATCCATTCAAGCTAAGTGAAGTTATCACATGGAAACCACACATATCTAAAGATTTTTCAAGAAATCAAGGGGGATAACTCCTGTGTGTCTGGACACATTTCACCGAAACGCAATCCCCACCAAGAGCTTACCATAAGGAGTTGACATTCCAAATTTGAAATTAATCCATTAAAGCGAACTCAAGTTATCGAGCGGAAATCCAAATATTTGTATGATTTTTCAAGAAATAAACGGGGATAACTCTGGTGTGTCTGGACACATTTCACTGCTATGCAATCCCCACCGAAGTCTTGTCATAAGTTGACATTACAAATTTGAAATGAATCCATTAAAGGTAACCCCCAACAGACCCCCCTTGCGGGTTGGTCTGTAGTTTTATTAACCACTATAAAACATACTTACCGTTCAATCACTACTTGCTACATCAAGTACTCTGCATTTAGCCACCAGAGTAAGAAGTTTATGCTTGCTTACATACCCCCATATGCCTATTCCATTTTAATATACCCTCAACCAGGCTACTGGTAGGGTACACCCTCAGCATATGCCCTCATAGAGACTGGCACCAGTCTGTACTCACTCCTTGGTGACACCTGTCACTAAGCATGTCCGCGCATGCGCAATGGAGCCCAATAGGAAACATATTCATTTTTCTAAATTTAAGTGCCAAATATTATAAACAGATTCTCAAACCATTCCCACGCGGGGTGGCTGAGGCCAGGTTGTAGTGATTGAACGGTAAGTATGTTTTATAGCGTCTGTTGCGGGTTGTTATTACACCACAAAAACATCTATACTGTTCAATCACTACTTGCTAAACCCGTAGATTTGATCAGTGCCCCACTTAAAACCCCTTGGTGGGTAGAGATTTGAGAATCATTAAACAAGAATAACAAGAGGCCTAAAGGGCCTGTATCGCTCACCTGGACCATAGGCATCTCAATTAGAATGGTCATTAACAATAAGTAAAATTCTAATGAGTTGAGCAGACTTGTAACAAGAAAATAGAGGCCATGTTTCTTTATGTATCAACTTCTCTTGAACAAACTTACTTTAACGGCCCTTAGTCATCAATATCATATCTACAAAATTTTTGCCCAATCCGTTCAGTGGCTCTGGAGATGAAGTTATTTTAAATTTCCTATTGCTTTAGTATGGGAGCTTTTGACAGGAAAATGATCCAAGATGGCCACCAAAACGTTTATCCGACAGATCAGAATACTCAAAAGGGTCCTTCCATGCCAAATCACCTAGAGGTCCCCAGGTGACCATCTCTGATTTTTATTAAATTTCACCCAGATGCACATATATGGAAATGATGCCTGCATGCAAAATTTCATTGCAAAACTCCAATTAGTTTTGAAGTTATGGTTGATTGATTTTAGTAGCCGTGGCACTTTTTTTGCACTCGCGAATCCAGTGAGTAGTTTGGAAGGATTTTTAAACGCTGATAACTTTCTTAATATTGAAGATATTAAGCTGAAATTTGCCCATGGCATCAACATCTTCCAGTAAAATTAGCTTCAATATATTCAATAGCTTACATGAATGATTACATTGAAATTGTGATAGTTGAGTGTAGGGCTGCGCGATATACCGATACCATATTTAAAACCGATATTCCGCACTGACGGTTTCATAACCGATTATATAAAAAAATATCGAAAAACCGAATTGAACATATTTTCAGTTTTTCGTTTGTTAAAAATAAAAGATACTAACGAGCATGAAAAGCGTAATGAATAATAATGGCCAGACCTTCCATTAAGCTACGTTCGAGGCAACTAATAATTTAACGAGGCCCCAATTGCGCATATTGTGTAACTCCATGTAACTCGCTGTACACCGAGAGAAATCAAGCAGCGAATTAATTAAATAAATATCCACGTCTTTTCTCTGATAGTCTCAGATAAATTTGCAATATAAAACACAATGCTAACGCGGGAATTTGTCATTGAAATTTGTATCTGGGAAAACATTTCTAAACAACATAATGCAGTCGTCCCAAAACTAAATCGCCCGAATGCATAAAAATCTCGCCAACAAATATAATGCTGAATACATTTTGCTGATTAGGATACCAGCCCTGATGTGGTGGTGTGATGTGTGGACAAAATTTCAAAGGCCCGTGCAGTGTTGCCCACATCTGATTTTTTGGGGTCCCAAGGACCCCACACCCTCAGATTTGGGGGTCCCACTGTAAAATCTGGGGGTCCCATGGGGTCCTCATCTGAAATATGGGGGTCCCATGTTTTTTTCTTAAAAATAAACACAACACATTGATCTAATTGTAAAGCACTTTATTAAACATGTTGAAAACAGTGCCAGTCATTCCAGTGGTAAATTTTCAAAAATATGTATTCTGTGATCTACAATGGTGGCTAAAATTGATCTATTGAAGGGGCCCTTGTCTATTTAACTAATAACATTTGAACTGCATGTCAATACACAATAACTTAAAGCACTGTACTTGTTTGTTGTCTGATACACCAACCAACCTACATTGATAACCTCGTATGATTAACATTTCCAAAGACCACAACATTAGTAATTAGTAAAGACAACTGCATTAATTTTTCTATTAAACCCTAACTTGCCTTTGGACGAATTGAAAAATTACGAGTATCTGGGGCGAGTTTGCTCAAGGACGACTTGACCTACTTCGATATAATGCGGGCGTATTTTTTATAATTTAACTGGAATGACCAAAAATAGTGGAATACATAGGTTAAGATCAGACTAAACAATAATTTATCAAACATAATCTGTATAAATCAGATTAAACTGCGTAATTAGTGAAAATATATCAGCCAATAACCGGATATGTCTAATTCATAGGGAGTAACTATGTAACGCGATTGCGGATTGGTTGAAGCATAGATAACGCATTAACGTGTATCCAATAAGGACGCTTGTATCAGAGCTTTGAGCTACACGCTGTTTGGAAAAAAATCAATATTTTAACGCATGCCTACCTGTAGATCGATGATATCGTTGAACATCGCTGCTGGGATGAGCTTTTTAGTTGAGAAATTGGGAACACCTAACGATCGAGTATTGCTAAACATTATAAACCACTAATCCATCAGTCAATCAATCAGCCGCTATTGCTAAATAAGACGGCTTATAGCGCGTATTGATACCGTTATTCAAACAGCAATACAAAGACATCGCCGCTACTCTGTCAAATGACCATTCAAATGTAAAAGATATCACAATATCTTCCATATATTCCTTCATCCATTTAGATATTTTGATACGTAAATAGAAATAAATATTTTGCCTGTAAGTCGTTGCTGCTTTAGGCAAGTAGGCATGCACAAATTAATTTCAAAATATTCAGCAGATTAGTGATAACAACGTTGTGATCTGTCCAATGTTCTGAGCTGTGAAAGGGTTAAGACGCCCAGACACGTTTGTATACGCTTGATCAGTTGTATTGGATTTCTCAAGCGTGAGTTGCTCTAGAGGGCGATTCCGCTGTTATCCAATCAAATACTGATACGTCATACTGACGATTAGCACAACAGACAGAAACATGGCGGGTATTTTTGCAATTTGTAGGCCGAACAAGGCGACTAACATCGGGCTTGTAAACTCTTTACGTATAAAAAATTAGATCAAATGGAATACTAAGGATGATTTGGGGATTGTGTTTACAATTAAATGTGGTGGTTGAATCTGATTTATGAGCATTAACAACTTGTTGTGCAAGAAAACATACAACAAATCATAGTCTTAAACAACGCAGTACGTTCGTTTTTATTCAACACACAATACATTAGGTATATTTTTTAAAGTAAAAACATGCACAAATAAATATACACACATGATAATATAATCGATAATTAAGCACACACCAAAGTTACCAGTTTCCGTTACACTTTTTCACTGCGTCCCTCGTGCGTCCTCGGGGATGCAGAGGGTTAATTTGTATGCGTCCCTCTGCCATTTTTATGCGTATATACGCGCAAAAGGACGCATAAGGGCAATTCTGCCCGTGCATACACATGGATATCGCATTATCGGCTGTCCTCAGGAATGCTAAATCATGTGAGAAGAGTAGACTCCTCAGTACAGCATCAGTGACACCATTGGTGGTGGAGTACGGTAAGATACACACCCTTACAAAAAGCGGTGGCAAGTGCTTGTGACATCATCTCAAATTTATATGATGTCAAAAGTGTGATGGTATTCTCTGCATCAAGCTGATACAACAATACACATGTACTGCTCCAAGTATTGCCGATAGCGATACGTCTGCTCATTAATATTATGCATGGAGTGATGATCATGGACTATCTCATTATAAACATTAGTTTTGCACGATTCTAAATGTATCTACACTGTCAACCCATCTCTGTGTGTGACTTGTACATTACATCGTTGAACTTTGTGAAAATAAATTGACATTTCTTACCCTACTGCTTTAGGGGTGAGCCAATGATGATGATCCCCAATCGTGGCTGGAATTCCATATATGTATTATTGTATAAAGATAGAAATGGCCAATATTGTCATTTTAAAGACATGCGCTTTTGAGAGAACTACAAGGAAATATTGTTTTACGAATAGAATGTATATATTAATTTAATACATTTAAATCTATGTACTTCATACATGTACAAACCTGGCCGCTAAATTGGGCTTCTTTCCTCGTTTCATCATAGACATTTTTGAAGGTTTTTGCAAAAGACTTTCCCGGAAGTTTAGCTGGCGACGCTCACATAACTCTGCAGATGGGTATGCACTTAATCAATTTAAACCAACGTTCTGATAAAGTATGCAAACAAATCGTTAAAGAATACGTGATTTCTAATTTTGTTCGCTTTCACGAGGGAGCTGGGCACATTCCGTCAATGCTTGATAAAAACATGGCCGATAGACATCGGAACTATTTTGTGATGTCATGGACATGTTCATATTTTCAATTTGATAACTGTTGATGACACAATTCAGGTTATGGCTCACCATATGTTGTATTTTGAATTTGAAAAATTTATACCAATTATAAAATTCAGAAATAAATGGATTTTCATAAAAGTCAGGGAACTATATCTTCACGCGGAAATTTCAGTAAGAATAGCGCAGGTGTAAAAATATTCATCCGCATTTTGTTAGATTTAGTGTGTGACATTTTGCGTCAAAAGATCTATCATTTTTTTGGTTTTAAGTTGCATGGTTTATTTCATTATATGGCAATTATTAGCTCCGGGTGTTAATGACAGATTTAAGTGGGTGAATTTCGGATCTGTAAATTTTATTTTTTGGGCCGTGTTAGCTTCCTAACAGGAAATGCAAGATAGACGAGTCTAAGCATGCGCGTTTCAAACTCCCTACTGTCAGGCATAATCCTGAGACCGATTCCAATTGTTAGAACTCGGGATATCGATTCCAATTTCTAGGACTCGGATAGGAACGAATGCGTGCCAGCATTCGTATCTTTCGATCGCTATCTCTCCTTCGATACGAGATCGAGAAAAGTGTGTGTATGATGAGCCTAACCAGAAAAAAACAAACCATCAAATTCGAAGTCACGGGGTTTTATATAGACCTACGGTCGTCTAACTCCCAAAAATTGCACTCACTTCTTCTACACTGAGGTATTTGACTGCAATCACTGGTAAATCACTGACTACACACTAAAAGGAACCAGTCTAAGTGTTGTTTCATCAGTAAAGTACTTGGGCGTCCACATCACCAATGACCCCTGCTGGAACAAACACATCACAGATCTGCAGCAAATCATACAGAACCTTAGGACTATTGCGGAGAAATTTATCATTCTGTTCCCAAGAAATCAGACATACGTGTTCAAGTTCAAGATTATTTATTTTGATATAGAATATACATTTACAGTTTCACAACAGGTAGTCCACCAAAGGCAGAGCTTATGTGGCGGTGGACCCCCTACATATACAACAATATAGGACATAAGAATACTGAATACATAAGGTTAACATGTTATAGTTAACTGTCTCGCTGCCAAGCCTCTGCAGTCTACATTTTCCATGGGGCCTAACTCAGGCCACCAGCAACTTTCAGTCAAATTGTTTCCAAAATACTCGGCCAATCCAGAGTCATTGCCAATTGGAATTATTGTCTGGTGGCTTGCAGCTGTCTAACAGTTAATAGGCGTATGATAATTTACAACACATTTACAGGGAAAGACATGACAGAGGGATGTGTGTTTATCTTGCTTAAGTTCATAATTCTATACATATTCTTATTATCCTTGACAAAGTATTAGAATCTTTTTAGGCTGTGATGGTAGAGGTAGTAGTTTGGTAGTTACCATTATGACAGATATTATTATTATTATTATTAATATTATTATTATTATTATTATTTGTTCTGGTGACTGGGTGCAAGTATGAGAATAGCATGCCATGATGGTGAGTGTTTTCCAGAGTCTAGTAGTTTTCAATATTCTTCTTTTTGATACTCTGCTTAAAAGACTGTAGCTTTATGATGTCGGTGCGTGTGCATGTGTCTGTATTATTCCATAACTGAATTGCTTTGTATGAGGATTTTTGTTGTGCTGCTTTTGTTTGGTGGTGTGTTGAGTGGAGGTTATTTCTTGGTCTTGTGTTGTGAGGATGCAATTGTGTATTGAGCGTAAAGATGTTAGATAAGGATGAGGGTAAGTTGTCATTGTGGAAGTCCCTTAAGATTATGTATAATTGGAGCCTTCCAATGTCCTCAAGTTTTAAGACCTTTTCTGATTTAAAGATATCCTGGCCACCTGCTGTTTGTGAAAATAATTTTAATAGATTGCTTTTGCAGAGATTTTAGTTTTTTTAGTCTAGCTTCAGATGTATTAGTCTCGATAGCATTGCAGTAGGTGATGTGAGGAAGTGTCATTGTGCAGTACAGGTTTTAAATAATATTAGGTGTTAGATAGGGTTTCAGTCTGCAAATGATGCCAATGCTTTTTGCTACCCTGGTAGTAATGATTTCAATATGCTTCTCAGATGTTAAATTTTTGTCCAGATAGACTCCTAAAAACTTAGCATATTGTGCTTCTTGAATTATCTGGTTGTCGATATAGAGGTTTGGGAGAGCTATTTCTTTTAGTTTCTTAGATTTTGTGAATAATATATAATTAGTTTTTGATACATTTAAGGACAATTTGTTTACTTTAAACCAGTCTATTAATTTCGCCATTTCATTATTGACATTTTTGTATAGAATTTCTATATCCTTGTGGCTGCAGAAAGCATTTGTATTGTCTGCAAAAAGTATTTGTGAGAGATGTTTGCAGACTTTCATTCATATATAGGAGAAACAGCAGGGCCCAAGAACTGAACCTTGGGGAACACCAAAAACTATATTTTTGTATTCAGAGATAGCCCCATTGAATTGTACACACTGTTCCCTGTTTGACAGGTAACTCTATGCCCAGTTCAATGCAGTACCTCTTATTCCATAGTATGCAAGCTTTTGCAGTAAAATTGTATGATCAATTGTATCTGTAACTCGCCGGGTAGTGTCGGGCCATTCCGGTGTATCATGTCGACTCGCCTCGCCGCAAGTGCACGACGAGTGATGACGCTGGTTAGCATCCGGTCTCGGGGTGATGGACCTTGTACGAGACTGCCCTGCGGGAAACAAAAACTGGCTCATAAGGCCGGTGGAACTCAATCATTCCGGTGGGGCCATGCGACCATCGCCGCGAACGTTAAACACAACGGTCTCATCCCACGAGTTTGTGTCACCAGTATGCCTGTCCATAGCAATTTCGTGATCTATGGACTTACAAGATTTGATTTGGTGACCTAAAAATATAAGTCTATACAATGAGTTTACTATAACAATTAAAAATATGCTAGATAAAACTACAATAAGAGCATACGAAAATACGAGACATAGAGACAGGTAGATGAACGTCTAGACATGGGGCTCCCAGAGGTACCACACAGACTCGTAGGTCCGCAGAGGTATCCCCATATGGGAGGCTCCCGTACACGAGACTTAACTAGTTAACTTAATATGTTATTATACCTCTAAGCCGAAAGGAAGAAGGTTATCTCAGACGAAAAGTGATGTGCCTTACGCGGGCACTACTCCTAATGCAAGCGTGGACCGTCGTCGCTGAATCCTTGCGGGAGGCAAGTCTCGGGAAGGTGTCGCCGCTGCTTAAAGCGGAAGAAGAAAGGTAGGTAAAAATGGGCCTACCCTAATATTTCAATCAAAAATGCTTTAGAAAGAAAAGACCATACCTAGTGAGAGTATGACTATAGGGATGCGTACTGTTCTATGTGAAGATGGGATGGAGGATTCCCGATGGATTCCCTTGTCACCGTCTTATGTAGTTCTTGGGATGCTGTATTAGTAGTTGCCGCTTTATTTCTGCGGGCCTTCTGCTTGGCTTAATTCCTTTTAGTTGTTTTTAGAACAAGAATTAATTTAGGCCGCAACTGGCAGATATCTACCTAGCTATTAGCACGGCTGTCACAGAGAACAGATGCCCTAAGACATCAATACTAGAGACAGCGCTCATACATGTTACGTAGCAGGATTTCCAAATTGGATAAGAATCCGGACATCCCACCCCGCAACCACATAAAACATTACCAGACATGGGTTACATTTCACAAAAGCATTATTAGACCATTTCTCCTATCATTATGGTGGGGGTAAAAAAGACAAATTCGCACCGTAAATGTCCTTCCCGCAAGGGCGTGGCAGATATAAATATCATGCTCAGACATTTTAACAGAATTCAGTGGGTATGCGCATCTCGCCCGTCACCGAGTCCTATGGAACTAACTGTTTTACCTGTCATTAGGTTTATATACAAGTTGCCAGTTTTGCATTGCGGTGCGGGAGGATTGTCAGTAAATAAGATAATAAATAATACATGTGTTTTCGCAGTGCTTTCCTACATTGGCTTAAAGTGCTAACTACTAAGTATCAGAAGATACCACTGACACCCTTTGGCCTTCCCGGTGTGGTTCCCTGTCCCCGCCATGCCTGACGGACGCCCAGTTCCCCACACAGGATGCAGCCTAGGCTAGGCGCCTTTCCTTACATGCCCGAGATAAAGACCTGTCCAAGCTATGGGGCCATAATCCTGGACAGAGTCAAGATGCACACTGACGATTCTCGAGCCGAGCGAACACAGTACTGGGCACCAATAGGGTCATCTTGGCAAGGGGCCATAGCCCCGCATAGACCGTACCATGGAGGCGATGTCCGCTAGATGCATCGCAACTAAGGCTCTCACGTAGATCGTACTTTTACGTAATTTTATCTGAGAGGCCCTGTGCAGATCGTACTTAGGCAGATCATCCGCCCCATGGGTACCTGGGCGCCAGACTGCCCCACTCGTCCGGCAAGTGACAGATTACATCTCACACACACATACCCTCCTGCTTCCCAAAGAAACACTTTTCATGTTTCTCTGATCACAGGAGGCATGACTCGCAATATGAACGCTTGCCATGGCCTGACTGTACATTGAGCCATCTTGACCACTCATAACCAGAAACGGGTTGATGAACTGACATGATCAAGACGGCCAGCCGGGGACCCAGTCGATAGCGATCACCATCTGAGCTCATGCTCAGGGGCAACAGATGGTCTGATCCGTACCTATCTGCCAACAGAGTACGACCTTTGACCGTTTTCTCCGGCCTTGCCTGCAGGACATCTCTGACAACCGTTAGCATAATTGCAGAGATTTGTGCCCTGGGTGTGGACTGTCATCCACGTACCACGCATGGTCCACTTACTATTGCCAAGTTCAGCAGCCCGAACAATGCACTGACTAGACGGTACCACAGTAGGATGTTAATTTATCCTTCGTTAGACACGGAGGCCTTCAGTATCTCCTCTGCACTATACACCCTTGTTTTTACGTGTCCCCGGACCCTCGCGGCCCCACTGCCGCCTGTTTCCCACAAACCTTTGAGGAGCCTATCCCTCTTTGTCACGGGAATGTGTATGTGACACCACACCGTAGCCATCACCGCTCGGAAACCCCAATATTTTCCCAGAGTCGGATCAGCCCATGGTGCGGATGGGGACATCCAAACAATTAATAAGCCACAAGGCTGAGTGGAACACGAAGAGAGACAAAATCTGACTTATGAGTCTTACCGGAGTGCGGGGCTAGATTATCGCATTACCGGAAGAGAAGAGTATATTACACAGTATGTAATGACAAAAGTGTCTCTAATCATTTCGAACTTATCCTATTGAGCTGAATAGAAAAGGTTTAGTCGGTAGCATGCCAGGCTAAACAGAGTTATAGCATGGACAGCGACCTCCATGAAAAATTGTTGGTGGCGGGAGAAAGTGTTGCATATATAAGTGTTTCCTACGTGCACAGCAGTCCTATATTTTCTATGAATAAACAAAACATATGAACAGATAGCCACTGGCCATATATATCATAATCTAACCAGAACAATCAATACGGTGTCAAATGATCAAGATATATATAACAGTACAGGTTAACGAACCTACTATAGTGCGGAAAATGAGAATAATTATCAACAAATACAGAAATTATAACTAGCGGTCCTAAGACTGTTACGGTGCTTTTTAGTCATCGGGACCGTTATTGCGGATACACTATAATTAACAAAACCTATATAGAGAAATAATTAAACTGTGAAGTATAGTTACTTGAATACTTGGTAGTCATTCCTAAGTTAGGCTACCGTGTTACTGAAATTGATACGTTGATCCGTAGTCGACGTGAAATGATGTGCTCTCCGGAAGCTGGAAAGTTCCCTCAGGTTGGTTCCCGCAAGCTGTTTTCCGCAAACAAGACTTCCACAAGAGCACTCATGGCGGGAGTGCATCGCTTAGTGCTGTTGGCCTAATAGAATGTCTAATGAGCAGTCAGTAAAAGATACGATAGTACTACATGGTGAAGAAAGTTCCCGTACACCGATGGCATGGATGGAAAGGGTAAACAACCCGTCACTAGTGGGGGGTTGTCAGAGGCAAACGAGGATACAAAACAATGCTTTACGGTGCTGGGTATGTCAGCCAGCTCTGAAGATGCACCGGGCAGAGTTTACTTGCTGCGGTCGAAAGTTGAAAGAACCGACATGATATGTGTGCGGCGGCGATTGAAATACCACTTTTGGGTGTGGCCGGCAGATCCGGTGAGTCATCCATCAAAGAACATCCCGTCTCTACATCTGTAGACTGAGATATTCTGGCCATAAAGGCCTCACCACAAATTTGTGTTCCGAATGTAACTCCCGTAAGTAGGGAGTCTACAAAATTGTTTTTACTGCAGTGGGTTGGCTACTGGTAGCTACGGGAACGCGACGGAAACTGAAGCCATATGTGTAATATCTGTCGATCGTAGCTAGTACAGCTCCAACCTGTTCGGCCCCTGGCTGAGGATGCTCTCGATCACTGGATCGCTTCTCCTTTTATGCTCCTCGTGACGTCACAGTCATATAATCATCGTTCGAGCGACAGCCAATCAGTGCGCAGCTAATAATTGTGTAGTCGAATGTTCTAGAACATTCTAGAAACTTTGCGTCCACGTGGTTATGACGTCACGGCAATATTTTGAAGATAATCATAAAGAGTTTTTCCCTGGATAACTCAGAGCCATTTCTCAACCGATTTTGAAATGGTTTGCAGATTTGAAAAAGCCCGTTGAATTCTGGTCTAGATTAATGCCAGATTTACCAGGAACAGGCAATCAATAATGATTACAGGGTACCATCTCGGTACACTAAAAGCGGCATCCTATCTAGGTCGTAACTACGCGCTCCATATAAACAGCGTCCTAGCGTGCATGCGCATCATGCGTATTAACGAACTTAGTGGTTTTTCGACACGCTATCTCTCCCATATGCCTATATATGCTACCCAGAGGGGCATGTTCAGGAAACGAATCCAGGATGGGTGGCGTGCATCCAGTTCAGCTGGTACGGCCGGCATCCGACTGGTCGATCCAAACTACACCACCCCCTCCTAGTTTGACATCCGTGGCAAACGATCGCGCATGTCGGATGGACGTACACTAGGCGGTGATTATAGACTTCCTGTGTAGGAGTGTGGCCGGAGAGGAGTAGTTACGCATTAGACGCGTATTCAAGAGACAGAGCACATAGGGGTGCCAAGAGGAGGGAGGCATACGTTTAGTTTTTAATTTTGACCTGCAATTATTTATCCAGGCCTTTCTTTTTTTCTTTGTTTTGTTACTAATATTACGGTGCGTGTTATAACTTTATTTAGTAGATGATTCTAAACAATAGCTCGCATGGGTATTCTCTTTGAGTGTGGATAATCATGATCTCCACAAAGAACACCTAAGCTCCAACGTACCACAATTTAAATTTGTAAATATATATAAAAATATAATAAGAAAAAGATAAGGTATATCTAGACCATGTAACATACCCTTACGAGGTATTTATTTATTAATCACACCATATTACTTGCGCACCCCGGGTAAATAAACGGGTACGCAACACGTATCACTTAGCATTATCATTATATAAAATATCTATTTGCGGCCCGTTATTGCGGGTCCACAACGGTCAGCTCTCGCTGGCCTCATATCCATCCTGACGTCTGAGACAGGAAGAAAAAAAATAAGAAAAATAAGATATATATAATAATAATAATATAAGAATTGGTTTATCAGGCAGCCTCAGCGTAGCTGAGACTGCATGACGGGATTGTGACGTTATTGCACTGTGGAATATTGTATTCTTTACGTTGCACACGATGTTCTTACAACCTCGGAGTCCGCAGTGCTCATTTCGTGTGAGACAACCGGGCACTGAAGTGTGCGGCTGTGTCGGATAACCATAGTCATCCTAAGGACGGGATTCAATTGATCTAACATATAATAAGAAGAAAAGTATTTTAAAAATAAGTAATAATTAATACATTTCCACGAATCACCTATTGATATTTCTGCTGAATTACATATGATCACACCACTGCAGCGAAATTTCCCCATTGAGTCTGGGTCCCGCGACTGGCGGTGGTGGATCGCGGTGGATGCACTGTCATTGCTGAGATGCTTTCACTATTATTATTATTGGCACTGTCTGAAACATCCGAAGTGATGGTGGCAGAAATATGCGTGTCCATTATGTCTCTCACAGTTACCACTGGTTCCAATATATTCATCCGTACAGCAGTGGTGATACTAGTGGTTGCCAATGTTGCTGATGCGGTGGTGATGGACACTGTCGTGGTGGTCGCTGTGAGCTGTGCTGTAGGCTGAAGTCGTAGTACGGGAGCTGATACGGCGGGAGACGACATCTTCTGAAACTTAGCAGACTTTAGTAGACGACTTGCAGTGATGTTAGGCACGGCCTGGATATCCTGTGTGTGGGCGATCCGTCTCTTTCCCGCATATAGATGTTCCGGCGTTGTTCCCTTTCTGATTGCGGGGTCAGAAAGGCGAGGAGGCGGATGCTGAATGACACGGGTCGGAGGTACACTTACTGTCACAGGCTGCGACGGTCCTTGTCCTTCGTCTATGGAAAGTTCAGGTGGAGATGGAGACTGCGGGTAACTTGGAATGTCCATTTCCAAAGGTGTCGTAATTACCACTGAAATCGGTTGACTGGCTAACACTGTTTGAGATACTATGGTGGCGGGTGTAGTGACCATAGCCGGATGGCTAATAACCGATGCGAGTGCTGCCGAACTAGATTCTGCAGGAGATTTTCGCTTCTTACTCTGTTTCAGGACCGGTGTGGATGAAGTGACAGGTACCGGCGTAACACCTCCAGACATGGCTGCGGGCAGGATTTCACGTCTGGCTGTCGGTACATTGCTTACTGTAGCCATGGGAAGACAATGGCTAACGGGATATCTAGGAGTAGTGTTCTTCGTGCGGGCCATTTTCTCGGTCAGGAGAACTTTAACCGGGATCCGAGATTCGAAGCGGGTGGCTAAAACGGCACGATCCTCATTCTCTTCCCCAGGAACTAACCTCACTTCCAACACACGGTGATGATAACGGAGTGCGTGTGTCACCCCGTAGCGAGTGTGGAGATACTGGCACATCACACAAAAGGCTGCCTGACTGGAAAAGATGATCCTTATTAACATGAAGGGTGCGGTCAGATTTCCTAGTGAAAGTTCTGGTAATGGCTCTCCGCTAGCTAACAATGAGTTACATGGGGACTGCTTTGAAACTGGTACCGATTCTTCTTCAGATGAATCCGACAACGTTAAATCTTCAAGGAGTGACATATTGTTCAGGAGTGACATATTGTTCCCGCATGGTAGTTAGTTGCGGGAACTTTATTCAAAACCTAATGCCCTATCTCTTCATGGTTTATAACTTTCCAGGCCAAATATAATAATGAAATAATAAGAAGAAAAACAGCAGAATTTTGTTTGCGACACGAAAGAAGTCTAATGCTATGTTCTTCCCTTGTGTCGAGTTTTGACGGGAAGACAAAGTTTCAGAGCGTGATTCCTCCTTTTAAACTATTTGGTGATGTCGCAGGCGGTGGATGACCACACGTAAAAGTTTTAATAGGTGATTCGGTCATCCTTATATGAATGTTTCCTCGTTTTCCGGCCTGGGCATCATAGGATTAATTCCTCCCATATAAAGGGAGGACTTTTGATTATAGGAAGAATAGCTCATTAAACCCGTCTTTATTTCGCACGTTTAACAGCCTCTGATCAACATGAAAACGTGGTACTACTTTTTCTTGACAGAGCCTCGCCTTTTAATTAGTGTGAGGCACTTCTCCCGGTTGGATGCTTATAAACTTGCCTATTTAATTTTAGGCTGGAGTGCCAGATGTGGTGTGTGGGAGCCAGGTGACGTTAGCGGTAATCTCCCAGACTCTCGCCACTCCTTCATCACGCTGTGGTAGTCGCGTCTTTGGGCGTCTCTTTTGTTTAAAGCGTTTGATCCAACTTACTGGAAATAGCAGTAAATGTCACATGGCTCTAAAAAGCAGGTGGCTGATCGGAAGCGTGTATGCTGTCTATGGCGACGGCCAAAATGCTGGTGTGAGGTGTAGTATGTTGGCGAGGCTAGAGATAGAAATATATATGTTACATCTTTATAATGTCCCGTATTTGCGCGAGTTCTTTAACATGCGTCTTAGTAGGTGTCTGTAATAGGTAGTTGTCAGCCCGTGTTGATTATAGACTGGAACGCAAGGAAGAGAATTTTTTTAATTCTCGTAATTTTACTGTCAGATTTTTGATGCTGCTTTACCAGCCCGTGCGCTAATGATCTGTAGCACGGTAGACCAGTTGTGCTTTTAATCAAAAATTTAACAGTAAAGTTGTATGTAATTTTGATGTGTGGTTTAAACAGTTCTATTCATGCGGTAGATCAACATTACTGACCCCGTCAAGATAGCTGTGTTTTCCAAGCGGGAGGGCTGGCCAGGCATACTCCTCAATGGGTAGAACTAGCTCCTGTCCCGGCCTAGACCAAACACATTAGTACCATTTTAATAATGGTTAAATTACAGTACAACTCGCAAAAATGTGTGACACAGTTATTACAATTACAATGCGATCGTTCGGAGATTGCGAATACATGCAGGATCTCAGTGTCTGTGTTTCTGTCATGTTGGTGATTTGAATCTGATACGCGTGACTGGTTTTCTGTGGACGGTACTTGCGCTGTGGTGAAGGTGACGTGTTTATGGCTGCCAGGTGCGGGAGGTGGGAGGGAAAGGCGGCGTGAATGTCAACTTTATCAAAACCTGTGGGTATCTCACTCTGTAATGGCCGAGCCCGTGGGCGGGACAGAGTTACTTTAGAGCGAAGATGACCTGTTGGATGTTGTCGTAACTTTGATCAATCCATTGTCGAATTCAACTTTTCAGTAACAAAATCCTACTCGTGACTGACGACAATGCGGGCATCTTGCTCTCTTAATAATAACGACTGTTATTACGTGTAGATGAAGTATTTAGTTTAGCTGTTTCCGTACGACGTCGGGAAAAAGGGAAAGGGGGAGGATCATTGGACAAATGTCCTCCCGTGATGCGTACTGTAGATGGCTGTAGTGCATTCCTGATATCCATATGATCAGTTCTCCCGTAACTGGATAAGGTGTGTGCGGGAGATTTGTTGGCTGCTGTCTGTTGATGATAATGCTGTTGTCGGGATGTCCGGGCTGCTGTATGATGCCAGTATTATAAGCGAAGTGGGCACATTCCAGTTTTCCACGCTGGTGAACGCCAAGTCTGTTGTTATTTGCGGTAGGAATTTATTGCGGGAATATTTATGTCTCTTCCGGTAATTAATTAAGACCGATAGGTGCTGCTAAATTCTGTTCTTGCCGATGTTGAATGTCTCCGTTATGCTGAGTATAACTGTGCAAGTATGTGATGTACGGGCAATGATGAATTGATGCATCCAGTCTTGAATGCAGGTGTGTTCTTGTAGGTGTTGACGTTATGTCTCTTGTGTGGTGTTCTGACTGCTCATGGGGGAGTATGGTAGGCCAATTGGCTGGGGCGGCCTTTGGATAAGGGGATGTGGTCATCTCCCATTACACGATGGTTGGTGTCCTGTCGTAATTTTTAGACACCGGGAAAATTCGAGCCGAGAGTCTGCTGAACAGGCTGCTTCCCTGCCCACCATGGGGGTTAATGTTGGTCGGTGCGGTGCGGGATGGCACCTCTGTTGCAGCAGTCTCTCTCATATCTGAAGATTGACGGTCAACAGACAACGAGTGGAGTGTGAAATGGACTGGGCTGGTGATGTCCGAACTTGGTGTGTAGATAAGGGACGCGAATTGGAGTGATGGCGGTGGTGGGACTACTGGAGAGGGTCACTTACACCCTTTGGCCTTCCCGGTGTGGTTCTCTGTCCCCGCCACACCGGACGGACGCCCAGTTCCCCACACAGGATGCAGCCTAGGCTAGGTGCCTTTCAGTATATGCCTGAGATAAAGAGACCTATCCAAGTTATGGGGCTATAAGCCGGGACAGAGTCAAGATGCACACTGACGACTCCCGATCCGAGCGAACACAGTACTGGCCGCCAATAGGGTCATCTTGGCAAGGCGCCGTAGCCATCATAGACCGTACCACAGAGGTGATGTCCACTAGATGCATCGCAACTAAGGCCCTCGCGTAGATCGTACTTTGACGTCATTTTATCTGAGAGGCCCTGTGCAGATCGTACTTAGATAGATTATCCACCCCATGGGTACCTGGGTGCCAGACTGCCCCACTCGTCCGGCAAGTGACAGATTACATCATCTCACTCGCATACCTTTCATGTTTCTCTGATCACAGGAGGCATGACTCGCAATACAAACGCTTGTCATGGCCTGACTGTACATTGAGCCATCTTGACCACTCATAATCAGAACTGGGTTGATGAACTGACATGATCAAGACGACCGGCCGGGGACACATGCGATAGCGATCACCATCTGAGCTCACGCTCAGGGGCAACCGACGGTCTGATCCGTACCTATCTGCCAACAGAGTACAAACTTTGACCGTTTTCTCCGGCCTTGCATGCAGGACATCTCTGACAACCGTTAGCATAATTGCAGAGATTTGTGCCCTGGGTGTGGACTGTCATCCACATACCACGCATGGTCCACTTACTACTACCAAGTTCAGCAGCCCGAACAATGAGCCGACTAGACAGTACCACAGTAGGATGTTACTTTATCCTTCGTTAGACACGGAGGCCTTCAGTATCTCCTCTGCACTATACACACATGTTTTTACGTGTCCCCGGACCCTCGCGGGCCCACTGCTGCCTGTTTCCCGCGAACCTTTGAGGAGCCTATCCCTCTTTGTCACGGGAATGTGTATGTGATCAAGATGTATATAACAATACAGGTTAATGAACCTACTATAGTGCGGTTAGCAACACTGAGGAAAATGAGAATAATTATCAACAAATACAGAAATTATAACTAGTTCCTTTTAGTCATCGGGACCGTTATTGCGGATACAATATAATTAACAAAACCTATATAGAGAAATAATTAAACTGTGAAGTATAGTTACTTGAATACTCGGTAGTCATTCCTAAGTTAGGCTACCGTGTTACTGAAATTGATATGTTGATCCGTAGTCAACATGAGATGATGCGCTCCCCGGAAGCTGGAAAGTCCCCGCAGGTTGGTTCCCGCAAGCTGTTTTCCGCAAACAAGACTTCCGCAAGAACACTCATGGCGGGAGTGCATCGCTTAGTGCTGTAGGCCTAATAGAATGGCTAACAAGCAGTCAGTAAAAGATACAATAGTACTACATGGTGAAGAAAGTTCCCGTACACCGATGGCACGGATGGAAGGTGTAAACAACCCGTTACTAGCGGGGGTTGTCAGAGGCAAACGAGGATACAAAACAAAGCTTCACGGTGCTGGGTACGTCAGCCAGCTCTGAAGATGCACCGTGCAGAGTTTACTTGCTGCGGTCGAAAGTTGAAAGAACCGACACGATATGTGTGCGGCGGCAATTGAAATACCACTTTTAGGCGTGGCCGGCAGATCCAGCGAGTCATCCATCAAAGAACATCCCGTCTCTACATCTGTAGACTCACATATTCTGCCCGTAAAGGCCTCACCACAAATTTGTGTTCCGAATGTAGCTGTTAGTATTCGTGAACAATTATCAGAAGTTCCAAATTACTCCCGTAAGTAGGGAGTCAACAAAATTGTTTTTACTGCGATGGGTTGGCTACTGGTAGCTACGGGAACGCGACGGAAACTAAAGTCATGTGCGTAATATCTGTCGATCGTAGCTAGTACAGCTCCAACCTGTGCTCTCTTTCACTTGATCGCTTCTCCGTTTATACTTCTCGTGACGTCACTGGCGCAGGCTTCATCCAATCATCGTTCCAGCAACAGATCGTTCGAGCAACAGCTAATAATAGTGCAGTCGAACGTTCTAGAACATTCTAGAAGCTTTGCGTCCACGTGGTTATGACGTCACGGCAATATTTTGAAGATAATCATGAAGAGTTTTCCGTAGATAACTCAGCCATTTCTCAACCGATTTTGAAATGGTTTGCAGATTTGAAAAGCCCGTTGAATTCTGGTCTAGACTTATGCCAGATTTAACGGGAACAGGCAATCAATAAGGATTACAGGGTACCATCTCGGTACACTAAAAGCGGCACCCTATCTAGGTCGTAACTACGCACTCCATATAAACAGCGTCCTAGCGCATATGCGCATCATGCGTTTTAATGAACTTAGTCGTTTTTAGACACGCTATCTCTCCCATAGGCCTATATACGCTTATGGCTCTACCCAGAGGGGCGTGTTCAGGAAACAAAATCCAGGACAGGCGGAGGCTTTGGAAAGATCCAACAATACACCTAGCATATGTTCATTATTCTCAAGGGAGGTTGATAATTTTTCTATCATATCCACAATGGCAAGCATAGTAGTGTTTTTCTCTGAAACCATATTGGGAAGGATATATGATTGAGTTTTTGTTTACATATTTAGTAATTCTACTAAAATACAGTTTATCTATCAGTTTTGAGAAAAGTGGAAGTACCGAGACTGGCCGATAATTAGTAAAGTCAGATGCATCTTTAGCTTTGTATATCGGTGTCACATGTGCAACCTTTAATCTTGATGGAAATACTCTCTGTGTAAGTGAGAGATTACAGATGTAGTCCAGTGGTGTTAGTATTTCAGTTACACAGTGTTTAAAGATTTTGAATTTGAAATTATCGATTCCAGAACTTTTAGCTGTGTTAATTTGCATTAGTATTTTGTAAATTTCACGAGTATCTGTTGGATTTAAGAAAATAGAGTGTTGATACCTACCTGTTAGAAAGTCCTTTACATGTATGTTCGAGCTGGGTTGAAATTTTTGTGATAAATTAGGACCAATGTTAGTAAAAATACTCATTAAATTTGTCTGCTATTTCTTTTTTGTCGTTAATAACTGTATTATTATAAATAAACTGTGATGCTTCAGTGCTGGGTTTTTTTCTTATTTAGTAAGGATTTAATCAGTTTCCATGTTTCCTTTATATTATCTTTTAGTTCATCAAATTTATTATGAAAATAATTTATTTTTGCTGTCCTAATTATCTGATTTAGCATGTTTCTATATTTCTTGAACTGTGAGTCATTATACTTTGTCGGATATTTAATAAAATTCAGATATAACTTGTTTTAGTTATCAATCCTCTTGTAATCCAGGGTTTAGTAGGATTTTGTTTAAATTTCTTAATGTTTTTAAGTGGAAAGGCAGATTCATAGATGTTAGAGCATATAGTGTGGAAGGAGTTGTGGGCATCGTCACATGCGTGTGATTCAATTACCTGGTTCCAGTTTATGTTAGCCATATTGGTTTTGAATATTTCTATATTTTCCTTTTTGAAGTCCCTGCAAGTTACTACTTCTTTTACAAATGGTTTTCCTTTTTTGTTTTCTTTTTCTATATAGAATATAGGTAAATGGTCTTAAATAGCTACAACAAAAATAGCTGATTGAGTTTTGGCACTTACAGTATTATTTGAGATGATGTTGTCAATAACAGTAGCCGAGAATTCTGTAATTCTTATTGGTTTCGTTATGAATGGATAAAAGCCAGATTTAAAAAAAATTAATTTAATATGTTTTGAGTGTAGAAGCTATGTTGTTTTAACAAATCAATATTAAAGTCTCCTAATATATAAGCTGATTTCTTTTCATTTTTTATGGTATTTAAATTTTTTTCGAATGATTTCATAAATTTGTCATTGTCACTTCCAGGAGGTCTGTATGTGACACAGTTTATTTTTTTGTTTTTCCATTGGGAATTTCAATAAAAATAGTTTCAATAAATCCTTCATTCATTGACGGGTCATCTCTCAAATTATACTGTAAACTGTCCTTTATTTAGATGCCTACACCACCACCTTTTCTAGAATCCATAAAGTTATTAAATTTATCAAATTTTTTTTAGCAGTGATCTAATGTTAATATGACTCGTTGAGAAGGCGATAGCGTCAGTACTCTTGATAATATTATCATTAAATTCTTTCTGAAGTATATAGTCACAAAGTGGAAAATTCATACCTTCATCATCAATACCTATCTCAGAGAAATTTGTGTATTCATTGCCCTGGTTAGAATTATTTAGCTTAAATGGGTTTACAAGTATGTTTGCATTTATATATGTACTGCATATAAACATTATTGTTATTTCACGTACTTAGGTAATCTGTAGGACAGACAAATATACATTTGGACTACATTTAGCACATACAATGTAACAGTATGTACAACACCACTTACCAAAGCAGACAGACAACAGATAACATATAGTGGTTTGTGTACTATATATTACTGTGTTGAAGATTTACCTGGTGTCACAATTTGCCAACTATTCTTTGTGGATTCACCATTTATCATCATCTGTAAAATAGTAATATGAAAGATTAGAATATTATATACATTTAACGCCTTCACGGCAGGCCAGCTTCTGCAGTGGCCTTGAGGAACTTCCATTTTTTCCAGACCAAGAGAATGCCATTTTTTGAAATTTTAACACTGGAATGACTGACTCGATAGCTGAGCCCTTCATTCAAGTGGTAAACCTTGGAAAAATAATCTTCTCTTGGCTTGCAAAAGGGCATTCAGGATATTTAGATTTTCTTGACCAGATTAGCCATTACAGGGTTAAATAAATACATATGCGTCCATACATACTATTTATGCACACTTCGAAACACATAGTCATGATACTGTCTAACAGTAAGAGAAGATTTATTGTTGGAGTTTGATAGATCACAAGTAAAGTGAGGCGACAAATATGGGTAGCGGTGAGCATTTATATAACCATACGTTATGTCAGTTAGGTCATGGGCAGATATGGTCGAAGGTAAGGCAAGGTGACATGTATCTTCGGAGAGTGACACGTATTCAAATCACGGGTTAGACAAGCAGATAGGCATTGGGAATGTAATTTCATGTATGGATATTCAGGTAACAATCATTTAGGTCATTGAAGCTAGAACATCTTAACCATTTCATTGAGAAGTTTCAGAAAAAGTAGAATCTTTGGGTTATCGAACATATACTGTTGTGTCTTTTGAGATCAACCTGACTGGGAACCATTGCTGCCTAAGACTGCAACGGTTTCCAGACAAATTTAACTGATAATATTCAGCAGTTTTCCAAAGTAGTGACGTTGAAAATGAGATATATGGGGAGTTCATTGGTGAAAGTGTTGGGTAACGGTTTCAGGCATATAAACATTATTGTTACTTCACATAATTAGGTAATCGGTAGGACAGACTAATATAATATACATTTGGACTACATTTAGCAGACAATGTAACTGTATGTACAACACCACTTACCAAAGCAGACAGACAACAGATAACATATAGTGGTTTGTGTACTATATATTACCGTGTTGAAGATTTGCCTGGTGTCACAATTTGCCAAATATTCTATGTGGATTCACGTGTTATCATCATCTGTATAATAATAATAATATGAAAGATTAGAATATTATATATATTTAACCCTTTCACGGCAGGCCAGCCTCTGCAGTGGCCTTGAGGAACTTCCATTTTTTTCTGACCAAGAGAATGCCATTTTTGAAATTTTAACACTGGAATGACTGACTCAATAGCGGAGCCCTTCATTAATTCGGGCATGAGACTAATTAGACCAGTTCTGGCATATGCAAGTACAGTTCTGGACCCTCATCAGATAACTTCAGGACGAACTAGAAAATGTGAAAAAACGTGCAGCTAGATTTATCACCTCAAAGTATTGCTGCGAACCAGGCAGTATGACAAATATAATGGAAGCCCTAAAAATCCCACCGTTGTCAGACTGAAGGACACAAACCCACCTTATTTTGTTCTACAAAGGTATACAATAACAAGCAAAGATACCATTAGACAGTCTGCAGACTCCAATTCGGAAAACCAAAAACATGCACAACAGCCACTTCAACCAAATTTACGCAAGAACTGATGTCTTTAAATTCGGCTTTATTCCCAGTATGATAAGGGATTGGAACAAACTATCACAGGATCGTCTAAGCAGTTCAGAAAACTGCAAATCCTGCAAATAAATTTACTGAATTAATCAGAGGCAAAAAACATGTCTAAACCAGCTATTTGACGAATGTGCAGCGAAAATAATGGCCTTTGGATGTTTCGCCATAACTAATCAAGATCAAGATGTATACTGGAATACACCTTTTCCACATCGACGTCATTATGCAGGGATTCCCCTAAATCAACGCTCAGAGTACAACCTCTGGCTGGTAAATTCGCCAACAAGCAGCTGATCTGCATTGAGTTACTACTTACTACTGTACTAAAAAAACTACTGCCTAAGAAAAATTGATGGGGATCACGAATTTCATGCTTGCAAAGATGATGTTTCGCTTCAATGGCAAATATTTTAAAAAAAACTTACAGGAGATACATATATACCTTCTAAAACTGTAAATAGCTAACGTCGTTGAAGCAACAAAGGCGATTTCCCTATAGATCATAATACAGTTAAGCAAATTAGAAAAAAACATCGCTTTTGGGAAAAATTCATTTCAAATTGATCAGCTGAAAATAAGAAACAATACAACAGACAAAGGAATACGGTCAAAACTAAGGCTAAAACCACTGATAACATGTAGATGCTGGGCCAACACTGGCAACAGGTTGGCAGATCGCAGATGGCATTACAATGTTGGTCCAACGTTGGCTGCATTTGAAATTTCATATTAAATCAAACAAAGTCAACATAATATTAAAATTTTAATTTTTAAATTGTTAAATTATGCTCTCTGGTGTGCTATTTGAAACATTTTCATAGAGTTATGCCCGTTGGCTCAACATTGGCCCAATAACGTATTGCCAACACCAACAAAACTATCTTGACCCAACATAGGGTTAAACGTTGGACCAACGTTTGCTTGCTATCAGGGACACCTAAAATCTAAAAGTGAACTATGCCCATGAATGAGAATTTAAAACTGGTCTCACCAGATGTGAGGCAACTACAACGTAAAGTCAAGGTCAAAGTCCTAACATGGAAACTGCAATAAAATTAATAGCCAGAATAGCAAAATCAAACCCTAAGAAATCCTGGATGTGCGCCAAATCTAAAACAAAAGCTAAATCTGGTGTTTCGCCTCTACTAATTGACCCAGATAAAGAGCAAATGACTGAGACTGATATCGAAACGGCTGAAGTTCTTCTTAACTACTTTTTTAGTGTATTTACAATAGAGCCAAATGGTGAACTACCGAACATACCATCATTAAGTGTAGACCATCCTTTAAGTATGATTGTCTTTACTGAGGATACAATCAAATGCAAACTGAATATCTTTAAAAATTCCGCCGGTCCTGGTGGGTTTCATCCTCCAGGCTCTGAGAGAGCTATTCCATTGCCAAGCCACTATCTTTAATATTTTTGACATCATTAAGGACCCAGACCTGACCATCCGAATGGAAAGATGCTTGTGTTACTGCTTTGTATTAAAAAGGCAACAGAACGCTCTCAATCAACTACAGACCTATACGTCTCATATGTATTGTTTGCAATGTCATTGAGTCACTCATTTGAGATCAAATTTTAACTCATATGACAGATAATAAACCTATAAGAAATATTTATGGCTTTATTAGTGGCCGCTCAACTATGGTACAGTTGATCAATGTCCTAGATGAATGGTCTCAAACGCCGGACAATGGCGGCAGAGTAGATGTTTTTATATCGATTTTGCCAAGGCCTTCGATTCTGTTTGCACTGTTATAAGATTGGCACGATTAAGAGCCATGGAATATCCGAAAATATTCTTGGTTGGATTGAATCATTCTTGACAAATAGACGCCAGCGTGTGTGCATTAACTATATAGACTCAGATTGGTCACCCATGACTAGTGGTATCCCTATAGGAAGTGTGCTTGGTCCTTTGTTATTTGTGATGTATATAAATGATATGCCTGAATTGCTCAAATCCCCTAGAATGTATCTCTATGCTGATGATACTAAAATCTTTAAACATATCATGAAAGACGATAACTATAACTATAGCGATGAACCTATAAATATTTGAACATTATTGTTGTACAAAGCTTTTGTCCATCCACATGTTGAATTCGCTCATGCTGTTTGGAGCCCACACCTCAAGACACATATAAGATCTGTAGAAAACGTTCAGAGACGAACAACTAAACCAATCTAGGGTCTAAATGATTTATCCTATGAGGCCAGACTTCATGCATTATCCTTACCAACACTTGGCTATATACCATTACGTGGGGAAGAGCACCAGGTCTTACTAGCAAATGGTGCCTGCTGTGGCATAAGAGGCAGTGCCCTCACCTGGTTTCAGAATTACCCAAGTAAAAGAGCACAATGTGTACGATATAATGAGATATGCTCTGAAAACAGCCAATTAACTTGTGGTGTTCCTCAGTGATCTATTCTGGGCCCTCTGCTGTTCCTTCTTTACATGAATGATCTACCTAACATCTGCTGCACATGTCATTAATACTGTTCGCTGGTGACACAAATGCTTTTTGCTACGATGACAACATAGACACCTTATGCAAAAAAGCAAATGGAGGAAATGGACGAAAAAATTATTACTAACTGCTTTTCAATAAAAAGAAAATATCATTGAATGTTGACAAAACAACTTATATTTTGTTTATAAATTTCAAACTAAAAAAGATGATAGTCCAAAAATCTATTATAAAAAAAGAAATTGAGGGCCCCATATGCCAAATTTTTGGGAGTATACTTGGACAAATATTTGACCGGGGCCAAACAAATTGAGACAGGAACAACAAAGGTGGCAAGAAGCATAGGTGTCATACAAATACTAAAACCTTACATGACACCAGCTACAGTTAAAACTCTGCACTGCACCCTTGTTCTTCCTCATCTCACCACCGACACCACCTAAACCAACTTAACCTAATAATTGAAGCCACAAGTCCAAACATGATCATAATTGTAGGGACTGGCATAGCTTTTGTCATGTCTGCTATGTACAGTATCACTTAAAAGGGAAATTTCCACATGCCGTTAATTATCTCTGGTTAACAATTTTAGTGCTCTTGAGTAAATATGATAATCCACCCTGGCATCCGACCCACCAATGACCAAAATACAATCACTGCATAATCAAAAAGTCCCATACAATAATAGACCCCTCCAAACTTTAAATCTAAATAAAATAAGATAATGATGCAACTAGGGAGTACATGTATAATATATTTTTATTTATGTCGGTATCTAGGTATGTATATATGTAATTATGGATGCCATAAATATGTGTTTGAATGGCGTGTGTTTTACGTTTGTGCACATAGGCAAAATCTCCAGTGTCATATATCTATGTAAATATCAAAGCAGGGTCATATATATATATATATATGGGTGCGTGTGTGTATATTCATATAAATGATCTATTGTACAATATAAAGTCTAAGGTGAGATTCGTTTCCTTTTCTCAGAGTTAATGTATGGCTAATAAAATTCGAAAACAGGTTAATTTACTGACTAATAATTCCAGAAGGATAGTCAGGTCCAGCCTTTTAGCATTATGTCAATGTGCCATTGTCTTGTGATATGTGTCATATATGTTAATGTACAAATGTCTTGTGCTATGTGTAAGGTATCCATCGCTCCATGCCTTTGATTGACTGCCTGTTTATAATTTATTTATATGTATAAAAAGTCGTGAAATAAATTTAGTAAATTTGAATTTGAAATTTGAATTTTGTGATATATTAGAAACATATAAACTCTTTAACATTTATAGCCCGGATGTAATTCATCAATTACCACTAGCAACCCGAGATTGCAACAGAGGACATAGTAAAAAGTTATTTATACCTAGGGATAAATTTGAATTAAGGAAACACTCTTTCTACATTTTTAAAGCCTGACTTTATAAGTATTGGGAACATAATAATAAATTACAGCATTTAGACTATTAAACTCATTTGGCCTTCCAATAACATCCTATTGTAGCGAGGTTTGGAGTCCATTCTATCTTAAATAAATCAATGACAGAATTGCATGCATATTGGTGACAATGTTCCTTCTTAAAAAGATTTGATCAACTTTTCCAAGTGTTTGCTAGGGGTGAAAAGATGAACTATGCATGCAGCAGTTCGGGATGAATTCGGTCAGTATGCTCTACTCACAACATTGCTCTCCTACTCAGCAAAATACTGGATGATGTTATGTGCACTTGACTCCAAAACACTAGCCTTTCAATCCTATATGGATTCATATTTATATCCTGACAAAGCTAACTGGGTATCCTGCATGAAAATCATATGGACTAATTTTGAACGTGAAAATATATGGTCACGTCAAGGTGCATATTGTAAAACTAATGCACACACACACTTCTCAAAGATGCTTTGGAGGTTCGATATCACTCAAATTGTCATTCCCATATTAATAGGGGTGTTTTACAACCACCCGCCCGCACTGGACATGGCTCCAAATTGAGATGTTGTCGAACCTTCAAGCATGCATTCTGCATGGAGAATTACCTATTAGCCGAGCAACGCTTCACCAGATGAAGCCAATTTTCCAAACACAAGGTCAGTGCACATAACCTCCAAATTGAATTGGGCAGGACTACAAACCCAAAACCTCCAGTGGAAAAACGACTATGTACCCTATACAGTATGCAAGCAGTTGAGGAAGAAAAACATGACATCCTCTACTGTGCATACTACAGTACTGAGCGAGCATCATTAATCACCTCTCTCAGCTCATTCCTAGATCTGATTAATCTCAATGATGATGATGATAAATTTGAGTTAAATTTGGCAATGGTGACACTGAAGTATACAAATTTGTACTTAATTTTGTGAACAACTGCACCACAAAAAGGCCAGACCTCAGTGTCTCTGGCAGTACTGGTACTTAGGCCATGGAAACCTAGTTTTAAATTACAAAGTTCCATTCCATACAAAGCCATGAGGGGCACCATTTTACATTTATGGTAGCAAACATGAATTGTATGCACACACTGTGGTTTTGCTCTTCATCCATTCTCTATAATTATCATAGGGTGAATTATATAATTCTATTCATCGGCATTGTCAATGTGCAGATACCTTGCACATTGGCAATGCCGATGAATAGAATTATATAATTCACCCTATGATAATTATAGAGAATGGATGAAGAGCAAAACCACAGTGTGTGCATACAATTCATGTTTGCTACCGTAAATGTAAAATGGTGCCCCAAAACCATCTACTCGACAACTGGGTAGTGAGCAAAATCATGCGACACATTCCGACAGACACACTCAGCACATAACTAGATGATTTCGAACACTGCACAGCATAGCAGGCATTCATTTTTTGCCTACAGTTGATGTACACATATAGCAGTGGCATTATTAGTTAACCGTCATGGCTTTGTATGGAATGGAACTTTGTAATTTAAAACTAGGTTTCCATGGCCTAAGTATCAGTACTGCCAGATACACTGAGGTCTTGCCTTTTTGTGGTGCAGTTGTTCACAAAATTAAGTACAAATTTGTATACTTCAGTGTCACCATTGCCAAATTTAACTCAAATTTTTCATCATCATCATCATTGAGATTAATCAGATCTAGGAATGAGCTGAGAGAGGTGATTAATGATGCTCGCTCAGTATTGTAGTATGCACAGTAGAGGATGTCATGTTTTTCTTCCTCAACTGCTTGCATACTGTATAGGGTACATAGTCGTTTTTCCACTGGAGATTTTGGGTTTGTAGTCCTGCCCAATTCAATTTGGAGGTTATGTGCACTGACCTTGTGTTTGGAAAATTGGCTTCATCTGGTGAAGCGTTGCTCGGCTAATAGGTAATTCTCCATGCAGAATGCATGCTTGAAGGTTCGACAGCATCTCAATTTCGAGCCATGTCCAGTGCGGGTGTGTGGTTGTAAAACACCCCTATTAATATGGGAATGACAATTTGAGTGATATCGAACCTCCATAGCATCTTTGAGAAGTTTGTGTGCATTAGTTTTACAATATGCACCTTGACGTGACCATATATTTTCAAGTTCAAAATTAGTCCATATGATTTTCATGCAGGATACCCAGTTAGCTTTGTCAGGATATAAATATGAATCCATATAGGATTGAAAGGCTAGTGTTTTGGAGTCAAGTGCACATAACCTCATCCAGTATTTTGCTGAGTAGGAGATCAATGTGGTGAGTAGAGCATACTGACCGAATTCATCCCGAACTGCTGCATGCATAGTTCATCTTTTCACCCCTAGCAAATACTTGGAAAAGTTGATCAAATCTTTTTCAGAAGGAACATTGTCACCAATATGCATGCAATTCTGTCATTGATTTATTTAAGATAGAATGGACTCCAAACCTCGCTACAATAGGATGTTATTGGAAGGCCAAATGAGTTTAATGGTCTAAATGCTGTAATTTATTATTATTATTATTATTATTATTATTATTATTATTATTATTATTATTATTATTATTATTATTATTATAGAAGCTACTGAACGCAGGCAGATGGCCTCTAAGTTAAGCTTAGGAATCATATTAGCTCTTCAGTTTTGTTAGGTTGTTTCCAGGAGAGGGTTCCTCAAAAGAGAATTTGAAAGATTCGAGTTCCCAATACTTATATAGTCTGGCTTTAAAAATGTAGAAAGAGTGTTTCCTTAATTCAAATTTAGCCCTAGGTATAAATAACTTTTTACTATGTCCTCTGTTGCAATCTCGGGTTGCTAGTGGTAATTGATGAATTACATCCGGGTTATAAATGTTAAAGCGTTTATATGCTTCTAGTATATCACAAAATTGTAGTATATATATAAAATCATCGTAGAAATTAATCACCTTATTTTAGTTATATGTTATACTATTTACGGTATCTGCTTCAATTGTATTGTTTTTGTACTGTATATATATATATATATATATATATATATATATATATATATATATATATATATATATATATATATATATATATATATATATATATATATATATATATTGAGTTATTGTCTCTTTTCACGATCCACCAGCCACAAGGCTTTATAATTGTCTAGATTCCCTATCGATACGTTGGCCGGATCCGACCCTGGGAAGCTATCAGAGGTTTCTCCGAGCGGTGATGGTTAAAGTGCTGATTCACATACATCTCTCCCCCCCCCCCCATATCTTCGGATACTTGTTAGTTAGATACCCCTGCCAATGTAGGAAGCACTGCGAATAGAAATAATATTATATGTGAATTAGTTAAGTTGTATACCGGCCTGTAGTAATTTTATACTGAGGTCGCTCACCATGATCTAATTGCTTGAGCCTGACATGTTACTGACTAAACATGGCTATTTAGCTCAATAGGATGGGTTTGAAGTGGTTAGGGACAATTTCTCCATAAGGGTCGCATAGTGTATGCCTCTTTTCCGGTTGTAGTGGATATGTAACACCACACACCAGCTAGGTTGTGTAAAATTGGCCAATTACCTTAGGGCTTCATATATATATATATATATATATATATATATATATATATATATATATATATTTTGAGTTATTGTCTCTTTTCACGATCCACCAGCCGCAAGGCTTTATAATTGTCTAGATTCCCTATCGATACGTTAGCCGGATCCGACCTTGGGAAGCTATCAGAGGTTTCTCCGAGCGGTGATGGTTAAAGTGCCGATTCACATACATCTCTCCACCCCCCCCATATCTTCGGATACTTGTTAGTTAGATACCCCTGCCAATGTAGGAAGCACTGCGAATAGAAATAATATTATATGTGAATTAGTTAAGTTGTATACCGGCCTGTAGTAATTTTATACTGAGGTCGCTCACCATGCTCTAATTGCTTGAGCCTGACATGTTACTGACTAAACATGGCTATTTAGCTCAATAGGATGGGTTTGAAGTGGTTAGGGACAATTTCTCCATAAGGGTCGCATAGTGTACGCCTCTTTTCCGGTTGTAGTGGATATGTAACACCACACACCAGCTAGGTTGTGTAAAATTGGCCAATTACCCTAGGGCTTCATATATATATATATATATATATATATATATATATATATATATATATATATATATATATATATATATATATATATATATATATATATATATATATATATATATATATATATATATATTGAGTTATTGTCTCTTTTCACGATCCACCAGCCGCAAGGCTTTATAATTGTCTAGATTCCCTATCGATACGTTGGCCGGATCCGACCCTGGGAAGCTATCAGAGGTTTCTTCGAGCGGTGATGGCTAAAGTGCCGATTCACATACCTCTTCCCCCCCCCCATATCTTCGGATACTTGTTAGATAGATACCCCTGCCAATGTAGGAAGCACTGCGAAGAGAAATAATATTATATGTGAATTAGTTAAGTTGTATACCGGCATGTAGTGCAATTCTGGGCATTCTGGAACTTAACCCTAATGACAGGTCAAATGTTAACTCCATAGAACGTGGTGACGGACGAGATGCCAATCTCCATCCAATTCATTGTAGTGTCTGGGTGAGAACTTGGAATCCGCCACGCCCTCATGGGAAGAACACTAGCGATGGATATCCGTCTCTCTATCCCCGCCAGAAATGACATGGCACTCTCTAAACTTGCTTGTGTAAGCTGTAACCCTTGTCCTGGTGATGTTATATGTCATTATGGGACAAGGTAACCAGATCATTATCTGATTTGGGAGCCTTGCTTCGTAGCATGTATGCACGCTATCCTTTGGAGGTAGATGCTATGCAGGGAGACCTACAGGAAGCTGAGAATCTGCGCCCATTGGATAAATGCATCTAAAGTTAGGTTTGGAATCCCTGCCACTTGCGGCCAAAGCTTGTATTCGTTTCTAATAACTAACTGGTAGGTTAGAATGTAGCAGAAAGCCCGCATAAATAAAGCGGCAACTACCAATACAGTAACTTTTGACCTACATAAGACGGCAAACTGGGAATTCTTCGGAAATCATTCATCCTGTCTTCACGTAAACCAGTGTGCATCATATTAATTATGCCTTCACTAGGATTTTCAGCACTTAGCATTTTCTGTTTGAACAAAAGAGTGGCCCTTTTGGCAAGCTCTTTTCCTCCATTGGCGTTGAAGGCATTTTCCTGTGACGGAGGCCCATGCGAGGCACTTTCCTCTCTCAACAACAATATTTTCTTTGTTTGTGTGTTAGGGGTAAGTTAATTTATATTAAACTACTTAGTGACTTCGTTGCAGCGCTCTCTTGCGGGGATACCTCTGCGGATTCAAGGATCTGTGTGGTACCTTCGGCAAGACCACGTGGAAAGGACACCGGGTGGCTCTATGTTTTGTATTATTGTGCTCATTACTGTCAAACAAGTGATATTGTTTGCATAGTATATAAATTTGTGACTGTTTAATTATTAACATCTTGTCTGTTTCCCTAAATTAGAATGGACCGACATACCAGTGACACCAACAGCCGGGATGAGACAGTGTGGTTCAATCTCGGCGGCAATGGTCGCATGGCCCCACTGGAACTTCAGTGTTCCACCAGCTCTAGAGGCCAGTCTTTGTACATTGCAGAGAGACGCGATATGGGATCCGCAACCCCGAGAACTGCTGCTAACCAGCCCTCCCGGACACCGTGTATTTGCAGTGCAATGGAGTAGAGCGACATGGCGGACCAGCGCTTACCCCTGTGAGCTACATTGGTACCAGCATTGGTTAGCAGTTGTCCCGCATCTTGCTCTGCGCTTGTCCAGCAGCCTTCCTGACTGTGTTGGCTTCCTGCCAATGATGCTCTCGATTCTCATTTTTCCGTCATTTTATACTACTCGTGACGTCAGAGGCAGGCGCTTCAGCCAATCGGAGGGCGAACAGTAGCCAACCAGCATGCAGCTGGAAGTGGTCACGTGGCTTATCACGTGAACAGCGCATTCCCCATTTAGTTAACGCATGCACACGATTACGACATCAAAGCAATATTTTGAAGATAATTTAAATGGGAGTTTTAATGATAACTCGGCCATTTCTGATCCGATTTCAACAAAGTAAAAAAGTTCTGTAATCTTCGTTTCATTCTGGTCCTGATCGGTACCATGAACGATGAGAAGTGTGCGATTTGAGAAAATCACAAGTACCAACTCGGTACACTATACGCATACACTCACTCCCAATCCTTACACTGTTGTCAGGGAACCTCTGACGCATGTGCATGCGTGCTACGCATTCTTACGGACTTAGCCATTTTTAATGAAAACATCTCTCATAGGGCTTTATGCACGCATACTATCCCACTCAGGTGGGGGGGGGGGCATGCACCACCCCTACTAGTTTGACACCTGTGACAAACGATCAACGCATCATGGATCGAATGTGCAGGAGCATGCTAGGCAGGAATTATAGACTTGCCGAGTAGGCGCGTAGCCGAGAGGGGAGTGACGCGAGAGATGCGTGGTTATAAGAGAAGAGCACATAGAGGTGCAAAAGAGTTTGGGAGGGAGGCATACGTTTAGTTTTAATTTTTTACCTGGAATTATTTTTCCAGGGTTTTTTTGTTTTGTTTTATTTCATGGTGCATGCTTTTTCTTTATTTCATTACCTCGATTCAGCTAAAACAATAGCTCGCATGGGCGTTCTCTCGGGTGCAGATAATTACTTTTTTCACAGAGAATGCCCACGCTCCAACATAACTTAATCATTTATAATATAATATATAATAAAAGAAAATATATAGATATGTTCAAACAGTAATATCACAGTTAAAATGTTAATTACATATGCATCCCGGGTATATCAAGGGATGCATACAGTGCGGCCCATTTTGGCAGGTCTGCACGGATATCTCTCGCTATCCCCAATCCATCCCGACATACTAACGCGGGAAGAAAAATAATAAGAAAAATAATATTTTGATACAGTAAAAAGACTAGTTCATCAGACAGCCCATCGTAGCTGGGACAGCATGATGGGAGTAATGACATATTCGGTATGGTGTGTTGTGTACTTACGTCGCACACGACGTGTTTACAACACAGGTATCCACAGCGATTATTTGTGTGAGACACAGCTACACAAGAATAGTGTGCAGCTGTGTAGGATGACCGTGGTATAATAATAATATTTCAAAAATAATAGAATAATAAGTTCCATTTTTCCGCACACCTATTCATAAATCCTGCTGCAACCTCGACTATAGTTCCCACAAATACCTGCTGAAAAATGTTCCCAGCGAGTCTGGGTACCCCGACTCGTTTGGGACGGACGTGGCAGATGGTCCTCCACTGCCGAAGTATCACTATCTATGTTGCCAAGGTCAGTAGCACTGAAGCTGGAGGAAGGCGCTGATGTATCATTAGATGCGCTAGTGGTGGTGGTGATGATGGGTGTTTTACTGACTGGAGGCGGTGCTGATACTGCTGACATCACTGTTGTCGTGAAGGTGGTGGTAGTGGTGTGGACTACAGGTTGGCTGAATGCTGTGATAATGCACAGTGTCGATGCTACTGCAGTGATTGTGGATAGTTTTCTTATTTTCACAGCCTTAAGTAACTTGCTGGCGGTCGTCCTAGGAATTGCACGGATTTCTGGCTGGTGAGCGATTCTTCTTTTTCCTGGATATGGATGATCCAGCGTAGTTATTTTGCATATGGCAGGATCTACTGGAATGCTGATGGTGCGTGTGTGTGATGGTGTGCTGGTCTGTGGTCCAGTGGTGATGATGACTGCTTCCATGAGGCTGATCTCCTCATCTATAATTAAACTGCACGGAGATATTGATCTATCGGAAATGTCCTGTAAACCGGTTTCGGATACTGTCACAGGTGTGGAAACAACTACTGAAATGGGTTGGCCGGTCACGGATGTGGATGCGGTGATGATGCTGCGTATTGTCAGTGGTGTCACTGCGGGTGCTGCGGTTGCGGAAACTACAGTTGGTGTCAATACCAATGCTGCAGGTGGTGCCGGTGCTGTTCTTGCGGGTGCTGCCGATGCTGTGGTGATGGATGCTGGAGTGCTGATGCTAGCTGGCTGTGTTGTGGATGCTGTTGGTCTTACGAAATGCAGAAAGTCAGTTTGTCGCCATTTGGTATGTTTCGTCTTCGCCATCTTTCCCGTTGGAAGCACGGTAACTGGAAGTCTACTTTCGAAATGTGTAGCGAGGATATCTATGGCCTCATTCTATTCACCAGGTTCTAACATCACAATTAACACACGATGTTTGAAAGATAATGTGTGTGTGTGTGTGTTACACCGTATTGAGTAGCTGAATACAGGTACTTGCAGTCTGCACAGAATGCACATTGTAATAAATGATCGCGATTGACATGAAGAGTCAAGTCAGAGTTTCTGGAGAACGCACATTTACAGGGCTGTCCGTTAGGCTGTAATGCTGTACACAGATACTTCTTCCCGAGATGAGCAGGTGCTGACTCCTCTGTCAGACAAGGCAAAATCTTCCGCAAGCAACATCTCATTTCTGCATGATGATAATGTGCAGAACTGATTTAAATTTCCTACCTCTTCATACTTTCCTGGACAAATATAACATAGATAATAATAAAGTAATAAGTAAACAGCAGAATTTGGTTTGTGACACGAAAGTAGCCTAATGCGAGATCTTCCCTAGTGTCGAGTTTGATGGGAAGATGAAATTTCAGTGCGCGCTTTCCTCCATTTATACTTTTTGGTGACATCACAGGAGGGCGGGTGATCACACCCGAAGGTTTTAGGGTGAGTCGGTCATGCCCAATATGGAAAGTTTTAGTTTTAATCTTCCTGGAGTCAAATCATATATTCCCTCCATGGAAAGGAGGCAAATATAAATATAGAAAGGTAGGTTAGTTGCTTTCATCCCCCTTGGCAGAAAAACGAGTCTCCGATCAACGTTAAAATCTGGAACTACTTATTACCATGGAATGCCCGATGGGATGTGGGAGAGCGTGATGACGTCAGTGGCCATGGCCCCAACCCACCACCTCTCACCTCCTCCATCACGCTGGTGTAGATACACATTGAGCGGTTCTCTTGTTTGTAGCTTTTGATCCAATTTACTGGAAATTAAAAGTGCTGATCACGTGATTCTTGTTTTGGAAAGCACGTGGTTGATCGGAAACTTAGGCAATCTGTATGTAATGGCGGAGTGTTGATGCTGTTGTTTATTCGTAGTTGATGTGTAAAATTGAACACATGTTTTCAAAATTCTGTTCCTCGGAACAGCGTCCCTGTATATGCGCACGATCTTATACATGCACCGCATTTTGTCTGTAGTAGAATTATTCCAGCCCGTGTTGATTAGTGACTGGAACATGTAGCTAAGAGAATATTTCAATTTCTCCATAATGTTATTCTGTCGAAGTTGTGATACTGATTCACCAGCCAACGTGCTAATGAGTTGTATACGTGGTAGAACAGCCGTGTTCTTAATCAAAATTAGGACAATATAGCTGACAGTAATTTATTGTTTGGTTTAAACAGCTCCATGTCTTGCGGAAACCAAGTCTACTGATCCCGCGAAGCTGGACTGTGTTTTCTGGGTGGGTGGTCTGCCAAGTATCCTGCTCTGTGGGTAGGACTACTCCCATCCCTACATAGACCAAACATAATTATCACAATACAGCTCGGAAAATGTGTGTGTCAGTTTTACACTTAGATTTTGAATACAGTCATCCTAAGTGTGTGTGTCTCTGTCATGTTGGTGAATTTAATTGATACGCATGGCTGCTTATCTGGGGATGATTCTTATGCTGTTGTGAAATGTGACGTTTTTATGGCAGCGAGGTGGGGCAGCTGCATGTGGGCGATGTCAACTTTATCAGACATGATGTATTTCGCTCTGTAATGGCCGAGTCTGAAGACGGGACAGAGTTACTTTAGAGCACGGATGACCAAGAAGGGTGCTGTCATAACTTGAATCAATCCATTATCGAATTTCCTTTCGGTAGCAAAATCCTACTCGATTCAGACGACAGACTGTGGGCATCTTGCTCTCTTAATAATATTGACTATTATTACGTGTGATATTTTAGCTATTTATGTACAACGTTTCTGGGGTGGTGGGGAGTGGGGGGTCCCCCATAGCGTGTACTGTAGATGGCTGCGGTGTTGTTCCTCCTTTCTGTATGATCAGTTTTCCGAAAAAGGATAAGAACGTGTTTGCGGAAAATGCTGATTCGTGTTGATGATGGTGGTGATCTGTTGCAGGGAAGTCGGGGTTGCTGTGTGATGCTGGCGTAATGCGAATTGGGCATATCCAGGTTTCTAAGCTGGGGGATGCCGAGTCTGTTGCTATCGTGCCGGAGGGAATATTGCGGAAAAAGGTGTCTCTAACTTTTTTGATTATAAATGCTAGGTGAATGCTAACGATGTTGTTGATGATGTTGAATATCCTGGTTATTCGTTTAAATAACCGGGTATGTGTGTGACGTTCGTGCAACTGTGAATTGACGTATCCAGCCTTGCGGGCAAGTGTGTGTTCTGTATGCTCCTGGCTTTCTGTGTCTTGGTGTGATGTTCTGACTGCTCACGGGGGAGCTTGGTAGGGCAGTTGTGGTCAGGGATGCCCTTTGGATGGAGAAGGTCATCTCCCATTACACGACGATTGGTACTCTGTCATAATTTTTAAGTACCGGGAATACTCGAGCCGAGAGTCTGCTGAACAGGCTGCTTCCCTGCCCACAACCAGCTGAGGGAGGGGTGGATGGGGTGAGGTTGGGGGTTACTGTGGTGTGGGATGCCACCTCCTCTGTAACAGCGGACTCTCCCATATCTGAAGAGTGACAGTCAACAGACCATGAGTGGAGTGTGAAATGGACATGACCGATAATGTCCGAACTTGGTGCATAGACGAGAGACACGAGTTGGAGTGCTATAGGATGGGATGTGTAGCTCGCCGGGTAGTGTCGGGCCATTCCGATGTCTTATGTCGTCTCGCCATGGCACAAGTACATGACGAGTGATGACGCTGATTAGCATCCGTTCTCGGGGTGACGGACCTTGAACGAGACTGCTCTGCGGGAAACAAAAAGCGGCTCCTAAGGCCGGTGGAACTCAATCGTTCCGGTGGAGCTGTGTAACCATTGTCGCGAACATTAAACACAACGAAGAATTTGTGTCACCAGTATGCCTGTCCATAGCAATTTCGTGATCTATTGACTTACACGATTTGATTTGGTGACCTAAAAATATAAGTCTATACAGTGCATTTACCTAACTAATTAAAAACATGCTAGATAAAATTACAGTAAGAGCATACGAAAATACAAGACATAGAGGCAGGTAGATGAACTTTTAAACATGGGGTTCCCGGAGGTACCACACAGACTCGTAGGTCCGCAGAGGTATCCCCGCAAGGGAGGCTCCCGTACACAAGACATAGCTATTTAACGTAATATACATTATTATACCTCTAAGCTGAAAGGAAGAAGGCTATCTCAGACGAAAAAGTGATGTGCCTCACGTGGGCACTACTCCTAGTGCTAGTTTGGGCGAGGAGTATTATCCTGGAGTGGACCGTCATTGCTGAATCCTTGTCAGAGGCAAGTGCCTCGCACGGGCCTCCGTCTCGGGAAGGTGTCGCCACGGCTTAAAACGGGAGAAGAATAGTAGGCAAAAATGGGCCAACTCTAATATTTCAAACAAAAATGCTGTAGAAAGAAAAGACCATACCTAGTGAGATTATGACTATAGGGGTGCATACTGTTTTACGTGAAGACGGAACGGAAGATTCCCGATGGATTCCTTCATCACCGTCTAATGTGATTCCTAATATGCTGAGTTAGTAGTTGCCGCTTTATTTCTGCGGGCCTTCTGCTTTGCTTAATTCCTTTCAGTTGTTTTCAAAACAAGAATTAGTTTATGCCGCAACTGTCCGATATCTACCTAGATATTAGACATGGCTGTCACGGAGAACAGATGCCCGAGGACATCAATACTTTAGACAGCGCTCATACATGTTACTTAGAGGGATCTCCAAACTGGGTGAGAATCCGGACATTCCGCTTCACAACCACATGAAACATTACAAGACATGGTTTACATTTCACGAAAGCATTATTAGACCATATCTCCTATCGTTATGGTGGGGGTAAGAGAGACGAATGCACACCGTAAATGTCCTTCCCATGAGGGCATGGCAGATCTAAATATCATGCCCAGACATTTTAACAGAATTCGGTGAGAATACGTATCTCGCCCATCACCGGGTCCTATGGAACTAACCGTTTAACCTGTCGTTAGGTTTATATACAAGTTGCCAGTTTTGCACTGCGGTGTGGGAGGATTATCAGTAAATAAAATAATAATTAATACATGTGTTTTCGCAGTGCTTTCCTACATTGGCTTAAAGTGCTAACTACTAAGTATCCGAAGATATACGGGAGTGTATGCGATACCGCACCCTAGCCATCACCAGAGTCGGATCAGCCCATGGTGCGGATATGGAATATGAAGAGAGACAAAATCTTAGAGTTATGAGTCTTACCGGAGTGCGGGGCTAGATTATCGCACTGCCGGAAGAGAAGAGTATATTACACAGTATGTAAAGAAGAAAGTGTCTCTAATCATTTCGAATCTATCCTATCGAGCTGAATAGAAAAGGTTTAGTCGGTAGCATGCCGGGCTAAACATAATTATAGCACAGACAGCGACCTCAGTGAAAAACTGGTGGTGGCGGGAGAAAGTGTTGCATATATAAGTGTTGCTGTATAGTGTTTCCTACGTACACTGCAGTCCTATATTTTCTATGACTAAGCAAAGCAAGTTAACGGGTGGCCACTGGCCATATACATACATAATCTAACCAGAACAAACAATACGGTGTCAAATGATTAAGATATATATATTAATACAGGTCAATGAACCCACTATAGTGCGGTTAGCAACACATTGAAGAAAATGATAATAACTATTAACAAATACAGAAATTATAACTATCGGTCCTAAGACCGTCATGGTTCCTTTTAGTCATTGGAATCGTTATTACGGATACAAGATAATTAACAAAACCTATATAGAGAAATAATTAAACTGTGAAGTATAGTCACTTGAATATTTAGTAGTCATTCCCAAGTTAGGCTACCATGTTGCTGAAATTGACACGTCAATTCGTAGTCGAAGTGAGATGAAGCACTCTCCGGAAGCTGGAAAGTTTCCGCAAGCTGGTTCCCGCAGATTGGTTCCCACGAGCTGTTGTCCGCAAACAAGATTCCCGCAAGAACGTTCATGGCGGGGGAAGGACATCACTCAGCATTGTAAACCAAATAGAATGGCGAGCAGTCAGCAAAAGATACGATAGTACTATGTGGTGAAGAAAGTTTCCGTACATCGATGGTACGGATGGAAGGTGTAAACAACCCGTTACAAGCAGGGGTTGTCAGAGGAAAATGAAGATAGAAAACAAAGCTTCACGGTGCTGGGTACGTCAGCCAGCTCTGAAGACGCACCGCGCAGAGTTTACTTGCTGCGGTCGAAAGTTGAAAGAACCTACACGACTAGTGCGGCGGCGATTGAAATACCACTTTTAGGCATGGCCGGCAGATCCGGTGAGTCATCCATCAAAGAACATCCTGCCTCTACATCTGTAGACTCACATATTCAGGCCGTAAAGGCCTCACCGCAAATTTTGTGTTCCGAATGTAGCTGTTGGATTCGTGAACGATTATCAAAAGTTCCAAATTACTCCCGCAGATGGCGAGTTACAAAATTGTTTTAGTGCGGTGGGTTGGAAAACTGCACACTATGGGATAAAAACCCGATGCATAGCGAAGGAAGACGCGTAATGTCTGTCGCGCTTGTAGTAGCTGGTACAGATCCAACCCGTTCGGACCCTGGCCGAGGATGCTCTCGATCACTGGATCGCTTCTCCTTTTATACTCCTCGTGATGTCACAGGCGCAGGCTCCATCCAATCATCGTTCGAGCAACAGCCAATCGGCGCTAAGCTAATAATAGCGCAGTCGAACGTTCTAGAACATTCTAGAAGCTTTGCATCCACATGGTTATGACGTCACGGCAATATTTTGAAGATAATCATGAAGAGTTTTTCCTGGATAACTCAGCCATTTCTCAACCCATTATGAAATGGTTTACAAATTTGGAAAGCCCGTCGAATTCTGGTCTTGATTAATGCCAGATATAACGGGAACAGACAATCAATAAGGATTACAGAGTACCAGCTTGGTACACTAAAAGCGCCATCCTATCTAAGTCAGAACTATGTGCTCCATAGAAACAGTGTCCCGGCGCACGCATGCGCATAATGCGTTTTAACGAACTTAGTCGTTTTTCGACACGCTCTCTCTCTCTCCCATAGGCCCATATACGCTTATAGCCCTGCCCAGAGGGGCGTGTTCAGGAAACGAATCCTAGACGGGTGGCACGTACCCAGCTTAGCTGGTACGGCCGGTACCTGACCGGTCGATCCGAACTACACCACCCCCTCCTAGTTTGACATCCGTGGCAAACGATAGCGCATGGTGGATCGATGCACGAACGTATGCTAGGTGGGAATTATAGACTTCCCGGGTAGGCGCGTGGCCGGAGAGAGTAGTGACGCATAGACGCGTATTCAAGAGACAGAGCACATGGGGGTGCCAAGAGGAGGTGAGGCATACTTTTAGTTTCCAGTTTTTGACCTGGAATTATTTTTACATGCCTTTCTTTTTTGTGTGTTCTTTTTATTATTAATATTGCGGTGCGTGCTATAACTTTATTTAGTATATGATCCTAAACAATAGCTCGCATGGGTGTTCCCGTTGAGTGCGGATAATCATAATCTCCACAAAGAACACCCAAGCTCCAACATACCACAATTTAAGTTTGTAAATATATATAAAAATATAATAACAAAAAGACAAGGTATATAAATATTACCTATGTAACATACCCTTATGAGGTATGATTTTATTAATCACACCGAATTACTTGCATACCCCGGGTAAATAAAGGGGCATGCAACACGCATCACCAAGTATTATTATTATTTATATATCTAAAATATCTATTTGCGGCCCATCCTTGTGGGTCTGCAACGGGCAGCTCTCGTTGACCCCATATTCGTCCTGACGTCCAAGACAGGAAGAAAAATAATAAGAAAAATAAGATACTTAATAATAACATAAAAACTGGTTTATCAGGCAGCCTCAGTGCGGCTGAGACTGCATGATGGGATTGTGACATTATTGCACTGCGGGAGGTTGTATTCTTTACGTCGCTCACCACGTTCTTACAACATTAAAGTCTGCAGTGCTCATTTCATATGAGACACAACCGTGCACTTAAAGTGTGCGGCTGTGTGGGATAACCATAGTCATCCTAGGGACGGGATTCAATTGATCTAACATATATAATAAGAAGAAAAGTATTTCAAAAACAAAGTAATAATTAACACATTTCCACGAATCGCCTATTAACATTTCTGCTGAATTACACATGATTATACCTCAGCAGTGGAATTTTCCCATTGAGTTTGGGTCCCGCGACTGATGGTGGTAGGTCGCGGTGGATGCACTGTCATTGCTGAAATGCTCTCATCAGTTTTATTATTGGCACTGTCTGAAACATCCGAAGTGATGGTGGCGGAAATAAGGGCGTCCATGATGTATCTCACAGTTACCGCTGGTTCCAAGATATCTATCCGTGTAGCACCGGCAGTACTAGTAGTTGCCAATGTTGCTGATGTTGTGGTGATGGTAGCTGTCGTGTGATGGCGGTTGTAGCTGGCGTGGTGGTCGCTGTAGTTGTCGTGGTGATGGCGGTGAGCTGTACCATCGGCTGAAGACATGGTATGGGAACGGATACAGCAGGAGACGACATCTTTCAGAACGTAGCTTACTTTAGCAGACGACTAGCAGTAATGTTAGGTACGGGATAGATATCCTGGGTGTGGGTGATCTGCCTTTTTCCCACGTATGGTCGTTCCGGCGTGGTTCCCTTCCTGATTGTGGGGTGAGAACGGCAAGGAGGCAGTTGATGAATAACACGGGTCGGAGTTAGGCTGATTATCACAGGCGGTGATGGTCCCAGTCGTTCATCTATGGTAAGTTCAGGTGATGATGGAGACTGCGGGATAACTGGAAATGTCTATCTCCGCAGGTGTCATAATCACCACTGAGATTGGCTGACTGGCTACTACTGTCTGCGATTTTACGGTGGCGGGTGTGGTAACCATAGCTGACTGGGTAGTACCTGATGCCGGAGCTGCCATACTGGATTTTATGGGAGATTTCTGCTTCCTACTTTGCTTCAGGACCAGTGTGGATGAAGTGATAGGTACCGGCGTAACACTTCCAGACGCGACAGCAGGCTGAATTTCATGTCTGGCTGTCGGTACATTACTTGCTGTAGCAGCGGGAAGACGATGTCCAATGGGATATCTACACATGGTGTTTTTCGTGTGGGCCATTTTCTCGGTCGGAAGAACCTTGACCGGGAGCCGAGATTCGACACTTGTACCCTTTGGCCTTCCCGGTGTGGTTCGCTGTCCCCACCGCGCCGGACGGACGCCCAGTTCCCCACACAGGATGCGGCCTAGGCTAGGTAACTTTCCGTATATGCCTGAGATAAAGACCTGTCCAAATCAGGGGAACAGAATCTGGAACAGTCAAGATGCACACTGACGACTCCGGAGCCGAGCAAGCACAGTACTGGGCGCCAATACGGTCATCTTGGCAAGGGGCCGTAGCCCTGCATAGACTGTACCATGGAGGCGATGTCTGATAGACGCATCACAACTAAGGCCCTCGCGTAGATCATACTTTGACGTCATTTTAGCTGAGAGGCCCTGTGCAGACCGTACTTAGACAGATCATCCACCCCACGGGTACCTGGGCGCCAGACTGCTCCACTCGTCCGGCAAGTGACAGGTTACACCGTCTCACACACATACCTGCCAGCTTCCCAAAGAAACACTTTTCATGTTTCTCTGATCACAGGAGGCATGACTCGCAATACGAACGCTTGCCATGGCCTGACTGTACATTGAGCTATCTTGACGACTCATAACCGAGAACGGGTTGATGAACTGACATGATCAAGATAACCGGCCGGGGACCCAGTCGATAGCGATCACCATCTGATCCATACCTATCTGCCAACAGAGTACGAACTTTGACCGTTTTCTCCGGTCTTGCCTGCAGGCCATCTCTAGCAAATACAGCCCACTAACTTCTAGTCTGCTAGAAATGATCTGGGTGTGGACTGTCATTCACGTACCATGCATTGTCCACTTACTATTACCAAGTTCAGCAGCCCAAACAATGCACCGACTAGACGGTACCACAGTAGGATGTTAATTCATCCTTCATTAGACATGGAGGCCTTCAGTATCTCCTCTGCACTATAAGCCATTGTTTTACATGTCCCCAAACCCTCGCGGGCCCACTGCTGCCTGTTCTCGACACCCCTTTGAGGAGCGTATCCCTATCTGGTATCGAGTGGCTAGAACGGCACGATCCTCGTTCTCTTCCCCAGGAACTAACATCACTTCCAACACACGATGATGATGACGGAGCGTGTGAGTGATCCCGTAGCGAGTAGCGGTGTAGAGATACTGGCACGTCACACAGAAGGCGGACTGGAAGAGATGGTCCTTATTAATATGAAGGTCATATATAGTCAACAATGAGTTACACGGGAACCGCTTCAGAACTGGCACTGATTCTTCTTCGGAGGAATCCGACAACGTTAGATCTTCAAGAAGTGACATCTCATTCCCTCATGGTAGTTAGTTGCGGGAACTTTATTCAAAACCTAATGCCCTATCGCTTCATGGTTTACAACTTTCCAGGCCAAATATAATACCAAAATAATAATAAGAGAAACAGCAGAATTTAGTTTGCGACATGAAAGAAGCCTAATGCTATGTTCTTCCCTGGTGTCGAGTTTTAATGGGAAGACAAAGTTTCAGAGCATGCTTCCTCCTTTTATACTATTTGGTGACGTCACAGGCGGCGGATGACCACACCTAAAAAGTTTTGCAGGTGATTCGGTCATTCTTATGTGAATATTTCCTTGCTTTTCGTCCTGGACGTCATAGGTTTAATTCCTCCCATATAAGGGGAGTACTTGTAACTATAGGAAGAATGGCTCGTTAAACTTGTCTTTATTTCGCACATTTAACAGCCTCCAATCAACATAAAAACGCGTTACTACTTTGTCCTTGCGGTGCCTCACCTTTTAATTAGCATGAGGCGGTTTTCCAGGTTGGATGCTTATAAACTTGCCTATTCGAATTTTAGGCTGGATCGCCTGATGGGGTATGTGGGAGCCAGGTGACATCAGCGGTAATCTCCCGGACTCACCGTCACCACTCCTCCATCACGCTGTGGTAGTTGCGTCTTTGGGTGGCTCTTTTGTTTAAAGCATTTGATCCAACTCACTGGAAATAGTAGTAAATGTCACGTGGCTCTAAAAAGCAGGTGGTTGATCGAAAACGTGTATGCTGTCTATGGCGACGGCCAAAATGCTGTTGCTGAGGTATAGTCTGTTGCAGAGGCGAGCGATAAAAATATATATGTTACATCAAGATTTCCATAATGTCCCGTATTTGCGCGAGTTCTTTAACATGTGTCTTGGTAGGTGTCTGTAATAGGTAGTTCTCAGCCTGTGTTGATTATAGACTGGAACGCACGGGAGAGAATTTTTGAAATTCTCTGTGATTTTACTGCAAGATTTTTGATGCCGCTTTACTGGCCCATGCGCTAATAATTTGTAGCACGATAGAGCAGTTGTGTTCTCAACCAATAATTTAACAGTAAAGTTGCAAGTAATTTTCATGTGTGGTTTAAATAGTTCTATTAATGCGGTAGAACAACGTTACTGACCCCGTCAAGATAGCTGTGTTTTCCGAGTGGGAGGGCTGGCCAAGCATTCTCCTCAATGGGTAGAACTAGTTCCTGTCCCGGCCTAGACCAAACACATTTGTATCATTTTAATAATGGCTAAATTACAGTACAACTCGCAAACATTTGTGCCACAATTTTTATAATTTACAATGCCGTCGTTCGGAGATTGTGAATACAGTCAACCTGAGTGTCTGTGTTTCTGTCATGTTGGTGATTTGAATCTGTAATGCGTGACTGGGTCTCTGTGGATGGTACTTGCGCTGTGGTGATGGTGACGTGTTTATGGCCGCTAAGTGCAGGAAGGGGAAAGGTGGCGGCGTGAATGTCAACTTTATCGAACCCTGAGGGTATTTCACTCTGTAATGGCCGAGCCCGTCGCTGGGACAGAGTTACTTTAGAGTGCAGATGACCTGTCGGATGCTGTCGTAACTTTGATCAATCTAAACTTTTCGGTGACAAAATCCTACTCGTGACTGATGACAATGCGGGCATCTTGCTCTCTTAATACTATTAACTGTTATTACATGTAGTTGAAGTATGTAAACTTAGCTGTTTCCATACAGCGTCAGGAAAAAGGGGTAGGGGTGGACGCTGGACAAGCGTCTCTCCCGTGACGCATACTGTAGATGGCTGTGGTGCATTCCTGATATCCATATGATCAGTTCTCCCGTAACTGGATAAGAAGGTGTGTGCGGGAGATTTGTTGGTCATTGTCTGTTGATGATAATGCTGTTGTCGGGATGTCCAGGCTGCTGTATGATGCCAATGTTATAAGCGAAGTGGGCGCATTCCAGTTTTCCACACCGGTGAAAGCCAAGTCTGTTTTTATTTGCGGGAGATGTAGTCCTGTTCTCCGCAGGAGGAATTTGTTGCGGGAATTCTTATGTCTCTACTGATAATTAATTAAGACCGGTAGGTGCTGCTAAATGCTGTTGTTGCCGATGTTGAATGTCTCTGTTACGCTGAGTTTAACCGAGCAACTATGTGATGTACGCGCAATGATGAATTGACGCATCAAGTCTTGAAGGCAGGTGTGTTCTTTGTAAGTGTTGACGTTCTGTCTGTGGCATGATGTCCTGACTGCTCACGGGGAAGTCTGGTAGGCCAAATGGATGGGGTGGCCTTTGGATAGGGGGTTGTGGTCATCTCCCATTACACGATGGTTGGTGTCATGTCATAATTTTTAGACACCGGGAAAATTCGAGCCGAGAGTCTGCTGAACAGGCTGCTTCCCTGCCCACGCGGAGGGTACTGTTGGTCGGTGCAATGCGAGATGCCACCTCCTCTGTTACAGCAGTCTCTCTCATCCCTGAAGATTGACGGTCAACAGATGATGAGTGGAGTGTGAATTGGACTGGGCTGGTGATGTCCAAACTTGGTGTGTAGATAAGTGACGCAAATTGGAGTGGTGACGTGGGTTGGACTTTCAGAGAGGGTGTCCCTTGGAGGGAGCATGGTTTCGCGATTGTGGGAATTGGTTCTGCAGTTCTAGACATGCTAATGATTCATCCAGCCTCTTCACTTCCATGCTATTCACCACGTGGCCCACTCCACAGGAAATATGGCCTGGGTCTGCCTCAGCTTCCGCCTGTGGTAACTCTATGTTTGGGGGGGGGGGGGCATAGCATGAAGTGGTTGGGAATGGGAAGAGATCGGAGGAACGACTTTTCCATCTGGTCCCTTGGACAAAACAAACACAAAATTCTTCGGATACGACTTCCCAGATCGAGTAGACCCGCGCTGAGGAGGGAGAGGGCGAGTACATATCTTGTCATCGTCTTCAGCATTAGCCGCTTGTTCAACCACGTTCTGGCTTGGTAGAACTGGTGCTGAACTAGCACCACGGTGCTCTGTGCTAGCCATGGGAATACTAATTTCCATAGAAATATCTGTCTGGGTACCAGTGTCAAGAGAAACGCCCAGTCCGAGCTCTGGTTCTGGGTCGTCACTGACACAAGGTTTAAGTCGATCGAAGTGGATGACTGAGGTCAGGCCATCCGAAGCACGGATGCAGTAGGTCACGTCCGACGTCTTACCTACTACCACATAGGGGCCTTTCCACTGGTAACTCAGTTTACTTGGCACGTTTGGAGAACGTCGTGAATCGTGTACCCAAACCGTTCTTCCTGCTTCATATGGATCTCCATGCACCCTCCGGTCGTGCCATATCTTTTGCCGCCAGCGTGCAGTGGATAGGGTTTCTCTCACTAACTCATGGGCTTGTTCTATCCTTTGCTGCAAGAGTTCGTCATAGAGAGATGGTGAATTTTTCTCCCCTGGTATCCGTGGCATGGCCAGGTCCAGGGGTAAGGCTAATTCACGGCCTAACATTAACCGAGCAGGGGTGTAGCCCATGCTGGAGTGTTCTGAAGTGCAGTAAGCCATGAGTACATACGGGAGCCATAAGTCCCAATCTCTACAATCAAGGCATGTTTCCTTGGTAAGCATCTCCGCGGGAGTTCTGTTTAATCTCTTTACCATCCCGTCACTCCAGGGGTGGTATGGAGTTGTCCTTGTTTTGACGATATGGAATAATTTGCAGTGCTCTGATATGAGCCGGCTTTCAAAATTACTTTCTTGATCGGAGTGCAACTCATAAGGCATACCAAAGTGGCAGAACACATTGCTAGCCAAGACCTCCGCTATGATGGATGCCTCTTGGTCCGCCAAAGCAAATGCTTCTACCCACTTCGTAAAATAATCTTGTAACACAAGGATGTATTTATTTCCATCATCCGTCGTATTCAATGGTCCGAGCACGTCAATGGCCACTCGCTCCCATGGTGCACCAACAATCTTAATTTGTGAAGGTGCGATATGGTGTTGGCCAACAGTGCGTCTTTGGCATGGGATACATTTGGTAACCCATGTTTTGACACTATCACGTATCCCGATCCAGTGGAATCTTAGTTTGATATGGACAACAGTCCTTTCCATGGCCAGATGTCTGGCGTTATCGTGTAATTGTTTCAATATAAGTTCTCGATAACTTTCCGGAACTACCGATCATTAATGTTATTTATTAATTTACATTCTTAGAACCATTGGTAATAATATTTAGCCATGGGTGATAAAGGTGTCACCGATTCCTTAGCAGGACGTACCCCCTCCTGAATCCACACATATATATTCCGTATCTGCATGTCTGTTGTTTGGTGATGTGCGATTTTCTCCGGATTCCACTCTGCACATTGCAAATCGGGGAACTCCGGAGATGGCTGCGTTGACTGTGTCACTACAGCAGCCTCTTTGTGTTCAGCTTCCGCGCCGATTCTACTAAGGGCATCGGCATTACCATGCAATTTGCCGGGATGGTGAACAACATTAAAATTATAGGCCTGCAGGGATTCCTGCCATCTCGCTACCTGGCCCTCCACATTTTTTAAGATCCTGAGCCACCATAGTGAGGCATGGTCTGTACAGAGTGTAAAAGGGCCCCCGTACAGGAAGTGTTTATAATATTTGACGAAATGGACCGCCGCCAATAATTCTCGCTTGGTGGTTGCGTATCTTTTCTCAGTTTTATTCAGAGTACGTGAACCATAACCCCACACCTGCTCTATTCCATCTTCGGTGACCTGTAATAGAACTGCGCTGATACCAAAAGCTGATGCATCAGTGTCTAATATGACATCGAGGTTTGGATTAGGGTGAGCAAGAATCGGGGCGGTTGTCAAGAGTTCCTTCTGCGCCTTGAAGGGGCCTTCACACTCACTCGTCCACTCAAATGGTCAATCTTTCCCGGTGATCTGGTAGAGGGGAGAAGCAATCTCACTGAAATGTCGGATATAACGGCGATAGTACTGGCACAAGCCAAGGAAACTCCGTGTCTCCGTAACTGAAGTGGGCCATGGCCACTCTCTACTGCCTTAGTTTTTTATGGCTGTGTAGCCACTCCATCACCGGATATGACGTGCCCCAGGAACTCAACACTCTGTCTGAAGAGATGAAATTTCTTTGATTTGAGTTTCAAATTAGCCGTGCAGAATCTTGAAAGCACGGTGTCCAAATTGGTTACGGGTTGCTCAAGCGTTCGTCCAAAAACTATTACGTCATCGATGTAACAGAGACAGATCTCCCATTGCAGGGTGGTTAATACCTGCTCAATGAGTCATTCAAAAGTTCCGGGAGTGTTGCACAACCCATAGGGCATCTTGCGGAATTGGAAAAGGCCGTCCCTACAAACGAATGCTGTCTTTTCCATATCAGCTTCATCCATGGCTACTTGCCAGTAACCGCTAGCTAAGTCAAGGGTACAAAACCACTTGGCTCCGGACAAAGAATCCAAAGCCTGATCTATCTGTGGTAACGGATAGGCATCCTTAACGCTAAGATCATTAAAGCGCCGTTAGTCTATACAAAACTGCAAGGTTTCGTCCTTCTTGCCTGCTAGCACTATGGGGCTAGCCCATGGAGATGCTGAGGGTTCAATAATACCAGTCCGCAACATGTCATTTACTTATTTGTGTGCTTCCGCTTCTTTGTGAATGGGAAGACGTCATAATGGTTGTTGTATGGGGTGATTATTTCCTGTATCGATGGAGTGTCATACGAGATGAGTCTTTCCGAGATCCATATCTCCGGAGGAAAAACTATTGCAATATTTATGTAATAGTTTCCGAATTTCTCGTTTTTGTGATTGCAGTAATCCAACAGTGGCATGCAGATATAAACCGTGTAGATGTTCGGGTAAATCATCAGTCGGCGGTGGTGTTGTATCAGAGAGTGCAGGTGTTTCCAGTGAAATTATGTCCACTAAATGGCCGCAGCATACTCCTGGTTCCAGAGTGATGGGATCTGCGGTACCATTGAACACTCTACAAGGTATTTCTTCCTTATTGGTAGTATCCACTTTTATACGGGGAGTTGCACATTGTGAGGCGATCATATAATCAGGGTCGGGTTCCAGCATGGCGATGTGTGAGTTGTTTCCTAACTTTGGTGCGGTGGCCCATAAGATCTGTTCCTGTCCCAACTCAATGGTGGCGGTACTTGATAATATTACTGCACACATATCATACAATGACGATACCAGTCCGAGAGGTATTCGTCGGCCGTGTATGTCGAGTTCCTGTTGTCTGCAGTGTATGATGGCTTCGCTGGCACTGAGAAAATCAGAGCCAAGTAGGGCGTCGTTATGAATGGAGGCGATGACGACTCTCTGAATGAATTGCATCTCCTCTATTTGAATAACTAAATTAACCACACCGGCCATGAGTACATCCGCTCCCATAGCCGTCTGTAGGTAAATATTGCTAGGCTTAAGGGTGGGCTTTTTATGAGGTGGGATGCTCTCATATAAGCGCTGGTTAAATACTGTAATAGAAGCTCCGGTGTCGACGGTGGCGCCAGTGGAAACGCCACTAAACAAACAGGCACATTTGTAGATTACCTTTCGATGAACGTGCGGGAGAGTTTCCAATGATGCCGTCTGCGATAATGGCATTGGAGCAGCATCTCTCTGTATATATTCTGACTGTTTCTGCTTCGCTTCTCATAATGTTGTAGATGGCTGAGTGAGGATTGGGCCAGTTCGTCATCTCCGCTGTGGTGTAGGATGCGGGGAAGATGGAGGTGGGGGTAGCAATGGTGTGAGCAGTATTGGTATAGATGGTGGCGCGTACGGGATGATGGTTAAGTTCTACCTGTGCAAGCCATTTCCGGCAGTGCTTCATAGGATGACTTGTTGAAGCACAGAAGAAACAGCGCGTTCTCCATGGACGTGTGTTCCTCCATCTATGTCGGCGCTTGCGAATTCATGAGGCGGAATGAATTGTCTCGCCCGAATCGCTACTGTTTGTGGATGCGGAAGATGATGCTGATTGGGTTGGTGTTCTGCATACCACCAGAGGGCACCGAGAATTTAGGGTCTTGGTGGCGGGACGTGGTGCTTTCAAAAACGTTGTTTCAGCGGAGGTACTACAACCCACCACTGCCGTTTTACATAGAAAAGAAGGTTTGTCGTTTATGGAAAAAGAAGGGGATGTCCTTGCTGCGGATGGGGGAGGCAACATAGGCACGGACATATTGGAAGCCATGGTTTTTGGTGTTGATGTGTCCGTTACTTTCGGTGGATGATGTGTGGCCACTGAACGTTGTTGTGTGAAAGCCGCAGTTGAGCTGAGAGGGGAATGCGGGCACCGAAGTGCCTCTTTAGATTTCGGTACCATTAGGAGTGTGATGGTTTTTCTGGTTGCAGTGTGGTGCGGTCCGGAGCAGGCATTGTGGAGGGAGGCCGGTTAGGACACCGCTCCCTCCAATGTCCTGGCTGTCTGCATCCAAAACAGGTGTTCGGTGGGGGTGCAGTGCTGGTAGTATTTGCTGACCTAAACTGTGTGGTGGCGAGGTTGGTGCTGAGTGCGGAGATCTGCTTATTGATCTCTTCTATCCGCACTCTTATGTTGCCATTGTTTGTTGTTATTGCGCTGGTTCCTGCATGCTGGGGCGCCGTTGTACCCTCCTCTGCGGGCATGGCCCCTTCCTCCAGGTGCTTGATTCTGACTGGGCTTCTGCATATCTGATGGAGGTGGTGTCTGTGTGGTTGGTGTTGCTGATCTGGGGGGAGCACTAGCGGGCGGGGCGATAGCTGCACCATCTATCTTATTGATAGGATGGAGTTGGCGTCGGTTATTTTTCTCCCACTCTAGAAAGGTCTCAATATGAACCACAGTTGCCGTTAATTGGGCCAAGCTTCCATGGTCGCTGAGAAATAGCTTTTCTTTTAGAGGGGGTTCACCGCTTAATGCATCGATGAAAGTATCGAGATGCAAGTGAAGTACGCCCTCCATATTGGTGCTCGGATATGCGAGGGTGACTAGCCTCTGTATTCGGATAGCTAACTCATGATTAGTTTCTCCCATGTGTCGTCAAAGATTTTAAAGTTGAAGATGACTGGTTTCTCCTGGGACTTTGTCACCAAATCTCTCTGTGAGTGCTCGTTCCAACTGTGTGTAGGTGGGTGTACAATCCGTTCCCAGATCTGCAAGAACTTGCAGGGCTTTTCCCAAACGTTTTGCTGCGAGATAGTCACCCATTTGGCTATCGTCCCAGCGGTTAGTCCGACGTATTATTTTGAACTGGATTTTATAATTGGTCCAGTCATTCTCCCCGCTAAATTCGGGAGGGAGGATGACTCAGCCAAAACCGTGGGAAGAGTGAAGTGGTTGAAATCCGGGTGGTGCGGGTATCTGAGTAGTCGATGATTGAACTGAAGTTGGTCGTGGTGCCGGTGGCGGTGGTGTTGGTGTTTCCCATCGATGCCGATGCCGAGGAGCTAGAACATGCATACTCCAATTTACTGAGTCCGCCCCATTTGTTGAGCCATAGACGGGCATGGGTCTATGAACGGGAGGCGGATGGCGGTGGAGAGTGCGCGGTAGTTCCTCTCATGGTGAGGACTGTCGTTCCTCATATGGTGGTGGTGCAATTGGCTGATAGTTATTATATGTGGCATGACTGATATACCGGCGAAATGGTGGTGCCGATTCCTCCTGATGACTCCGCGGTGTTCCCCTTGAAAATAGTATTTCGCTAGAGGGTGCGGTGCGGGAGGTTGTCTATGTGGTGGATTATCACCCGGCCATACTGTCTCCGTAGATGACACGGGTGAACAATAGTAGTCTGAAGGGCTGTAGATATGCCCGTAGTTGGGTCTTTGTCGGAGTCGTCCACGATTCAGCCCTGTTGGTGTTGGCCTGTCGTGGACGTCTGAGATGGTTCTGAATTCTGTTCACACGTGTGAGGCACCTCGAAAGGTGCAATCGCTAACAGACGAAAACAGGTTATAGTGCTGAGTTGTTGATCCCGCTGGCATAGTCGGTCAGCATGTGTGCTGAAAATCCATCGTATGAGGCTACCTCTTGATCGAGGGAGTCATCGCTGAACGGAGATGGGATTGAACTGAGCTCACTATATGGTGTGAGCATGAGTTCAGTGCACATCTTCTTCTTCTTCTTTTCGTTCGCTGATCATACCGCCAGTCCTGTAAGTGACTATCGACATGATCATAAGCATTAAGTGCGTGGATCCATGGTTTATTAGAGTGCGCCATGCGGCCTGGAACCTCCGTCTTCAACACTCGAGGTTTCAGTCAGGGTTACCTCACCCTTACCTCCCTTACCCTTACCTCCTTTAGTCGCCTCGTACGACACACAGAGGATACTTCTTCGGGCCCACATCGGGCGCCACTTGTAGCTCGCCGGGTAGTATCAGGCCATTCCAATGTCTCATGTTGACTCGCTGTGACGCAAGTAAATGATGAGTGTTGACGCTGGTTAGCATCCGGTATCAGGGTGATGGACCTTGAACGAGACTGCCCTGTGGGAAACAAAAAAAAACGGCTCCTAAGGCCAGTGGAACTCAATCATTCCAGTGGGTCCGTGCGACCATTGTCGCAAACATTAAACACAATGGTCAAATCCCAAGAATTTGTGTCACCAGTATGCCTGTCCATAGCAATTTCGTGATCTATGGACTTACAAGGTTTGATTTGGTGACCTAAAAATATAAGTCTATACAATGCGTTTACCTAACTAATTAAAAATATGCTAGATAAAACTACAGTAAGAGCATACAAAAATACAAGACATAGAGGCAGGTAGATGAACTTTTACACATGGGGCTCCCGGAGGTACCACACAGACTCGTAGGTCCGCAAAGGTATCCCCGCAAGGGAGGATCCCATACACGAGACATAGCTATTTAACTTAATATAAGATATTATACCTCTAAATTGAAAGGAAGAAGGCTATCTCAGACGAAAAAGTGATGTGCCTCATGCGGGCACTACTCCTAGTGCTAGTTTGGGTGAGAAGTATTATTCTGGCATGGACCGTTGTCGCTGAATCCTTGTGAGAGGCAAGTGCCTCGCGCGGCCCTCCGTCTCAGGAAGGTGTCTCCACGGCTTAAAGCGGGAGAAGAATAGTAGGCAAAAATGGGCCCACTCTAATATTTCAAACAAAAATGCTGTAGAAAGAAAAGACCATAACTAGTGAGATTATGACTATAGGGGTGTGTACTGTTTTACGTGAAGACGGAACGGAAGATTCCCGATGGATTCCTTCGTCACCATCTTATGTGATTCCTAATATGCTGAGTTAGTAGTTGCCGCTTTATTTCTGCGGGCCTTCTGCTTTGCTTAATTCCTTTTAGTTGTTTTCAAAACAAGAATTAGTTTAGGCTGCAACTGGCCGATATCTACCTAGCTATTAGACACAGGTGTCACGGAGAACAGATGCCCCAGGACATTGTAGACAGCGCTCATACATGTTACTTATTGGGATCTCCGAATTGGGTGAGAATCCGGACATTCCGCTTCGCAACCACATGAAACATCACAAGACATGGTTTACATTTCACGAAAGCATTATTAGGCCAAATCTCCTATCATTATGGTGGGGGTAAGAGAGATGAATGCACACCATAAATGTCCTTCCCGTAAGGGCGTGGCAGATCTAAATATCATGCCCAGACATTTTAACAGAATTCGGTGAGCATACATATCTCGCCCATCACCGGGTCCTATGGAACTAACCGTTTAACCTGTCATTAGGTTTATACAGTTGCCAGTTTTGCACTGCGATGCAGGAGGATTGTCAGTAAATAAAATAATAAATAATACATGTGTTTTCGCCGTGCTTTCCTACATTGGCCTAAAGTGCTAACTACTAAGTATCCGAAGATACACGGGTGTGTATGTGATACCGCACGCTAGCCATCACCGCTCGGAAACCCCAATAGTTTCCCAGAGTCGGAACAGCCCATGGTGCGGATAGGGTCATCCAAACAATTAAGAAGCCACAAGGCTAAGAGGAATATGAAGAGAGATAAAATCTTAGAGTTATGAGTCTTACCGGAGTGCGGGGCTAGATTATCGCACTGCCGGAAGAGAAGAGTATATTACACAGTATGTAAAGAAGTGTCTCTAATCATTTCGAACCTATCCTATCGAGCTAAATAGAAAAGGTTTAGTCGGTAGCATGCCGGGCTAAACAGAGGTATAGCACGGACAGCGACCTCAGTGAAAAATTGTTGGTGGTGGCAGAAAGTGTTGCATATATAAGTGTTGCTGTATAGTGTTTCCTACGTACACTGCAGTCCTATATTTTCTATAACTAAGCAAAGCAAGTTAACGGGTGGCCACTGGCCATATACATACATAATCTAACCAGAACAAACAATACAGTGTCAAACGATTAAGATATATATATATATGTATATATATATATATATATATATATATATATATATATATATATATATATATATATATATATATATATATATATATATATATATATATATATATATATATATATATATATATATTAATACAGGTCAACGAACCTACCATAGTGCGGTTAGCAATACATTGATGAAAATGATAATAACTATTAACAAATACAGAAATTATAACTATCGGTCCTAAGACCGTCACGGTTCCTTTTAGTCATCGAAACCGTTATTATGGATACGAGATAATTAACAAAATCTATATAGAGAAATAATTAAACTGTGAAGTATAGTTACTTGAATACTTGGTAATCATTCCCAAGTTAGGCTACCGTGTTGCTGAAATTAACACGTCAATCCGTAGTTGACGTGAGATGACGCGCTCTCCGGAAGCTGAAAAGTTCCCACAGGCTGGTTCCCGCAGGTTGGTTCCCGCGAGCTGTTGTTCGCAAACAAGATTCCCGCAAGAACGTTCATGGTGGGGGAAGGACATCACTCAGCATTGTAAACCTAATAGAATGTCTAGCGAGCAGTCAGCAAAAGATACGATAGTACTATGTGGTGAAGAAAGTTCCTGTACACCGATGGTATGGATGGAAGGTGTAAACAACCCGTTACAAGCGGGGGTTGTCAGAGGCAAATGAAGATACAAAACAAAGCTTCATGGTGCTGGGTATGTCAGCCAGCTCTGAAGACGCACCGGGCAGAGTACTTGCTGCGGTTGAAAGTTGAAAGACCCTACAGGACTAGTGCGGCGGCGATTGAAATACCACTTTTAGGCGTGGCCGGCAGATACGGCGAGTCATCCATCAAAGAACATCCTGCCTCTACATCTGTAGACTCATATTCAGGCCGTAAATGCCTCACGGCAAATTTGTGTTCCAAATGTAGCTGTTGTATTTGTGAACGATTATCAAAAGTTCCAAATTACTCCCACAGATGGGGAGTTACAAAATTGTTTTAGTGCGGTGGGTTGGAAAACTGCACACTACGGGATAAAAACCTGATGCATAGCGAAGGAAGACGCGCAATGTCCGTCGCGCTTGTAGTAGCTGGTCCAGATCCAACCTGTTCGGCCCCTGGCCGAGGATGCTCTCGATCACTGGATCGCTTCTCCTTTTATACTCCTCCCGACGTCACAGGTGCAGGCTCCATCCAATCATCGTTCGAGCAACAGCCAATCAGCGCACAGCTAATAATAGCGCAGTTGAACGTTCTAGAACATTCTAGAAGCTTTGCGTCCACGTGGTTATGACGTCACAGCAACATTTTGAAGATAATCATGAAGAGCTTTTCCTAGATAACTCAGCCATTTCTCAACCGATTTTGAAATGGTTTACATATCTGGAAAGCCCGTCGAATTCCGGTCCTGATTATTGCCAGATTTAACGGGAACAGACAATCAATAAGGATTACAGAGTACCAGCTCGGTACACTAAAAGCGCCATCCTATCTATGTCACAACTACGCACTCCATAGAAACAGCATCCCGGTGCGCGCATGCACAAAATGCGTTTTAACGAACTTAGTCGTTTTTCGGGACTCTCTTTCCCAATGGCCCATATATGCTTATAGCCCTACCCAGAGGCGCGTGTTCAGGAAACGAATCCTAGATGGGCGGCGCATACCCAGCTTAGCTGGTATGGCCGGTACCTGACCGGTCGATCCGAACTACACCTGCACCTTGGAGTGGGAGTGGTCTCGCGATTTGCAGAAGTGGAGGCGTACACCGAGTTGTGCAGTTTTGTTGTTCTTCAAAACGAGCCAAGGCCTCATCCAGCCTCTTCACTTCCATGCTATTTATTACATGTTCCACTCCACAAGAAGCATGGCCCAGGGCAGCCTCAGCTTCCGCTTGTGGTAAATCTATAATTGAGGTAATAGCATGAAGTGGGTGGGAATGGGAAGAGGTCAGCGAAACAACTTTTCCGTCCTTCCCCTTGAACAGCACAAACGCGAAAGCCTTCAAATACGACTTCCCAGATCTTGTAGACCTGCACTGATGAGGGAGAGGGCGAGTACGTATCTCGTCATCGTCCTCAGCATTAGTCATCCGTTTACTGGAATCCTGGCTTGGTAGGCGAGGGGTCGAACTGGCACCATGGTGCTCAGGACTAACTTTATGGAATACTTGTTTCCAGAGGAACATCTGTCTGGGTACCGGTGTCACGTTGAACGCCCAGCCACAGCTCTGGCACTGGGTCATCACTGACACATGGTTTAAGTCGATCGAGGCACAGATACGGTAGCTCACGTCCAACTTCTTACTTACTACCACATAGGGCCCTTTTCACTGGTAACTCAGTTTACTTAGCACGTTTGCAGAACGTCGCAAATCATGAACCCAAACCATTTTTCCCTGCCTCATATGGATCGCCATGCACTTGCCGGTCATGCCACGTTTTCTGACGCCGGTGTGTAGTGGATAATGTTGCTCTCACTAGCTCATGGGTCTGTTCTATCCACTGCCGCATGAGCTCTACATAGAGAGATGGTGGATTTTTCTCTCCTGGAATCATGGGCATGTCCAGATCCAGGGGTATGGCTAATTCATGGCCTAATATTAACCGAGCAGGGGTTTAACCCATGCTGGAATGTATTGAAGTGTGGTGTGCCATGAGCACATATGGGAGACGTAGATCACCAACAATTTTAACTTGTAGAGGCGCGTATGGTGCTGGCCAACAGCGCATCTTTAACATGGGACGCATTTGACAACCCATGCCTTCACACGATCGTGTATCCCGATCCAGTGGAATCTGTTTTATCCACATGGTGGTTCACATGATGGCTATGTGATGGCTATGCCTTCGTGTAGTTGTTCTAGAATAGCTTTACAATAACGCTCAGGGATCACTATCCGGTTATTAATGTAGAGAATGTTGTCTTGTATATGACACTCTCCAAACCACTGATAGTAGTATTTTGCCATTGCGGAAAGTGGGGTAACAGATTTCTCCGGAGGACGTACCCCCTCCTGGATCCATGCATATATGTTCCATGCTTGCGTGTCTGTTGCTTGTTCATGAGTGACTGTTTCCTCGTTCCACTCTGCGCACCACAATTTGGGGAACACTGGAGATGTGTCGTATGTGTCACGGTGGTGGCCTCTTGTTGTTCATCTTCAAGCCCAATTCAGCTGAGGGTATCGGCATTTCCATGCAGTTTGCTGAGTCTATGAACAACAACTCCTGCCACCTCGCTACCTGGGCCTCCGGATTTTTTAGGTTTCTGAGCCAGCGTAGTGAGGCCTTATCTGTACGCAGGGTAAATGGGCACCCATACAGAAAGTGTTTATAATACTTGACGAAATGCACCGCAGCTAACAATTCCCTCTTGGTGGTTACATAACGTTTCTCCATTTTGTTCAGAGTATGCAAACCATAACCCACTACCTCTCTGTTCCATCTTCTGTGACCTGAGATAGAACTGCACCAATGGCATAAGCCGATGCATCAGTGTCTAAGATGAAATCGAGGCTAGGATTAGGATGAGCAAGAATTGGTGCGGTCGTCAAGAGTTCTGTCAGCACCCTGAAGGAACCTTCACACTCACTCGTCCACCTGAATGGCTGATCTTTCTCAGTGATCCTGAATAATGGTGATGCAATCACTAGAGTGATGGATGTATCGATGATAGTACTGGCAAAGACCAAGGAAACTCTGGGTGTCCGTAACTGAAGTGGGGGTCTGCCACTCTGATACCACTTGTGTTTTTGAAGGTTGCGTAGCCACTCCATTGCCGGATATGACATGTCCCAGGAACTTAACGCTCTGTCTAAAAGGATGAACTTTTTTGGTTTGAAATTTAGATTTGCCTATGAAAACGCATCGGAACTTTGTCCAGGTTGGACAAAGACTGCTCAAACAAGGAACCAAAGACGATTGCGTCGTCGATGTAACAGAGACAGATTTCCAATTGCAGGGTGGTTAAACGAGACGAGACAATGAGACGCTCGAACGTTCCAGGGGCGTTGCACAAACCATAGGGAATCTTGCGGAATTGGAAAGACCATTTCTACACACAAATATGGTCTTTTCCCTGTCAGCCTCATTCATGGCTACCTGCCAGTACCCACTAGCTAGATCAAGTGTACAAAACCACTTGGCTCCGGACAAGGAATCTAAGGTCTGATCTATCCGAGGAAACAGATAGGCATCTTTGATGCTACGATCATTAAGGTGGCAGTAGTCTATACAAAGCCACAAAGATCCGTCCTTTTTGCCTGCTAGTACAATGGGACTGGCCCAGGGGGATGCTGATGGCTCTATTATGCCTGTCCGCAACATGTCGTTCACATGTTTGCATGCCTCCGCCTCCTTGTGAATGGGAAGACATCGAATAGGTTGTCGAATGGATCGGTTGTTTCCAGTGCCGATGGAGTGTCGCACAAGATGAGTTTCCCCAAGGTCCATGTCTCCAGCTGAGAAACTATCACGATACTTGTATAAGATTTTCCGTATATCTTGTTTGTGGATTTGCATCAACCCAACTGTGGCACACAGATATATGTCATGTAAATATTCCGGCAAATCATCAGAAGCTGTTGCTGGTGTAGGTGTAGTAGGGGCTGTCTCCAGTGATATCCCATCCATCAAATGGCCTCAACGAACTCCCGATTCAAGAGTTATTGTGTCCGTTGTGCCATTGAATACACGAAATGGTATGTGATCCTTATTGGTGGTGTCCACGATCATTCAGGGACTGGTGCATTGTGAGGGGAGTATATACTCAGGGTTGTGTTCCAGCATGGCTATGTGTGTGTTGTTTCCTAACTGTGGTGTGGTGGCCCATATAATTTTCTCCTGTCCCAGCTCAACTGTGGCTGTAGAAGCTAAAATCACTGCACACATATCGTACAGCGATGATTCCAGTCCAAGGGGTATACGTCAGCTGTGTATGTCTAGTTCCTGTTGTCTGCAATGTCTGACGGCTTTGCTGGCACTGAGGAAATCAGAACCAAGCAGGGCATCATTTTGAATAGAGGCAATGACAACTCACTGGATGAACTGCATCTCCTCTATCTGTATCACGAGGTTTACAGTACCAGCCACGGGAACATCAGCTCCTGTAGCTGTTTGCAAAAATATGTTTGTAGGTTTTAGGGGCAGCTTTTTATGAGGTGATGGAAGCTCCAGTGTCAACATTGACACTGGTGGAAACACGGCTAAACAGATAAGCACACGTATATATCACTTTACGGTGTGCCTGCAGAAGAGTTTCCAATGATACTGTCTGCTGGAGTGTTTTTGGTGCAGTATCATCCTGTATATAGTTGGCTTGTTTCCGGATAGCTTCCGTGAGTGCAGTGGCTGGCTGAGTGTGGAAAGGGCCAACCCATCAGCACAGTTGCTGTGGTTGCTTAGGCGATGACGGAGCTGGGGTAGCAATGGTGGTGGTGTTGATGCCGTGTCTGTCTATTTAGAGTTGGTGTATACAGCAGTGTAGATAGGATTGTCATGATCACGGATGAGGGCTATGACAATGCATCATGGGATGTTTAGTGGATGCACAGAAGAAGTAATGACAGCATGGAATTTTTTCATCCTTCATACGACGTTCCTTCTTGCGGGTGCATGAAGCCGAATATTGACTCCCATCCAAATCACTGCTTCTGCTGCTGCTGCTGGATGCAGTAGATGATGCTGTAAGGACTTGTGAATTGCAAAGCACTAAGGGACACTGGGTGTTAAGTGGCTTGGCGGTGGGTCGTGGTGCTTGTAGGAATGTTGTTTCTGTGGAGGTGCTACAACCTACCACTGCCATTTTGCATAGAAAAGAAGGTTTGTCAGATGCGGAAATTGCAGGGTCACAATTTTTGGCAGGGGGAGATGTCAGTGCTGTGGATGTTGTATGCATCGTTGGTACCGACATGTAAGAAGCCGGGTGTGAGGGCATGCTATTGTAACGTTGTCATTCAGAGGCTGCAGCTGAGCCAGGTTGTGAGAATGGACACTGAAGTGACTCTGTAATCGGTGCCCTTGTTAGTTTGATGGGGCTCAGGCTGCCGGGTATGTCGATCAGTGGTTGGAGTTGTTGAAGGAGGGCGATTAGGACATCGCTCCTTCCAGTGGCCTGGCTGACCACATCCAAAACATGTGTTTGGTGGCAGTGCAGAAAGAATAGTTGTTGCTGGGCGTATTGTTGACTGCATTGCTACTGTTGTGCTGAGGGTGGTGACTAAGTTAGTGAGTGCTGAGATTTGCTTGGTGATCTCTTCTAACCTGTCATGCATGTTTTGTCTATTGTTATTGTTGTGCTGGTTCCCGCATCCCGGGACGTTATTGTGTGCTCCGCGATGGGATTGGAGACGCCCCCCCCCCCTCCTCTAGACGTGTGAGTTTGACCAGTGGGTTGATCGGTTTGTGTCTCGGGTCTGATGGTTGTGTTTGTGCTGATGCAGTGCTGTTGTCAGTAGTGGTGGCGAGATTTACATCGTTTACTTCGTTGATGGGTTGCAGTTGCCTGCGATTATTCTTTTCCCATTCTAAAAAGTTCTCAATACGAACCATGGTTGCCATTAGTTGTTGAAGAATAGTTTTTCTTTTAGGGTGGGTTCACCGCTCAACACGTCGATAAAGGTGTCCAGATGTAAGTGTGTGATGCCCTCGTAATTTGTACAGGGGTATGCACAGGTAACTAGTTGGCGAATATGACTAGCCTACTCTGGAAGTGTTTCTCCTGAATGTGGACGCAAATTCTTTAGTTGCAACCGACTTATTTCCCTGAGGGCTGTGTCGCCCAATCTTTCTGACAACGTGCTCTCCAACTCTGTGTATGTTGATGTGTAATCTGTACCCAAATCTGCCAGGATGTCTAGGGCTTTCCCAGACAGCTTTGCGGCCAGATACTCTTCCATTTGTCGATTTGTCCACCGGTTTGTGCGACTTATTATTTCGTACTGAATTTTATTGTTAGCCCAATCATTCTCCCTGCTAAATTCTGGGGGGGGGGGGGGGGGAGGCCGTGAGGGGTGGGTTGAATGATCCGGCCATGTCCACGAGGTGAAATGATTGGCACAAATCCGGGTGGTGGTGCTTGGGAGGCTGATGAAAACGCAGATTATGGTCTGCGTGTTGGTAGTGGTGTTGGTGGAGTTTCCCATCGATGTCAGCCGGAATACCACCCTGATGCGGGTCCATAGACAGGGGTGGTCTATAGACTGGTAGTGGCATGCTATGTAGACGATGCGGATGCTCTACAATATGTTGGGATGAATGTTCCTCATACGGTGGCGGTGCAGGTGACTGACAGGGATGGTGTGTGCTGTGTGATGGTCTTCTGGTGTATTGCTGGAAGGGTGTTGCCGCGTCCTCCGGCTCATATCATGGCACTGTAGGATAATATGGTGACGACGTACGTAGTGGCGGAGATGCGGGATATGGTACATGAGTGTCTGGCCACTGGTCACCTTGTGATAATGTTGGTGAACATAATGATAGTGAAGGATGGTTAGGCCCCCGTAGGGGTCTGTGTCATGGTCATCCACGAACTGGCGTAGATTGTGGGTGCCTATCACGGATATCCGACAAGATGATATATTGAGTTCCCGCCTGCGAGGTATCATGGAATGTCCCCTCGCTGATCTGCGAAAACTCGTGTAAAAGTGGTGCTGGTCCTTCCACACCGGGGAAATTAGGTTCATTGTTGGTGAGCGTGCGAGCTGTTCGTCCGTCATGTGATGCTACTTCCATGTCTAGGGAGAGCTGACTGTCTGATGAAGGAGACTGAAACTTGTGTGTGTTGAGAGTTGGCGTGGGTTCGCTTCTTGTTCGGGCCCCACAATGGGTGCCACTTGTAGCTCGCGGGGGTATGCGCTGGTCCGCCAGGTTGCTCCACTCTGCATGTACAAGATGCGCGGGAGGTCTGGTTATCTGTGGTTCTCAGGGTTGCGGATCCCGTATCGCATCTCTCTGGAAGGTACAAAGACCAGCCTCTAGAGCCAGTGGAACGTTCACGTTCCAGTGGGGCCGTGCGAACATTGCCGCCGAGATTGAATCTCACCGTCTCGTCCCAACTGTTGGTGTCACCAGTATGATGGTCCATTACTAACTTATATGTCTGGACAAGATGGTATAATTAAACAGTCGCAATTAATAACTATTCAAACAATGCTACTCGTTTGACAGTAATGAGCAAATAATACAGTACATAGAGCCATCCAGTGTTCTTTCTACGTGGTTTCGATGAAGGTACCACACAGATCCGCAAACCGGCAGTGGTATCCCCGCAAGGGAGCATCGCAACGAGGCTACTTGGTAGTTTAATGTAAACTAATTACACCCCTGACACACACAAAATATTGTTGTTGTGAGAGGAAAGTGCCTCATGTGGGCATCCGTCACAGGAAAATGCCTTCAACGCCGAAGCGGAGGAAAAGAGCTGGCAAAAAGGGCTACTCTTTTGTTCAAACAAAAGGCTAAGTGTTGGTCAATCCTAGTGAAGCCATAATTAATGTGATGCACACTGGTTTACATGATGACAGGATGAATGATGTCTGAAGAATTCACAGGTCACCGTCTTATGTAGGTCCAAAGATACTGTTCTGGTAGTTGCTGCTCTATTTATTCAGGCCTCTGCTACATTCTAACCTACCATTTGGTTATTAGATACAGTTCCAAGCTTTGGCTGCAAGTGGCAGGGATTCCTACCTATCTTTAGACACATACATCTAACTGGCGAAGATGCCCAGCTTCCCGAAGGTTGCGCCACCTAGCATCTACCTCAGAAAGATAGCGTGCATACATGTTGGCGAGCAATAGCTCCCGAATCATATGATGATCCGATCACCACTGTCCCACAACCACACATAACAACACCAGGACAAGTTTACAGTTCACAAAAGCAATTTAGAAAATGGAATATCGTTTATGGTGTGGAGTAAGAGACAGATATCCATCTTTAATGCCCTTCCCGTGAGTGCGTTGTGGGTTCTAAGACCTCACCCAGACACTACAACGAATTGGATCGAGATCCACATCTCATCCGTCACCCATGTACTAACGGAATTAACATATTACCTGTCATTAGGGTTAAGTTTCCAGAATGCCCAGAGATGCACTGCAGAACGGTGTCAGAATATAATTAATTTCCTTTCGCAGTGCGTCCTACATTGACCGGGGAATCTAACTAACTAGTATCCGAAGATACAGAGGGAGGTGTGTGTGTAAATCAGCACTTTAGTTATCACCACTCAGAAACCTCTGATAGTTTCCCAGAGTCGGATCCTGCTAACACGTTGATGGGGAATCTAAACAATTATTAAGCCTTGCGGCTGGAGGAGCAGTGCCATTAGTTGAGAGCACACAGAAATAAAGATAATATTTACAGTATGAAACAGAAAGTTTAAAAATGCAGTCGAAAAGACCGGTAGGTACCCATTAGTCATCAGTACTATTTGCGGAATTTTTTTAATGCACAATAGTATAGTTACTTGAGTACTTATTGGTCATCGGTACAGTAAGAGTTCATAGATCACTGAAATTGGTATGCTACAGTTGAGTAGCGTCAGATGACATGCTCTTGAATGCAGGGAAGATTTCCGCAGGCAGACTGACATTGTGGCACATTCTCGTGATGGTGAAGGAGAACGGATGATAAGGATGTCCATTAGGTCGTTAGATTAACTGATACATAAATTAAACAGTTGTTGTAAATTTTCCGTCCGGCGACGGCAGTTTGAAAGTTGGAAGTTGTCCATTAACAGAGAGGGCTATAGTTATGACTTAAATATACATTACAATAACTGGGTACACGGTGCGGTATACATCACATAGCTCTTGCGGCGTACCAAGCAGAGTCCCACCAGACTGTGGTCTAAAAGTTAATTAACATGTGCGACATGCAGCGCAGAAGTTTGTTACCACTTTTCAACGTGGTCGGATAGCTGTCCGGGAGCTTTCAAAATTGTAATCGCGGAAAAGTCTTAAGGCTGCCCACCGGCACAGGAGATCTCAATTCCGAGAGGCACCACATTGGTGTTGGTACCACCGTCGGTTAGCAGTTGTCCCGCGTCTTGCACTGCGCTGGCCCAGCAGCCTACTTGACTGTGTCAGCTTCCCGCCGATGATGCTCTCGATTCTCATTTGTTCGTACCTTTTATACTACTTGTGACGTCAGAGGCAGGCGTTTCAGCGAATTAGAGGGCGAGAAATAGCCAATCAGCGTGCAGCTAGAAGTGGTGACTTGGCTATCACGTGAACAGCACATTCCCCATTCAGCTACGGCATACACGCGATTATGACGTCAAAGCAATATTTCGAAGATAATCTAGACGGGAGTTTTAATGATAACTCGGCCATTTCTGGTCCAATTTCAACAAAATAAAAAGTTCTGTAATCCTCGTTTCATTCTGGCCCTGATCGCTACCAATAATGACGAGAATACTACGATTTGAGAAAATCACAAGTACCAACTCGGTACACTATAATCATACACTCTCTCCCAATCCTGACACTGTTGTCATGGAAGCTCTGACGGGCGCTCATGCGCGCTACACGTTCTTACGGACGTAGCCATTTTAAATCAAAACCTCTCTCACAGAGCTCTCACACGTACTATCCCACTCAGGGTGGGGTTGGGGCGTGCTTGGAGCGAATCCAGAATGGTCGTCCCGCACCCAGCTTAGCTGGTATGGTCCGTACCCGCCCGGTTAATCCATGCTACACCACCGTAGCAAGCAGCTCACCATCATCCTGTACAGGTTAGGCCACTCCGAACACTATAACTTCATTAACACATACTGTTGTCTGCCTTCTGTACCAGCAACTTCAGCTGTGGTTACCTCTGACCGCATTAGCACCCCATGTACAGCAGAGTACTCTGTGATGGGCTGGTTGATGGGTGTGAAGTAATCGATTGTTGACTTTCTAATTGGTGTACTTCCGGTAGCAGTGACGAATCCGCCAACAGCAGGGATTGGTGGCTTGTCATCACTTCACTCAATACTGTAGATGAACCAGGCATAGTACTCTTGCATGCTGGCAACGTATTATATGGCATTCACTATATGAGGTGTGAAGCATGCACTCTGTGGGAACTTGGGGCTAACTCTAGTGTAGATGTTTATGTCAGCGAGGGTTTCGAGTGCATCAACCTTGAGACTCCTGTCCTTTGATCTATTATATTGATGCAAAGTTCGTGCCTGAGCTTTCTGAAAGCCAGGTCTTGCCTTTTAATCATTATGGCTCCGGCATAGTTGATAACATTTGATCCTGGACATTGGTGGGAATCTTGATGAGGTTGACCCACTCACAGTGAAAGATGCCATTACCAACGCCAGCAATGATCTGAGGTTTTAGCTGTGTAGACACCTCATCAGGTACCCTGGCCAAAGCTATCTCCAGCTCCAAGCTGAAGTTATACGATTCAGAGTGGCCTTACGTGCTCAGGACGATGGTGAGCTACCTGCTGCTGTACAAATGGCGGATAGTTTTGCAAAGCAGAATTTGTCTAGGACGCTTCCACTCATCATCTGTAACAGCAAGACACAAATTTGACCGATTGAGAGAACAAGTCATTGAATCTTTTCACTCTTCTCCCCTATCGCAGGTGTTCCAGTTATGGCTAGACCTAGTCAATTTTGCAGGCAGCCGCTTGTCACACTGGACTTCCATATCATCAGCTGTTTGATGCCAGGGCAGGTCTTTTGACTCACTATATGCTTTCTGGATTAGTCCACGGATAAGAAAAACAACCTCAGCAAACTTGTCTATCCATGCATGTATGCGAGTGCCATGGCATCAGCAACTGTGATGCTGAACGAGATCAAAGGAGCCACATCCCTGGTCATTGGGGCTGGCCTTAGTGAAACTGATATTCTCAATGATTTCATAATTCTGCAGGGTGGTGTGGGTGGGGTGGTGGTGGTGGGTGCAAAAGCATTTCACTTCGATATTTTGGATTTGGATAGCTGTTTTCTCCAGTTTATCAATGTAAATGAGCCGCAGAGATGTCAGCTGCATTACCACATTCTTACCACGACCTGCTTGTTGAGAATTTCAACCACGAGTTGAATGCCGCCTCATGAGCAGCAGCCTGGCGAGCCTGCTCCGTATCTAGGGTCCGATTCTCTGCTCGCTCCTTTGCCATGATATCACTTTGATACTCTGTTCAGAACTTTTCATGGTAGTAAAGATGGCGATAAAGACTGGTGCAAGGGATTGAGGGACAATCTTATGACATGTAGACTGCTTATGCTTCCAGGAAGCAAATATTACAGGCCGCTCGGTTTCCTCATATGCTCTTGTTTCATGTTTCCCCACGGAATATGCACTCGGGTGGGAATTAATTGTGATGAGCGCAAGCCTACACCGACAGAAGATGGCAGTTTAGAAAGGAAATGATATCTTTCTGAAGTTTATGCCTCAGTTGATGTTTCAGAACTCTTCAAACAACTCGAGTTTGCATGAAATCGCTGGTAGTATTGTCGATGGTACCCATAGGAATCCAGATCAGTATAACATCAAGATTTTCTGGAATAAGATCACATACTGCATCCATACGATGTATGGAACCAGGTGGTTCAACAAGTCACTGGTGGCGGATTGTATGCAGCTGTGCCAGCTTTTCAGTTGGTTCTCGTAAGATGTTCCTAAATGATGTGAAATGACCATGCTCAATGCCAACTTCGTGTAAGACACATGTTTGAGGCGGGCGTTTTGGGATTCCATCTCGGATGAATCGCCTTTTCTCTTTTTGTTATACTTAGGCATGATTGAGTGACTTATTGTTTATCACCAGTTATTTGATATAGCTAACTAGACTACTTGGATTACTAGGTTTGTTAGTGCCTTATTACAATCACAATCTACGTTTAATCATATGGGATATTTTACCAGCAAAAGAGAAGAATAGTGATGAACTAATGAACTGGGAATTGTGTAGCGTAATTGTTAGATAATGTAAAATGTATTTAAATAGAATACAAAGGCCCTAATGAGCAGAGGCAGTATAAACACAAAGCTGTTGTTTAGTGAGTGACAAGACGCAAGTCAGCCAGGTGTGTTAGTCTAGTCACCAGATGGGGTCCCCATGCACCTACACTTTCTCACCTGATTTGGTTATTTTTTCTGATTTTTCTCCAATTTTTCTTCAATTTGAGGCGCTATAATTGTTACAATCACAAGAATAACCTTTCCAATAGATTCCTCATGGTCGAATTGTCTGGAAAAGTGGGTACATTAGCAGTTGTATGAGGTCTAATTCGAAAGTTACGGAAATTACCGATATTACTGATTTTGTGCACTTTTGGCAGATGGAAAATACTGTGACATAATCCAAGATGGCCGCGAAACCCTGTGGGACATTATTTGACGCTGTTAATATCATCTTTTGTTTACTAGACATATTTAGGAGTCTGGGTTTCATAAACAACACCAGGGGGTGCATGAGAACCCCGTCTGGGGACTAGACTATTACCCTGATGGGTGGCAATACGAACGCACAGGCGGAAGGAAAAATATCTAAGACACGATTTACTTCCCCTGCGCATGCGCCAGGCCACTACAAGAAAAATGACAAGCTTACGGCTTCCACTTACCGCCCAGCCTCACTAACGTGCGCATGTTCCAAACTACTTGAGCACATTGTTGAATCTCATCTAACGAAGCACATGGAGAAACACGGTATTCTCACAGATCTCCAGCATGGGTTTTGCCAACGCCGATCTTGTGTTACTCGATTACTCCTTGCCGTCTCTGACCTATCAAAGACCTTTGACTTAGGCCATCAAGTTAATATCTGCATCGTGGACTTCTTCAAGGCCTTCAACATGGTTTCACGTTGGAAGCTCATTGCCAAATTGAATTACAAATGGGATACGGAGGTGATCTGTCAAACTGGATAAATGGCTTATTAGTGGGAAAAGAACAAATGGTAATCTGGGATGGAGTGCCATCAAAACCAGTACCTCCGTTCTCTCCAGCATCATGTAGCCTCCGGGCATGAGCGCTGGTCCGCCGGACATTCTCGTTCTGTGGCACCACAGGTGCACGGCATGGCACGGCAGGGTAGCTGGTTAGCAGCGGATCTCTGGGTTGCGGGGCTGGTGTTGAAACCGACTTCGAGAGCCGGTGGAATGTTCACATTCCAGTGGGGCCATGCGACCATTGCCGCCAATGTTGAACCACACCATCTCGTCAATGCTGTTTGTGTCACCGTGTGTGACGGTTCCACGGCGCCATTTTACGGGTGGGAAATAAAGCTAAAAATACACACAATAATTAATATGGTACAGTCAAACAATCGCACTCGTTTGCTGCTACCTTGGGGGGGGGAGGTTTACGTTAGTACATGGGGCCGGATTGACAGCTCATAATCGTGGTCCTCACCAGAGGTACCTCACAGAATGGGATCCGTGAGGTATCACCGCAAAGGAGGGTCCTGCCGTGGCTACTTAGCCAGTTTAATATAAACCAAATCAACCCCTACAGAACATTATTTTGTTTCGAGAGGAAAGTGCCTCGCACAGGCCTCTGTCACAGAAAAATTCCGACAATGCCGAAGTGGAGGGAGGGAGATGGCAAAAAGTGTCACTCTCTTGTTGAAACTAAATTATGTAATCGAGTCAACCTAATGAAGCTCTAGGGCTGTTGTGATGCACTCTGTTTTACGTGAAGGTGGTGTGGATGATTTCCAGAGAATTCAACACTGCCATCTTATGTAAGTTCCAAGAGTCTGTGTTAGTAGTTGCCGCTTTATTTATTCGGCCCTTCTGCTAATTCCTACCCTATCATTTAGTTGTTGGATCCAAATCTAGTTTTAGCAGCAATTGACAATGTAAGCTAACTATTCTTTAACATATAAGTCTGACGGGCGAGAATGTTCGGTGACGGTGAGGCCACCCCACGGAACATCCCCCTCGGTAGACACGTGCGTACTTTTCATGAGATGAGAGTGCCAAAATCAGATAACGATCCTGTTACCATCAGGTCATGCCCACACATATCATCACAAGGACAAATACGGTACAAAAGCGTTTGAAAACCACATTTAAGTTTTTAAGGTGGGAACAAAGATGCAGCTAACCAGCTATAGTGACCTCCCATGGAGGGCGTGATGGGTTCTAAGACTGCACCCAATCACTGGTAGAGTTAGATGGAGAGCTGAATCCTTTCCGTCACCAGTGGGTCAGGCACAGATTTATACTGATCCGTATCCAGGGAGCTAACATTTACCTGTCGTTAGGGTTATGTAGTATCACCCAGAGATGCACTGCAGGCCAGTAATAAATTATATATATTTTTGCAGTGCTTCCTACTTTGGCGGGGTTTTCTAACTAACCAGTATCCGAGGATATACAGGGGATGCACGTGATAATTGCCATGATATTTCTAGCCACACTGGAACCCCAATAGTTCCAGAGCTAACTCTAAATAACGTGATGGAAGGAGGTCCAGACAATTTATACGCCCAAAGGCTGGTGGAGCGTAGACAGAGACAATTACTCATTATGGAGGCCTTAAGGAAAATGGCCAATTTATACAATCTACCAAGAGCGCAGTGTTACATATCCACTACTCCAGAAAAGAGACTAACACAAAATGTCTCCTACCGAGTAATCGTCCCTACTACTATAAACCTATCCTATCGAGCTAGAATAGTCCAGGTTTAGTCGACCCCATGTCATGTTTGCGTAATGAGAACATGAGGAGCGACCTCACTCAAAAATTGATGCTGTGCAGGGAACAAGGTGATGCAGCCATTTTTGCTGTATCTGTAGTTCGGATCGACCGGTCGGATACCAGCTGTACCAGCTAAGCTGGGTACGCGCCGCTTGTCTAGGATTCGTTTCCTGAACACGCCCTCTGGGTAGAGCTATAAGCGTATATAGGCCTATGGGAGAGAGAGCGTGTCGAAAAACGACTAAGTTCGTTAAAACGCATTATGCGCATACGCGTGGCTGGATGCTGTTTCTATGGAGCACGTAGTTGTGACCTAGATAGGATGGCGCTTATAGTGTACCGAGCTGGTACTCTGTAATTCTTATTGATTATCTGTTCCCATTAAATCTGGCATTAATCAAGACCAGAATTCGACGGGCTTACTAAATCTGTGAACCATTTCAAAATCGGTTGAGAAATGGCTGAGTTATCCAGGAGAACTCTTCTTGATTATCTTCAAAATATTGCCTTGACGTCATAACCATGGAGAGTATAAAAGGAGAAGCGATCCAGTGATCGAGAGGATCCTCGGCCAGGGGCCGAACAGGTTGGAGCTGTACCAACTATTATCAAGCGCGACACGCATCTTTCTTCGCTATGAGTCGGGTTTTTATCCCATAGCGTGCAGTTTCCAACCCACCGCACTAAAACAGTTTTGCAACTCCCTATCTGCGGGAGTAATTTGGAACTTTCGATAACCATTCACGAATACTACATCTACATTCGGAACACAAACGTGCGGTGAGGCCTTTGCGGCCTGAATATGTGCATCTACAGATGTAGAGGCAGGATGTTCTTTGATGGATGACTCGCCGGATCTGCCGGCCACGCCTAAAAGTGGTATTTCAAACAATGCCGCACCAATCGTGTAAGTTCTTTCGACTTTGGACCACAGCAAGTAAACTCAGCCTGGTGCGTCTTCACAGCTGGTTGACGTACCCAGCACCATGAAGCTTTGTTTTGTATCTTCATTTGCCTCCGACAACCCCCACTTGTGACGGGTTGTTTACACCTTCCATCCGTGCAATCGGTGTACAGGAACTTTCCTCACCACATAGTACTATCGTATCTTTTACTGACTGCTCATTAGACATTCTATTAGGCCTACAGCACTAAGCAATGTACTCCCGCCATGAGTGTTCTTGCGGAACTCTTGTTTGTGGAAAACAACTTGCGGGAACCACCCTGCGGGAACATTCCAGCTTCCGGAGAGTGCATCATCTCACGTCGACTACAGATATACGTGTCAATTTCAGTGACACGGTAGCCTAACTTGACTACCAAGTATTCAAGTAACTATACTTCGCCGTTTAATTATTTCTCTATATAGGTTTTGTTAATTATCTCGTATCCATACTAACGGTTCCGATGACTAAAAGGAACCATAACGGTCTTAGGACCAATAGTTTTAATTTCTGTATTTGTTAAATAGTTATTTCATTTTCCTCAATGTGTTGCTAACTGCACTATAGTAGGTTCGTCAACCTGTATTACTATATATATATATATCTTAATCATTGCCACCGTATTGTTTGTTCTGGTTAGATTGCATATGTATACACCTGTGCAAAAGTTAAGCACCAGCAAAAACAATAGAACGTAGAAACATGATGGTACAACTAGGCTGCCATACTTTTTGTCCCCGCATAATTCCAAGTACGAAATGCACATGCATGCATGACTTCACGCCGCTTGATGTCCATGCGTGGCGGGAAACAGCACATGTGTTCAGTTATGTAAAAGTCCAGTTTGAGGTGTAGAACATTACATACAGATTTAGGCGACAAGATTAGGAATTTTGTGTTCATGACCGTGGTTTATTTGTACAGAGAGAATTAGCTCTTGATTGTGAACCGCTATGGCAAGACGAAGGTTAAGTGATCGTGTGAAATGGCAAATCATAGGCATGCATACCACTGGTATGTCGTGCAGAGAGATTGGCAGACAGCTGAACATTAACCATACTGTAATCAGTCGTTTGATTGCAAAACATGGGCAAACTAACGAGGTGAAGGACAGGCCTAGATCTGGAAGACCGAAGAAGACTACTGCCCGTGATGATCGAGCCCTAGTACGCCTTGTTAGGAGATCTCCATTCACCAACAGCAGAGTGCTCAGCCAGCAATGGGAAATGCGCAATAGAGTGTCAATGTCTACCGTCAAAAGGAGACTGTATGCTGCTGGCATGAAAGCTAGGAGACCTGTCAGACGTCCTCTCCTCACTGCACACCACAAAGAAGAGCGTCTGAGGTGGTGCAACGAAAGAAGACACTGGAACATGAGATCCTGGAGACGGGTACACTGGTCCGATGAAAGTCGGTTCCTGCTTCATGCCACAGATGGTCGAACTCGTGTATGGAGGTCCAGACGCACGGCGTACGACCAACGTAACATCATGGAAGAAGTTCCATTTGGTGGAGGTTCCGTTATGATATGGGGGTGCATCTCATTTGATTGTAAGCTGGATCTGTTGACTGTACCTGGAACACTAAATGGACAAAGATATCAAGATTCCATACTGGATAGAGTTGTGGTCCCTCATTTTGTAAATCATGCACCTGGAACCCACCCTATATTCATGGATGACAATGCCCGACCACATCGTGCTAGAGCTGTGCATGAATACCTCCACCAGAATGCCATCGAAACCCCACCATGGCCAGCAAGGAGCCCTGACATGAACCCTATTGAGCATATCTGGGACATTCTGGGAAACATGGTGAGAAGGAGGGATCCTCCTGTGCAGAACCTACAGGAATTAACAGACGCACTCCATCTTGAATGGCAACGAATACCACAATGGCGTATCAGTCGGTTGGTGACCAGCATGAGACGTCGTGTCCAGGCCGTCATCCAGGCACAAGGTGGATATACCCGGTATTAATAATGACAGTCTCAAACTCGTGCACAGATGTTAAACTTCGTTTTCAGACACCATTAATGACAATCTAGCCACGTGTGTCAACTGTAGGGCAATAGTTGTCAGTTGTGTCAACGTAACCATATTCAGGCCTCGTTTTCAAGTTCAAACAAAAACATACAGTGTTTCCCCACCATCATAATCAGCATTCCTCTAGGTGCATTATTACCTCTTGCACTAAGATGGATGGGTACATAAATGTTTATGCTATTGCTTTCTTCATAGCACATGAATATACCCTCGCATGTGCGTAAAAATAGGGTGGTGCTTAACTTTTGCACAGGTGTATATATGGCCAGTGGCCATCCGTTAACTTGTTTTGTTTAGTTATAGAAAATATAGGAATGCAGTGCACGTAGGAAACACTATACAGCAACATTTATATATGCAGCATTTTCTCCCGCCACCTACAATTTTTCACTGAGGTCGCTGTCCATGTTATAACTCTGTTTAGCCCGGCATGCTACCGACTAAACCTTTTCTATTCAGCTCGATAGGATAGGTTCAAAATGATTAGAGACACTTTCTTCATTACACATTGTAATATATTCTTCTCCTCCAGCAGTGTGATAATCTAGCCCCGCACTCCGGTAAGACTCATAACTTCAAGATTTTGTCTCTCTTCATATTCCTCTTAGCATTGTGGCTTCTTAATTGTTTGGACATTCCTATCCGCACCATGGGCTGATCCGACTCTGGGAAACTATTGGGGTTTCCGAGCGGTGATGTCTATGGTGCGGTATCACATACACATTCCCGTGTATCTTCGGATACTTAGTAGACAGTACTTTAAGCCAATGTAGGAAAGCACTGCGAAAACATATGTATTAATTATTATTATATTTACTGACAATCCTCCCGCACCGCAGTGCAGAACTGGCAACCTGTGCATAAACCTAGCGACAGGCTAAACGTTTAGTTCCATAGTACCCGGTGACGGGCGAGATATGTATGCTCCCCGAATTCTGTTTAAATGTCTGGGCATGATATTTAGATCTGCCACGCCCTTACGGGAAGGACATGCACGGTGTGCATCTGTCTCTCTTACCCCCACCATAAAGATAGGAGATATGGCCCAACAATTATTCTGTGAAATGTAAACCATGTCCTGTAATGTTTCATGTGGTTGCATGGCGGAATGTCTGGATTCTCACCCAGTTCGGAGATCCTGCTAAGTAACCTGTATGAGCGCTGTCTGCAGTATTGATGTCCTCGGGCATCTGTTCTCCGTGACAGCCATGTCTAATAGCTAGGTAGTTATCGGCCAGTTGCGGCCTAAACTAATTCTTGTTCTGAAAACAACTAAACAAGTGATTAAGAAGAGCAGGAGGCCCGCAGAAATAAAGCGGCAACTACTAACTCAGCATATTAGGAATCACATAAGATGGTGACAAAGGAATCCATTGGGAATCTTCCATCCCGTCTTCACGTAAAACAGTATGCACCCCTATAGTCATAATCTCACTAGGTATGGTCTTTTCTTACTACAGCATTTTTGTTTGGAATATTAGTGGGCCCATTTTTTGCCTGCTGCTCTTCTCCCGCTTTAAGCCGTGGCAGCACCTTCCCAAGATGGAGGCTAACGCGAGGCACTTGCCTCTCGCAAGGATTCAGTGACGACGGTCCATGCCAGGATAATACTCCTCACCCTAACTTGCACTAGGAGTAGTGCCCGCATGAGGCACATCACTTTTCGTCTGAGATATTCTTCTTACTTTCAGCTTAGAGGTATAATAACGTATATTAAGTTAAATAGCTATGTCTCGTGTACAGGAGCCTCCCTTGCGGGGATACCTCTGCGGACCTACGAGTCTGTGTGGTTCCTCGGGGAGCCCCATGTTTAAAAGTTCATCTACCTGCCTGTATGTGTTGTATTTTCGTATGCTCTTATTGTAGTTTTATCTAGCATATTTTAGGTAAACACATTGTATAGACTTATATTTTTAGGTCTCCAAATCAAATCTTGTAAGCCCATAGATCATGAAATTGCTATGGACAGGCATACTGGTGACACAAACTCTTGGGATGAGATCATTGTGTTTAATGTTTGCGACAATGGTCGCATGGCCCCACCGGAATGATTGAGTTCCACCGGCCTTAGAAGCTGGTTTTTGTTTCCCGCAGGGCAGTCTTGTTCAAGGTCCTTCACCCCGAGACCGGATGCTAACCAGCGTCGTCACTCGTCATGCACTTACGGCGCGGCGAGTCGACATGAGACATTGGAACGGCCCGACACCGCCTGGCGAGCTACTTATTGTGTAACCTAGTGATACTGCGGTCCAAGCGTTTTTATAATAAACAAAACAATTTAACATAAATAGCTACTGCCATATCACTAACTTTAGATTAATACAGTAAGATAGAGGGTCACTCGACCTTGCGGTGCTTATAGGTACAATTTGGATCATGAGATGGCATGATGCGGAAGTCAGCTGCTAGGAAAATACTGCACTCATACTACTGATACGGCTCATTCTCAGAAAAAGTGAAGACGACCATTTGCGGAAGAAGACGCCTAGTAGACAGTCAAGTTCACATGAAAAGTTATTAATTAAACTGAAAGGTCTAAAAAGTTCCGTACTAGAGCAGAAGTTGAAAAGTGCCTTACAGTTCTCGATGGGCTGCAGAAGAATGTTAGTTAATGCAGATGCATTCTGATGGTCCACAGGACGAGATGCATCGAAAGGCTCACACGATGCATCAAGCAATGTTCCCATAACTTAGGTCGAAAATGTCAAAATGCTAACACATGATGTGCGGATCAATTTCTATCACTGGTTGCGTGGCATGGTAGATCTTGTGAGTCATCACTGAGTACGTCACTCGTCCCACATACTGAATGATGAGCTACATCGGGGCCAAAAGGCCCATCTGCTCGAAAGGTCCCTTTGCAGAAGTAGTGTCTTGGCCTACCTGACTTTACTTTGTTTATTGCCCCCCTTTGATTGCGGATGTAGTGGCTTGTGCCCCAAAGAGAATGAGTCTGAAAATGAGTCAGACGTTGGATATCTGCGTTATGGAATGTAGTCACCTGCGCTCGTCCTCTCAGACCAGGCACCTCACAACCACCTGAGTGCTCTCGAAACTGATTTTTCGACCCCTTATATACTGCCTGTTACGTCACAGATGGAATGCCACAGCCAATCAGCGAGCGCTCTTCAGAGGCAGGGCAGCGGGTCACGTGACACGCCATAGTACCCATGTACTGAATGCATACATGCGCTAATCCTATGGGGGTTCAATATTTTGAAAATAGAATAAGAGGGCTCATTTAGTCATAACTCAGCCAATTCTTAGCCGATTTAAAAATGTTAAAGAGTTTTGGAATCATCACTTCATTCTGGTCATGATCGAGACAAGAACCGCGAGAAAACTGGAATCTAAAAGGATTACGAGTACCGACTCCGTGCTGTTTTTTTCTGCCCAGCCCTAACGCGCGTTGTTAAGCAATCTCTGACACCTGCGCATGCGCGCTATGCAATCTTACAGATTTTGTCATTTTACGATCCTCTCGTAATCGGCTCTATACATGCATATCATCCTACCTAGGGGAACATGCTTGGAATATACCCAGCCCAGCCGTCCCATACCCAGCTTGCCTGGGATGGCCCGTACCTGATTGGTCGATCCGCGCTACACCACCCAGGGCACATGCCTAGGTTCCATCCTATTTTTGTGCTATATTAATCACAAGTAATATAAAATCCCGGATGCGATTATTTGTGGATGATGCCTTTCTATATAGGTCAATTCATTCACTTGAGGACCATCATGCAATGCAGCAAGACTTACTTAGCCTTGAAGAATGGGGACAGAACTGGGACATGAAATTCAATGCATCGGTCGGTTTCAGTCTACTTTCACGCTCTTGTAAAAGTGTCTAGTGAGACCTATTTTCGAATACTGCAATTCGGCATGGTCACCAACATTGAAAAGGCAATCACAGCTATTAGAAAGAGTTCAATGCCGAATAACAAAAATTGTCCCACAAATCAAAGAGTATTGCTACACGGAAAGACTCTAAATCTAATGTCACTGGAATATAGACGATTTCAAGGACATTTATTTGAAACATGTTGGAATCTATATAATATTGATAAGGACTACTTTTCCGATCCGTCCAGTACCACACAGACCAGAGGGCATAGGTTCAAGGTCAACATAAAAACCATCAACAAAGATATTCGCAAGCACTTTTTCGCTAACCGAGTGGTATCGCAATGGAACTCACTGCCAGCTACAACGGTGGAAGCAACAACGGTCGAATCATTCAAGAACAAACTAGATATTTATTTCAAAGAAAGAACATTTGAATTTGACTGAACAAGCCATACGTATACCAGCCCATCACATGGTCATACTGCAATTCTTCCAATACGGTGGACTGATCTTGGAGTAGCCTGTGCAGAGACAAGAACATTCTTGATAGCGATTCCAATGACCAGTAGATGCATATAGACTGCTTCCACGTCTGTACTTTATGGTTGAATGGAGACACACTAGTGTAGACTCGGAGACTCAGATAGCGATGAACATAGAAAATCAGAACAACAGCAGTAAGACGAAGCACGACCTTCACAATTCAGCATGCAAACAAATGCTAGGTGTAGCAGGGTGTAACCTAGTAGGCGGCACACCGCAGCTGACACGGGGAATACCCATCTGCACCACAGCAGTTTCACTAAACAGAGCTAAAGTCTTAAATCTAATGTCACTTATATACTGAAGGTCTCGAGTAGACCTAATTAAGCGCCAACAGTCAAATCATTCAAGAACAAACTAGATATAATCAATCTACCTGAGAGAAAGATTTTTTGAATTGGACTGAGCAAGCCATGTGATAACAAATAGCACTGAGACAATATCAAGCCAATGGCTTATGCCTCGTAAAATGATGATGATGATGATGATGATGATATTGATGATGATGATGATGATGACGGAAGTCTACCCAGTTCTACACTTTATGTAGCCACATCCTGGAGTCTGTCACCACTAACCCATACTTAGGGGTCTGTTCAGCGAGGACATGCACTTTACAACTCACATTGGCAACATATATGTGCCAAAACTAGTCGAACCCTAGGTTTTCTTAGCTGCAACCTTAAGAACTGCCCTAAAAGCTTCGTGAAACCGCCAATGTCACCATGTGCTGGTCAATTCTGGAATATGCCTCAGTAATATGGGAGCTGACCTGGGAACAACCCCAAATAGAGCACATTCACCATAAGGCAGGACGATTTGTACTGCTGGACGATAGACATCAATCCAGTGTAACAGCCATGATACGAACTCTTGACTGGGAACCTCTACTAGAAAGACGTACAAAAACTAGACTGAGATTGTTCTACCAAATTATAAATAACATGGTCACAGTACCCCCTGGCATAGAGTACGTAGTACCAGGAAGATGAGGACGTTTAAAACACTTACCACATAGTCACATTGACTACAAGCACAGTTTCTTCCCCCAAACTATCCGGGACTGGAACACTATTTAAAGCCAGTCTTCCACTGCACATATTATTAGCCAAGCGCAGTGGGCACACCCTTCCTCGTCGTGATACCCTATAGGGGTTTTGATGAGTATTGAAAATAACATAATAATGCCCGTTATGATGTAATTTTCAAAGATAAACCGTGATGTGTTAGAATTTTTTACTTAATCTTATTGTATTTACCGCCTCTCGGAGAGACTCTTCAGGAAAAATTCCAATGTTGGAGTGATTTGAACTTATTCAGTTTAGTTTAATCTGTTGGGATATTTTTTAAAGTGTGAATCGTTATAGTTTTTAATGAAAACCAAGTGTAGCTTATTCTTCGTCATATGAAATTTGCACTCTGTCGAATATTACTGATCTACGAAAATCTACATTTGAAGGCAGCCTAAAGACCTGGCAAGATCCCACAAAGACCTGGCAAGACCTGGCAAGCCAATTATTGCACTGTGCTTCCATTATTGTTGTAAATAAGCTTCATATCCATCCGTTTGGTTTTGGTAGGAACAGTCCTGTCGTTACACACCTAGTGCTCACAAGAACCTTTTGTCAGTGCAACCACAGGCCTTTGAATTCTCGTCCATCCATCCCTCTACCACATATCCCCCTACTATATATAATATACACAAGGTGTGGAACCTTCATCTGTAGGCACCATTGTCAGAAAGCTGATTGGTTGGTTTGTAGTCAGAACCGTGATGTCAGCGGATTTTGGCAACAAACCAACCAATCAGCTTTCTGACAATGGTGCCCACAGATGAAGGTTTCATACCGTGTGTATATTATATAGTAGGGGGAATATGTGGTAGAGGGATGGATGGACGAAAATTCAAAGGCCTGTGGTGCAACATATTGTAAAGAACCCTGCACGTTGTCCAAAATCACTTTGTATATAGAGAATCAAATTACATTATATCATTCAATCATTAGTCACAGTAAAATTCCATTCATTCTGTTCCTTTTTCCACCCCTATCTCTCCATAATGTAGATAGTATGGATCCATTGATACAACCTTTGACGAAATAATAATGTCACTGAACTTGTTCCCCATTTGAAAAACTACTTCTTCGCAGACAGTTTTAAAGGCTTTGAACATGATGTCACTAAAATACAGAAGGCATAGAGGAGACTTAATCGAAACATACAAATTTATCCATGATGATTACAACATTGACAAAATCACATTCTTTGACAGATCAAGTAACACACGTACTAGAGGTCACACCTTCAAGCTCAACACTATAAATACAGAAAAAAGAAATTCGTGTGCATTTTCCCCAAAAACCGAAGTATTAACACATGGAACTCACTCCCTTCTGTTGTTGTTGAGGCACCCACGCTTGGCGTGTTTAAATCAAAACTAGATATGCACTTAAATGGCATAATATACGATCATGACATAACCAACTAAAGGATATTTAAGGCAAATCTAGAAATATACCCAAATGCTAGGTGCAGCAGTGTGTAACCATTAGCATTGGTGGCACACTGCAGCTGATGGGGGGAACACCTATCTGCACCACAGCACCTCCCAAATTAAACCATGTTCCTGAAAAAATGTCAACCAAACAAATAAACAATTTTAACTAAACAAAGTACAAGCACTAACAATACAATACCAACACAGTTTCCTGAGGCAATAACAAGTCACGGGCTTATGCCTCGTAAAAAATTATGATGATGATGATGAATAATGAATGAGAGAAAAGAGATCTGAAGCTGTTTATTTTATAGTGGCTTGGTGGCATCTTATAATCCATGTGTTTTGGTTACTCCTATATGAACACCTAAGTTAAATACAGGTGTAGCGCGGATCGGCCGGACGGGTACGGACCGTTCCAGCTTAGGTGGGTACAGGATGACCGCTCCGGGTACATTCCAAGCACGCCTCCCCCTGAGTAGGAAGGTACGTGTGTATAAAGCCATATAAGAGAGGTTTCTGTAAAACATATAAGTCCGGGAGATCACGTAGCACACATGCACGTGCGTCAGAGCTTCCCTGACAACACGTGTCAGCGTTGGGAGAGAATGCATACTAAAGTGTACCGAGTTGGTGTACGTAATTTCTAAAAAGTTCAAGCATTCTCGTAGTCGTTGTGCCTATCAGGACCGGAATGATCGAAAACTATTTACCTTTTTAAAATCGGAGCAGAAATGGCGGATGTCTATCACGTGATAGCATCCTCGCCCTTCATATCTGCATGCCGATTGGCTACAGATCACCCGCTGATTAGCTAGGCGTCCTGCCTATGACATCACGAGTAATGTAAAAGGAGCGAAAAACCAAGAATGGAGACCACACTTCGGTGAGAGAGAACAAGTGGCCGGGTGTGTGGCCCGAGCAGTGCAAGACGTGGGCAACTGCTTACTGACTGTGGTTCCCTTATAACCACAGGAGTGCCTCTCGGATTTCAGTTCTTAGTCATGGGACCCGCAATCGAACATCCACACCTAAGTTTTTGCACGTCCTCGGATGGCCATTGCCCTATTGCACGATCCTGGCTCTCCCACTACGTTCCTGTATCAAGTACCGTGCTTGCACGCTTTTGATGTTTGTGCTAAGTTCATGAAGCTTCATACATATTAATGATCTGGGGTCAGTCAACTTGCGCCAATGTAATTGCTCAATAAGAAATCAGAAAGTAAACAAATTTACACATGTGCGTAAACCAAACTGGCGGTTTTTGTTACTGAAAACCAATTTACACATTTTCCGTTCCTCAGAATCGTCAGATAATTTGTTTAGATCAAACTATTGCAAACTTTTGCAAATATCTCTTTCCAGTTCAACAGCATCGTGATCGCCGTTGTTTTTGTGGTTGTAAATTAGGCCACCAGACGAAGCCTCGCCTATTGCATAAAGGAGGCAGAAATCTGATTGGTTACCTCCAACCCAGTAGCGTAATGTTACTTCACATAGCGAGAAATCACAGGTCTGCAAGTATGGCCTCAAACAGTGTAGGACGGCCATCCGGGGGCAACTAATTGAATAGAAGAGTCCCTCACTTCCAACACTTCAGAGGAGCCTTCCTGCGAATGGGCCTCGTGGCCCTGATGTAATTTCTCCAGTATGTAGAATGAGTGGTGAATCTTGGTGGACAACTCGTCAGATCTGCCGAACCACGCTGAAAAGTGGTGATCAAACTTCCACGCAGCATGTCATGAGTTAATTAACTTTTAGGCCGCAGTCTGATGGGACTCTGCCTGGTATGCCACAAGAGCTATGCCGTGTACCATGTACAGTGTACCCAGGAATGTACATGCATTTTATAATTATAACCTTACACTGTAGCCCTGCAGGTTATGGGCAACTTTCAAACTTCCGCTACAGTACGGAACATTCTAACAATCTACTTAAATTATTTGTATAAGCTATTATGACTATCTAGTGGACATCTGTAACTGCAGTCGTTCTTCTTCACCATCTTTGAGAGTGAGTCGCATCAACAGTTTGCCTGCGGAGATTTCCCAGCAACTCCAGAATCGTGCCATCTTGCGTTCCTCATCTGTGACGCAGCATCTACAGTGATTTATGAACTTTTTCTGTACCAATGACTAATAGGTACTCATTTAGCTATATTTAGTAATGTTGTATTTATTCATTTCTTTTCAGTTACCGATGACTAATAGGTACTAACCGGTCATATGGGACCGCATTTTATAATTTATGTCTTTAATGTAAATATTATCCTTATTTTTGTGCTTATGACTAACGAGCACTGCAAGGTCCTATGACCTGATTTACTGTCAATAGTGTGATAGTTAGTTTATGTATATGACAGCATCCATCCTAGTTACTTGTTTTGTTTATCTTACATAAAATACTAGGCCCACAGTACGCTAGGCTATACTATACAGCAACAATAAATCTGCATCACTTTTCCCCCAGCATCCATTTTACATTGAGGTCACTGTTTATATTCTCATTGCGTGAACCTGACATGTGATCGACTAAACCTGGCGATTCTAGCTCGATAGGATAGGTTAGTAGTTAGGGACAACCGCTCCTTAGGAGACATTTGTGTAAGCCTATTTTCCGGATGTAGCAAAAATAGTAACACTGCACACCAGCTAGATTGTATAAAATTGGCAAGATACTTTAGGGCCTATTATATTGAGTGATTGTCTCTTTCTATGCTCCTCCAGCCGCAAACCGTATTAATTGTCTGGAACTCCCATCCTCACGTTGACATGATCCGACTTGGGAAAATATTGGGGTTTTTTAACCAGCCATCAGTGCATCTCTGGGCATAATGAAACTTAACCCTAATGACAGGCAAACATTAGCCCCCGGAGCTGGATCTTAGACGGTCCGCCCCAGACACACTGTGTGATGGATGGGATGCAGATCTCCAGCTAACTCCGTACAGTGTCTGGGTGTGGTCTTGGAACCCACAACGCCCTCATGGGAAGGTCACTGGAGATGGATATCTGCCTCTCATGCCCTGCCATAATACTTTTATGCGCTTTTCAAATTGCTTGTGTAATATTGACTTGTTCTAGTGATGTTGTATGTGGTTGTGGTGTGATATGTAACCGGATCGTTATGTGATTTTGAAGCTGTCACTCTGTAACAGGTCCACTCACTACCTTTCTAAGGGAGTTGCTCTGGAGGCTGACCTTAGGGAAACCGAGCATCTTCGCGAGTCAGCCTCATGTGTCAAAGATAGGTAGAAATTCCTGCCACTCATGGCCAAAGCTAGGATATAAATCCAACACCTAACTGGTAGTTTAAGATTTGGCAGAGGGACCACATAAATAAAAGCAGCAACTACCAATACAGTATCTTGGACTTACAAAAGATGACGGTATTGAATTCTATGGAAATCATCCACCCCATCTTCACGTAATACAGCGTGCATCACATTAATTATAATTTCACTAGATTGACTCACACCACATATGTTTGAACAAGATAGTGGCCCTTTTTGCCAGCTCTCTTCCTCCGCTTCGGCATTGAAGGAACTTTCCTGTGATGGAGGCCCACGTGAGGCACTTTCCTCTCGCAACAATAATATTTTTGTTAGGGGTATAATGGTTTATATTAATCTACATAAGTGGCCTCGTTAGGACGCTCCCTTGCAGGGACACCTCACGGATATATAATGATTGGACCTCTGACGAATTCACGTTAACAAGACACCAACGTAGTTCTATGTACTGTATATTTTCTCTCTCATGCTAACAAACGAGTACCATTGTTTGTATCATATATACTTTTAATTATCATGTCTGGGCTCCTAAATTGAGTCATGGGCCATCATACCGGTGACACAAATAGTTGGGATAAGACGGTGAGGTTCAATCTCGCTGGCAATGGTCGCACGGCCCCACTGGAATGTTATCGTTCCACCAGCTCTAGAAGTCGGTCTTTGTACATTTTTAGAGATTCGTGATACAGGATCCATAAACCCAAGAATCACAGTTAACCAGCCCTCCAACGCATCCTGTACATTCAGTGCAATGGAGCAGAGCAGCAGGATGCACCTGCACATACCCCCATGAGCTACAAGTGGCACCCGATGTGGGGCTCGAATGAGAAGCGAACCCGTGCCAACCCTCAACACACACGCATTTCAGTCTCCTTCATTCGACGAACAGCAATCCCATCGATATGGAAGTAGCATCATATGATGGGAGAACTGCAGGCATGCTCACCGACTATGCCAGAAATTTCCCTGGTGTGGAACAACCAGCACTGATTCAACACAGGTATTTGCCGATCAGCGAGGGGACCTTACGCGATGACTCACAGGCGGGTACTCAATACATCACATTTTCGGATATCCGTGATAGGCACCCAACACCTTTGCCAGATCGTGGTCGACCACAACAAAGACCTCTATGGGGCACACCAATTCTTGACGACCAGCACATTCACCCATATCATCAGATGGTGAGCAATGGCTTGCCCCTCATGCACCATGTCCCGCATCTCCTCCTATCAGAACATCGTCACCTTATTATCCATCTGTACCATGACATGAACTGGGGGATGCGGAACATCCTTTTCAATATTATACCAGACGAAACACATCATCACATGGCACGCACCACCTCCGTCGATCTCCTGGACCACCTCCATATGAAGAACACCCGTCACAGTGACCTACGGAACTTCCGCATCACATACACGGAATGCCTCCACCAGTCTATAGACCAACACCTGTCTATAGATCCACATCAGGGCGGTATTCGGCGGAACCCATGTGTCGCGCACAACATTATCGTCGGGAATCACCTTCACCAATGCGGTATCAGCGAGACCAACAGTGGGAACAACCACCAACACCAACACCAACACGCAGACCAGCATTCGCGTTCACACCATTCTCCCCAGCACCGCCACCTGGATTCGTGCCTATAGTACCATATCATGGCCATGGCTGAGTCATTCTCCCCCCCCCCCCCGAATTCAGTGGAGAGAGTGCCTGGGCCAATTACAAGTGCCAGTTCGAGATCATTAGCTGCACAAACCATTGGATGGGTCAACAAATGGGAGAGTATCTGGCTGCAAAGCTGTCGGGCAAAGCACTACAAGTCTTGGCAGATTTGGGGTCAGACTCCACACCAACATACACGGAACTGGAAAATGCGCTGTCGGAAAGATTCGGAGACACCGCCCTTGGAGAAATGAGTCATCTTCAGCTTTAAAGCTTGCGTAGATGAGCTGGGGAGACCGTGCCGGAGTTAGCAAGTCATATCCGGCGACTTGTTACATGTGCATACCCCAGCACCAATCAAGAGGGATTTACGCATCTTCAACTTGATACCTTCATCAAAGCGTTGGGCGGTGAGCCAACCCTAAAGGAAAATATCTATTTCTGATAGAGCATAATAATTTACAACCCTTAAAAGCAATTGCGGTCAGAATCAAGAATTTCTTGGAGCGGGAAAAAGCCAATCACCACCAACTGCATCCAATTAATGAGGTAAATGATGCACACCTCCAAATCGCCGCCGACACCACATCTGCACCTACATCCACATCAGCCGTCGACCCGCGCACCACACAATCCGAACACCCCACAAGTTACAATCATGCACCTAGAGGAAGCAGCTGCCAAACATGTTATGGATGTGGGCAGCCAGGCCATTGGAAAGAACGATGCCCAAATGGCCTCCATCTACAACTCCAACAGCTGACCGACGTACACCACAACCTGAGTCCTCATTAAACTAGAATGGGCACTGATTATAGAGTCACTTCGGTTCCCACTCTCACAACCCGGCTCAACTACAGCCTCCAGACAACAATGTCAGGTAGCACCTCAAAATACTACTTACGCAACAGTACACAATCACACCTACCAGCTTCACCTAAGTCGGTGCCAACCATGTGCACTGTATCCGTGGCACCACCAACATCTCCGTCTGCGAGAGGTTGTGACCCCCGCAATCTCCGCACATCACAAACCTTCTTTCCTTTGTAAAACGGCAGTGGTTGGTTCTATCACCTCCATTGAAACAACGTTTACACAAGCACCACAACCCACCGCCAAAGCACTTAACACCTGGTGACACTTGATGGTATGCAATACACAGTTCCTAACAGCATCACCCACCACATCTAGCAGCAGCAACAGTGACACGGACAGTGATCAGCATTCAGCATCATGGATCCACAAGAAGAATCATCATCCAAGAGCAGCAAACCTCAGCGCCGCCACTTTTCCTTTTACGCACCCACTAAACATCCCATGATGCATTGTCAGAAGTTGCTAACACAGCTGGCCCTTATCCGCGACCGCACCAGTCCTGTCCAGACTGCTGTCTACAACAATACATGATATAGCACACCAGCATCAATAACACCGCCATTACTACCCCCAGCTCCGTCATCGCCTAAGCAATCGCAGCAGCAGCGACGATGAGTTGGTCGCTTCCTCACTCAGCCACAGATTGCACTCACTGAAGCTATCCAAAAGCAAACAGACTACATACAGGATGATACTGCATCAAAAGAAATCCCTCAGGTAGTATCATTGGAAACTATTCCACAAACACACCGCAAAGTAATATACAAGTGTGCTTGCCTGCTTAATGGCGTTTCGGCCAGTGCCACCATAGACACTGGAGCTTCCATCACCGTTTTAACAAGCGCTCGTATGAGAGCATCCCACCTCAGAAAAAGCCACCCCTTAGGCCTATAAACGTATCTTTACAAACAGCTACTGGGGCTGATGTTCCTGTGGCTGGTACGCTAAACCTCATGATACAGATAGAGGAAATGCAATTCATACAGTCAGTTGTACTTGCCTCTATTCAAAACGATGCCCTGCTAGGTTCTGCCTTCCTCAGCACCAGCAAAGCTGTCATACATTGCAGACAATAGGAATCAGACATAGACGGCCACCGCATACCCCTTGGACCGTAATAATCATCCCTATACAACACTTGTGCAGTGATTTTGGTATCTATGGCTACAGTTGAGCTGGGACAAGAGGAAATATTATGGGCCACCACACCACAGTTAGGAAGCAACACACACACAGCCATGCTGGAACCTGACCCTGATTACATGATCGCCTCACAATGCGCAAGTCCCTGGATGATCGTGAACACCACCAATAAGGATCATATACCATTTAGAGTATTCCATGGCACAGTGGGCCCAATAACACTAGTACCCGGAGTTCGTTGTGGCCATTTGGTGGATGCAGTATTACTGGAGACAACCCCCCTACCGTACCTACACCAGCAACAACTTCTGAAGATGATTTACCGAAACACATGCATGACATTTATTTGCGCACAACAGTTGGTTTAACTCAATCTCACAAACGTGATGTACGATGAATATTACATAAGTATTGTGAAAGTTTTTCGGGCAGAGACATGGATCTCGGAGAAACTCACCTCATGCGACACTCCATCGATACCGGAAATAATCGACCCATTCGACAATCCATATGATGTCTTCCCACTCACAAGGAGGTGGAAGCGCATCAACAAGTGAATGACATGTTGCGGACAGGCATCATAGAGCCCTCGGCATCCCCCTGAGCCAGTTCCATTGAACTAGCAGGTAAGAAGGATGGATCTTTGCGGTTTTGCATTGACTACCGCTGCCTAAATGATCTCAGCATCAAAGATGCGTATCCATTACCCAGGATCGATCAGGCCTTAGATTCCTTGTCCGGAGCCAGGTGGTTTTGTACCCTTGACTTAGCTAGTGGGTACTGGCAGGTAGCCATGGATAAGGCTGACCAGGAGACAGTCTTTTCCAATTCCGCAAGATCCCCTACGGTGTGTGCAATGCTCCTGGAACGTTCGTATGTCTCATTGAGCAGGTACTAACTACCCTACAATGGGAGATCTGCCTCTGTTACATCAATGATGTAATCGTCTTTGGCTCTTCAGTTGAGCAGGCCCTGTCCAACTTGGACAAATTACTTATGCGGTCTCATGCCGCCAACCTCAAGCTCAAACCCAAGAAGTGTCATCTTTTCAGACGGAGCATCGAATTCCTGGGACATGTCATATCCGCCAACGGTGTAGTTACTCAACCTGCCAGTACTATCGTCAATACATCCATCACTTTAGTGAGATTGCGTCCCCATTATACCAGATCAACGAAAAAGATTGACCATTCAAGTGGATGAGTGAGTGTGAATGTTCCTTCAGGACGCTGAAGGAATATTTGACAATCATACCAATTCTAGCTCATCCTAATCCTAACCTCGATTTCATCTTAGACCCTGATACTGCATATGCAATAGGTGCAGTTCTATCTTAGGTCACGGAAGATGGAACAGAGCAGGTACTCGGTTATGGCTCACGTACTCTGAATAAAACAGAGAAACGTTACACGACCACTAAGTGGGAATTGTTAGCTGTGGTGTATTTTGTCAAATATTACAAGCACTTTCTGTATGGGAACCCATTTACATTCCATGCAGATCACGACTCACTATGTTGGCTCAGAAACCTAAAAAATTGCGATGTGGCAGGAATCCCTGCAGGCTTTTAACTTAAATGTTATTCATAGGCCCGACAAGCTGCATGGAAATGCTGATGCCTTGAGCAGAATCGGGCTCGAGGATGAACAAGAAGTGGCCACCACCATGACACATACAACACAGCCATCGCCCATGTTCCTTGAACTGCAGTGTGCAGAGTGGGATCCGAAGACAGTCGCTCATGAACAAGCAACAGACGCACAAACATGGAATATATACGCATGGATCCAGGATGGGGTACGTCCTCCTAATGAATCTGTTACCTCACTTTCCGCAATGGCTAAATATTACCATCAAATGTTTGGAGAACATTATATACAAGTTGGCGTCCTCTACATTAATAACCGGATAGTAATTCCTGAGTGTTACAGGGTCGTGATTTTAGAACAACTTCATGACAACGTTGGACATTTAGCCATAGAGCGTACTGTGGATTGCATCAAACATAGATTCAACTGGATCAGGATACTCGATAGTGTAAAGGCATGGGTCACCAACTGTGTCCCATGCCAAAGACGCACTGTTGGCCAGCACCATTAGGCACCCTTACAAGTTAAAATTGTTGGTGCACCATGGGAGCGAGTGGCTATTGATGTGCTTTGATCCTTGAATACGATGGATGAAAGAAACAAGTACATCTTCGTATTGCAAGATTATTTTATGAAGTGGGTAGATGCATTTGCTTTGCTGGACCAAGATCATAGTAGCTGAGGTCCTGTCTAGCAATGTGTTCTGCTGCTTCAGTATGCCCTATGAACTGCACTCCGACCAAGGAAGTAATTTTGAGAGCTGGCTGATCTCCGAGCTCTGCAAATTATTTCATATAGTCAAACCTCGCACAATGCCCTATCATCTGCGAAGTGATGGGATGGTAGAGAGGTTCAACCGAACCCTGGCTGAGATGTTGACTACGGAAACACACCTTGATTGTCGCGATTGGGATTTACGACTCCCATACATGCTCATGGCATACTGCACTTCGACACATTCCAGCATGGGTTATACCCCTGCTTGGTTAATGTTAGGCCGTGAATTAGCCTTACCCTTGGACCTGGCCATGCCCAGGATTCCAGGAGATAAAAATTCACCATCTCTCTATGTAAAGCTCATGCGGCAATGGATAGAACCGGCCCATGAGCTAGTAAGAAAATCATTATCCACTGCACACCGGTGTCAGAAAATGTGGCATGATCGGCGAGCACATGGATACCTGTATGAGGCGAGAAAAATGGTTTGGGTTCACGATTCCCGATGTTCTGCAAACATGCTGAGTAAACTGAGTTACCAGTGGAAAGGCCCCTCCCTATGTGGTAGTAGGTAAGAATTCGGACGTGACCTACCAGATCCGCACCTCGGATGGCCTGACCTCAACCATCCACTTCGATCGACTTAAACCCTGTGTTAGTGATGACCCAGTGTCAGAGCTCAGACTGGGCATTCCACGTAACACTGGTACCCAGACAGATGTTTCTATGGAAACATGTATTCTCAACGTTAGTCTGGAACATCGCAGTGCCAGTTCGACCCCTCTCTTACCAAGCCAGGAGTCTGGTGAACATATGACTAACGCTGAGGATGATGACGAGCTACGTACTCACCCTCTCCCTCCTCAGAGTGGGTCTACACGATCTGGGAAGTCGTATCTGAAGACTTTCTCGTTTGTGCTGTCCAAGGCGAAGGACGGAAACGTTGTTCTGCCGACCTCTTCCCATTCCCACCCACTTCATGATATTACCCCAATTATAGAGATACCACAGGCAGAAGCTGAGGCTGCCCCTGGCCATGCTTCTTGCGGGGTGGAACATATAATAAATAGCATGGAAGTGAAGAGGCTTGATGAGGCCTTGGCCTGTTGCAAAGAACATGAAAACCGCACAACTCGGTGCACTCTCACTCCCAGTCCCAAAATCACAATCCCACCTCCACTTCACGTTGCACCCCATCCATTAGCAACCCCCCCCCCCCCACCCCATTCTAACTTGCGTCTCTAATCTCCGCGCCAAGTTCGGCCCTCACACATCCTGTCCATTTCACACTTCACTCATCATCTGTTGACTGTCAATCTTCAGATATGAGAGAGTCAGCTGTTTAAGAGGCGGTGGCATCCCGCACAACAGTCACCCCCATGACTGGTGGTGGGCAGGGAGCAGCCTGTTCAGCAGACTCTCAGTTCGAATATTCCTGGTACTTAAAAACTATGACAGAGTACCAACCATCATGTAACGGGAGATGTCCATCCCCATCTGAAGGGCATCCTTGGACAAAACCACACTACCAAGCCCCCCCCCCCTCCTCCCGTTTAAACCAAACAATAAATTACTGTCCGCTATACTGTCCTAATTTTGATTAAGAACACAACTGTTCTACTGCATATACAAATCTTTAGCATGCGGGCTGATGAAGCAGCATCAAGACTTAGACAGTATAACACCGTAGAGAATTTCAAATATTCTCTTACCTACAAATTCCAGCTGACAATCAACACGAGGTGGAATATATACACCATACACAAGTGGAGGCGCATGTTCAAGATGACACACATAAAAGTGACGCTGTTCTAAGGAACAGAGGAATGAAAACATGTTTTTATTTTTCGCATCAAATACGTACAGTCAACAGCATCAATCTCCACATATATAAATTGCCTAAGTTTCCGATCAACATCGTGCTTTCAAAACAAGAATCACGTGATCATCACTTCTATTTTCCAGTAAATTTGATCAAAGGCTATAAACAAAAGAACCACTCTCCCACGACGCTACCACAACATGATGGAGGAGGCGAGAGGTGGTGAGTCGGGGTCACGGCCACTGACGTCATCATGCTCTCCCATACCCCATAGGGCATTCCAGCCTGAAATTCGAACAGGCGAGTTTATAACCATCCAACTTGAAAAACCGCGTCATGCTAATTAAAAGGTGAGCATCTACAGGAATAAATAGTTCGAGATTTTAACGTTGATCGGAGACCTGATTTTCCGCCGAGTGAGGATGAAAGCGGCTATCCTACCTTCTTATATATATATATATATATATATATATATATATATATATATATATATATATATATATATATATATATATATATATGTATGTATATATATATACCTTCTTTTTTACGAATATATAATCGGACTCCAGGAGAATGAAAGTTAAATAAACCCATACATGGAGTGACCGAGTCACTCAGGAGCTTTCGGGCGTGGTCCTCCGCCCTGCTGTGATGTCACCAAAAAGTATAAAAGTAGGAAAGTATATATATATATATATATATATATATATATATATATATATATATACACCTGTGCAAAAGTTAAGCACCACCCTATTTTTACGCACATGCGAGGGTATATCCATGTGCTATGAAGAAAGCAATAGCATAAACATTTATGTACCCATCCATCTTAGTGCAAGAGGTAATAATGCAACTAGAGGAATGCTGATTATGATGGTGGGGAAACACTGTATGTTTTTGTTTGAACTTGAAAACGAGGCCTGAATATGGTTACGTTGACACAACTGACAACTATTGACCTACAGTTGACACACGTGGCTAGATTGTCATTAATGGTGTCTGAAAACGAAGTTTAACATCTGTGCACGAGTTTGAGACTGTCATTATTAATACCGGGTATATCCACCTTGTGCCTGGATGACGGCCTGGACACGACGTCTCATGCTGGTCACCAACCGACTGATACGCCATTGTGGTATTCGTTGCCATTCAAGATGGAGTGCGTCTGTTAATTCCTGTAGGTTCTGCACAGGAGGATCCCTCCTTCTCACCATGTTTCCCAGAATGTCCCAGATATGCTCAATAGGGTTCATGTCAGGGCTCCTTGCTGGCCATGGTAGGGTTTCGATGGCATTCTGGCAGAGGTATTCATGCACAGCTCTAGCACGATGTGGTCGGGCGTTGTCATCCATGAATATAGGGTGGGTTCCAGGTGCATGATTTACAAAATGAGGGACCACAACTCTATCCAGTATGGAATCTTGATATCTTTGTCCATTTAGTGTTCCAGGTACAGTCAACAGATCCAGCTTACAATCAAATGAGATGCACCCCCATATCATAACGGAACCTCCACCAAATGGAACTTCTTCCATGATGTTACGTTGGTCGTACGCCGTGCGTCTGGACCTCCATACACGAGTTCGACCATCTGTGGCATGAAGCAGGAACCGACTTTCATCGGACCAGTGTACCCGTCTCCAGGATCTCATGTTCCAGTGTCTTCTTTCGTTGCACCACCTCAGACGCTCCTCTTTGTGGTGTGCAGTGAGGAGAGGACGTCTGACAGGTCTCCTAGCTTTCATGCCAGCAGCATACAGTCTCCTTTTGACGGTAGACATTGATACTCTATTGCGCGTTTCCCATTGCTGGCTGAGCACTCTGCTGTTGGTGAATGGAGATCTCCTAACAAGGCGTACTAGGGCTCGATCATCATGGGCAGTAGTCTTCTTTGGTCTTCCAGATCTAGGCCTGTCCTTCACCTCGTTAGTTTGCCCATGTTTTGCAATCAAACGACTGATTACAGTACGGTTAATGTTCAGCTGTCTGCCAATCTCTCTGCATGACATACCAGTGGTATGCATGCCTATGATTTGCCATTTCACACGATCACTTAACCTTCGTCTTGTCATAGCGGTTCACAATCAAGAGCTAATTCTCTCTGTACAAATAAACCATGGTCATGAACACAAAATTCCTAATCTTGTCGCCTAAATCTGTATGTAATGTTCTACCCCTCAAACTGGACTTTTACATAACTGAACACGTGTGCTGTTTCCCGCCACGCACGGACATCAAGCGGCGTGAAGTCATGCATGCATGTGCATTTCGTACTTGGAATTATGTCAGCTAACGCGGGGACAAAAAGTATGGCAGCCTAGTTGTACCATCATGTTTCTACGTTCTATTGTTTTTGCTGGTGCTTAACTTTTGCACAGGTGTATATATATATATATATATATATATATATATATATATATATATATATATATATATATATATATATATATATATATATATACCTTCTTTTTTACGAATATATAATCGGACTCCAGGAGAATGAAAGTTAAATAAACCCATACATGGAGTGACCGAGTCACTCAGGAGCTTTCGGGCGTGGTCCTCCGCCCTGCTGTGATGTCACCAAAAAGTATAAAAGGAGGAAAGCGCACATTGAAACTTCATCTTCCCTTCAAACTCGACACTACGGAAGATCAGGCATTAGGCCATTTTTGGACATGGACAATGGCAAACAGACAATTGAACATCCGCATCTAAGTTTTTGTAAGCCGTCGGATGGCCATCCGGGGGCAACTAATTGAATAGAAGAGTCCCTCACTTCCAACACGTCAGAGGAGCCTTCCTGTGGATGGGCCTCGCTGTCCCGATGTAATTTATCCAGTATGTAGAACGAGTGGTGAGTCTTGGTGGACATCTCGTCAGATCTGCAGAACCACACTGAAAAGTGGTGATCAAACTTGTCAAAGCATGTCGTGTGTTAATTAACTTTTAGGCCGCAGTCTGGTGGGACTCTGCCTGGTATGCTGCAAGAGCTATGCGGAGTACCATTTATGGTGTACCCAGGAATATACATGCATTTTATAATTATAACCGTCCACTGTAGCCCTACAGGTTCTGGGCGACTTTCAAACGTCCACTACAGTATGGAACTTTCTAACAATCTGCTTAAATTATTTGTATAAGCTATTATGACTAGCAAGTGGACATCCGTCCACTGAGCTGCATTAAGAGTTTGCCTGCAGAGATTTCCCAGCAACTCCAGAATCGTGCCATCTCGCGTTCCTCATCTGTGACACAGCATCTACAGTGATTTATGAACTTTTTCCATACCAATGACTAATAGGTACTCATTTAGCTATATTTTAGTAATATTGTATTTATTCATTTCTTTTCAGGTACCGATGACTAATACGTACTGATCGGTCATATGAGACCACATTTTACAATTTATATCTTTAATGTAAATATTATCCTTATTTTTGTGCTTATGGCTAATGAGCACCGCAAGGTCCTACGACCTGATTTACTGTCAATGCTGTGATAGTTAGTATATGTATATGGCAGCAGCCAGGCTAGCTACTTGTTTTGTTTAGCTTACATAAAATACGAGGACCACAGCACGCTAGGCTATACTATACAGCAACAATAAATCTGCATCACTTTCCCCCAGCATCAATTTTACATTGAGGTCACTGTTTATGTTCTTATTGCGCGAACCTGACATGTGATCGACTAAACCTGGCGATTCTAGCTCGATAGGATAGGTTAGTAGTTAGGGACAACCGCTCCTTAGGAGACATTTGTGTAAGCCTCTTTTCCGGATGTAGCAAAAATAGTAACACTGCACACCAGCTAGATACTTTAGGGCCTCTTATTATATTGAGTGATTGTCTCTTTCTATGCTCCTCCAGCCACAAGCCTTATTGATTGTCTGGAACTCCCAGCATCACGTTGGCACGATCCGACTTGAAAAACCTTTGGGGTTTCCAAGCGGTGAAGACCAAAGTGTTGATTTCGCATACACCTCCTCTGTATCTTCGGATACCAGTTAGCATAGATAACCCCGCCAATGTAGGGAGCACTGTGAAAAGATATTTATTTTACCCGACCAGTAGTGCATCTCTGAGCATCCTGAAACTTAACCCTAATGACAGGCAAACATTAGCCCCCGGAGCCGGATCTTAAGTCATCTGCCCCTGACACACCAGGTGGCGGATGGGATGCAGATCTTCATCTAACTATGTACAGTGATTGGGTACGGTCTTGGAACCCGCTCTCACGAGAAGGTCACTGGAGATGGATATCTGCCTCTCACTCCCTGCCATAATACTTTTATGCGCTTTTCAAATTACTTGTTTAATATTGACTTGTTCTAGTGATGTTGTATGTGGTTACCGTGTGATATGTAACTGGACCATTATGTGATTCTGCAGCTGTCACTCCATAACAGGTCCGCTCACTGCCTTTCTGAGGGAGATGTTCTGGATGATGACCTTAGGGAAACCGAGCATCTTCGCCAGTTAGGCTCATGTGTCAAAGACAGGTAGAAATTCCTACCACTCGCGGCCTAAGCTAGGATATAAATCTAACACCTAACCGGTAGTTTAAAATTTAGCAGGAGGACTGCATAAATAAACGCGGCAACTACCAATACAGTATCTTGGACTTACATAAGATGACAGTGTTGAATTCTATGGAAATCATCCATCCCATCTTCACGTAATAGAGTGTGCATCACATTAATTATAATTTAACTAGGTTGACACACACTACACTTAGCATATGTTTGAACAAGAGAGTGACAGTTTTTGCCAGCTCTCTTCCTCTGCTTCGGTGTTGAAGGCATTTTCCTGTGACGGAGGCCTGTGTGAGGCAACAATAATATTTTTGTTAGGGGCATAAGGGTTGTGGTCATACATTAAACACAAAATAATCTGACAACAGTGGCATTTCATCCCTTAAGCTTGTTATATCAAGAACCCATCGACAAAGCTTATATCCTAAACAGGCAGCCTTCTCAAGCAGCGATCACTTCAGCAAAGAGGAATTCCAGTCACACTGCAGTATGAAGGGAATGTACCTCACGCTGCAGTATGAAGGGAACGTACCCAACCATAAGTGAATTGGAGATCACTCAGAATGGAATTGAGAAGCTGCTCAGAAACCTAAATGCCAAGAAAGCAGCAGGGCCAGACAACATAAGACTACACATCCTAAAGGAATTAGCCCAAGAGATAGCACCGATATTGACAATCATCTTAAAAAAATAATTTTTCTCTGGAGAGCTGCCAAATGAGTGGCGTACTGTAAATCTGAGACCCATCTACAAGAAGGGCTAAAGCTACAAAGCAGAAAACTACAGACCAATATCTCTGACCTCTGTGTGTGTTGCAAGCTTATGGAACATATTGTAACCAGTCATATAATGAAACATGCAGACTCACATAATATCCTCTACCCACTAAAACACTGACTTCGCCAAGGCGTCTCACGTGACACACAACTCATCGAATTGATTGTAGATGTCACAAAAAACATGGACAATAGCAAACAGACAGATTGTATCATAATGGACTTCTCCAAAGCATTCGATAAGGTTAGCCACAGCCTCCTAGTCCACAAGCTTGATCACTATGGTGTCTGAGGCAAAACAAACTGGTGGATACAAAGCTTCCATTCTGGACGATCACAGTCAGTCATTGTTGACGTGGAAAAATCAAGCTACATTGATGTTGATTCTGGCGTCTCACAAGGATCAGTACTAGGACCGAGTCTCCTCCTCTTCTACATCAATGCCATACCAGAAGGCCTAAAATCGAAAGTGTGACTGTTCGCTGATGACACAATCGTATACCTGACAATATCCTCAGACTCAGATGCAAGGGAGCGCCAAGAAGATCTCAACAAGCTAACAAAATGGGAAGAAGACTGCCTGATGAGATTCCATCCTGACAAATGCAACGTGTTAAATATCAGCAGTAAACACAATCCATTCAGACACAAGTACATATTGCATGATCATCCACTAGAGGCTGCAAAATCTGCCAAATATCTTGGTGTCACTATAACATTTGATCTACAGTGGAATGAACACATCAGCAACATCTGCAACAAAGCTAACAGGACACTCGGTTTCATAAGGAGAAATCTCAATATAGCATCAACAAGTATCACAACCAGTGCCTACAAAACTCTAGTTCGACCCCCTCTAGAATATGCTAGCACGGGTTGGGATCCCTACCACCAAAATGAAATTCATTGGCTAGATATGGTCCAAAGATGAGCCGCTGAATACGTACTCAGCAGATTTCACAACAGATCGAGTGTAAGCAACATGCTGAACCATCTTCAATTGCCACCGCTCGAAGACAGGCGTAAATCTGCATGGCTTGTAATGATGTATAAAATCGTCAACAATCAAGTGCACGTCAACAAAGAGAACCGACTCATCCCACCAAAATTCTTCTGAAATATGCACCACCTGTCATACCAAGTCACCTCCTGTAGAAACGAGTACGGTAAAGAATCATTCTTCCCACGCACCATCATGGACTGGAGCGCCTTACCAGCAACTGCAGTACAAGCTGAGAGCCTTGATATATTCAAGTCTCTCACACAGTAAGCGTATAGGACCTTGTTTTTAAAGAAAATTGAAAACCAAAAAAAATTGGTTTTAACGTTGCCATGCGCTCTCTACAGTAGCATAATAATCAACTTGTTGATGGTGGCTACTAAATGGCAGAAGCAGAAGCAGAAAGTGATGATGATGATGATGATGATGATGATGATGATGATGATGATGATGATGAGTGCAGTTTGTAAACTCATGGAAAAGCTCATTCGGGATAAGATAATAAAGCACATAACGTCAAATGATCTACTCATTAATAAACAATTTGGCTTTATTTCCGGGTCGTCAACAACACTGAAATTATTAAATGTTTTAGACCACTGAAAAAATATTAGACAACAATAGTGAAATAAACTTCGTATTTATGGACATAATGAAGGCATTCAATAGGGTCCCACATGAATGACTCGTGATCAAATTGAAGGGATATGGATTTAGTGATACAACGTGCCAATGGATAAAGGAATTCTTAAAAAATTGTAAACAGAGAGTCCGAATTAATAACAACTTTTCTGCCTGGCAAGATATAGCCAGTGGGGTACCACAAGGTAGTGTGATAGGCCCTATCCTGTTTGTTATTTTTATAAATGACCTACCGGATAATATCAGTCCTGAAATCTACTTATTCGCAGATGACACAAAGATTTATTAAGAAATTCAAGACAAGACAGACAGTAAAATAATACAGGATGATCTTGACTCCATGACCGACTGGGCTTCTACATGGCTACTAAAATTCCATCCAAACAAATGTAGAGTTCTGAAAATAAAAAGCAAACAAAATGTTGAAAACAGATCCTATCACCTACGCGGAGAGGATGGTCTCCCAATACCACTTGAATCTATTGAGTTTGAAAAAGATCTAGGCATATTTATTGACAGACAACTTAACTTTCGAAAACATATACAGGAACAGGTAAATAAAGCCAACAGGATAATGGGAATAATTCGCAGAACCTACACATACCTAAATAATGATAATTTCACCTTGCTGTACAAAGCATTGGTACGCCTTCACCTTGAACACGCTAACAGTGTCTGGTGGCCATACAAAGAAAAAGTTATCAATACTATCGAAAATGTTCAAAGGAGGGCAACCAGACAGCTTCCATCATTGAAGGGACTGAGCTACCATGACAGGCTAAATAGACCAAATCTCCAACTCTAAAATGACGACACCGGGGAGATATGATTGAATTATATAAAATTGTACACAGTTATTATGACACACATCTAACAAAACATCTGTTCACATTAAACAATTCAATAGCAAGAGGACACACGTATAAACTAAAGAAACATCACTTTTCACATGATTTCATAAAACATTACTTTACCAATAGAATAATCAATGCCTGGAATTCACTATCTGATCACATTGTAACATCGGAAAATTTAAACATATTCAAGAACAGATTAGACACATACTGGGCAAACCAAGAAATAAGATTTAACTATCAAAGCAGCCTAACTCTATAGCAGCCTAACACAAAACGGAACATATAGGCTTTTTAGCCTGCGTTCTGCAATTCAATCTTATCTTATCTTATCTTATCATATACTACCCTTATAGGCAAAATGCCTGTAGATAGATGGCGACTACAGTATGCTTATTGCTTAGTTAATTTGTTTCGAGGTAAAGGAAAGATAATGATTGTGTACGGGCTCTTGCGTATACAAAAGATCTGACCAAAATGAATCTAGTTTATTTTTGAAGATATTTAGGCTTACGGCACAAACTACATCATTTGGTAAGCTATTCAAACTATTCGTAATTCGGTTTGCAAAAAAGTTCTGCCTAATTAGTTTGTTACTTCGGCTCTTAGTGAGTTTAAAATTATATGTCCCCGAGTGATGCTTTGTTTGTCTATCTCCAAGAATGGGCACTGAACACGATAAAGGCCATGAATGTATTTGTAAGTTTGAATCATATCATGATCGACGGTAGTAGATTCAGATATTTTAACCGGTCTAAATAAGTATAATTTCTTATTGAGGGTATCTTATCTTATCTTATGACGATGATGATGATGATGATGATGATGAGCGATCTATAATATTCATATCTATGGTCCAGCAATCCACGTGTTTACAATTCCAATTAATTGTGGACTCGGGTACTCGATAATAGAATTCGTCAACCTATCATAAGCGTCGTGAATGACATGTATTGAACCATTAGTTTGATTAAGCTTGTTTGCTAGTTTTATTGGGAGTGTCAATTTGAACAGTGTAGTATAACATGTGTTTTATGTGAATTATAGTTCACTGTTTATATAGGAATGATGAATATGTTAAAAAGCTTCATTTATATCTTATCAGTTCTGTAAAATTTACCATGACTGATAATTATAAATAACTAGTTGAGAAATATGCACAGTTAGTTACACTTACAGTATTTGAAACGGGAGGTCGGTCTGTAATCTTATCAGCTATGTCAGATGGTGCATTACTGGCGTACCATTTCCCATGCTGCAAATAGCATAGCCGCAGATAATTGATTAAGCAATGCATTAGAAAGCTTTGTATAACAGAATTTGCTGTGTGTTGTGGATGGATTTACAATGTTCCACAGGCCTATGGTTAATTCAGGCAATATATTGCATTTTGCATAAATTCAAACATGGCAAGTGCAAGTAATGATTCAGGAGAAGTTTTTGAAGATGACAGCGACGATGAAGACTTCATTGGGAACAAGCAAAATGGTTCAGCGATCAGAACAACTGATAGATTTGGTTTCTTAGGAGGGGAACAATATACAGACCCGGATTTGTAAGTAACTATTCATCATCACCATCATCATCATCATCATTTTGCTAGGCATAAGCCATTGGCTTGTTATTGCCTCAGTGTTTTGCTGTAGTAAGGCTTGCTCAGTCCAATTCAAAAGTATAATCTTTGATATCCAGTATGTTCTTGAATGACTTGCTTGTTGTTGATTAATTAACTCTCCTCGAAACCATTAGATTCAAGAGTTTAACCCCTATCACTCCGATGTCAACATTCTATATTTTGCTGTGTGAATAACAAAGAAACTGGTGTTCATATTTCAACAGTTTAGTTGATGATGTTGCTGTTTACGACAGCAACATCCTCCACCATATTCGCTGAATAATGAAACAGCAGATCATCTTTTAATTTAATATGAATTTAAAATTCCGACATCAGAGTGGCAAGGGTTAACACTGATTTGTGGAAATGCTGTGGTGCAGATAGGTGTGCCCTGCGTTAGCTGCAATGTCTCGCGTCCACTCATGGTTACACCCCGCTGCGCCTAGCATTTGTTTGTATGCTGACTTGTGGAGGCCGTGGCTGGTCTTGTTGCTTTTGTTTTCATTTTCTGTGTTTGTCGGTATCCGAATCTCGTTCTTCATGGTCTTCTGGCTACCACAAATTTACTTTGAATTCCTGGTCGTTTCACCAAGATTCACATTAGCACCATGTTAATTACACCATAGCATATCTATAAGCCTTTCAACTCTATATATAACAGATACAACGCCTATTTATTGCACAAACTATTTAGTTGAATTTTTTTTAGAAACCATTTTCACTACAACCTTTAGTAAATTAGTTTCAAAATATTAAACCCTCTGGACAGATTCTCTTTTAACCCCTCAAAATGAAGGAAATGGCTTGTCAGAGCATTTAGTTTTCAAAAGGACCCCCCCCCCCCCCCCGCTAGGGACTGGGATTGACGGCACTCAGTTTTTTCTGGTCACATCCCTGTATATACTATATATCTAGTGACATCAGATACAAATCCATTATACTGCCTTGGAATCTCAGCCTAGCATATGATAATATTGATTTCTATGTAAATCAATGCTCTGAGCTCAGCTGCCCCCCCATGTTCAGATCATATTCTGGTATTTATCTCACAGTGGAAATGAAGACAGGAAGGTGTGTAATTGGGGATTAAATGATTGAAATGACAACACATTTGATGATTTCATTCTATTATATACAGGTATACAAATATCTACTAAAATTATTTAATATTTATACTGTTAAATGCTACAATATGATTGATAGAAAACAATCACTTTAAAATTATTTTTCAACAAATTCTGTAAGTTTCAGGTTTAAATAACAATTACAATCTTTTAATTTATGCGACAGAATGATAAGTATTCACAGAGTCATGACTTATCACTTGGAGATTTATAAGGACATCACAGGGATTGAATCACTAGCATTAGTTATTTATACATTTAACCCTGAAATTTATTCATGCAAATTTCAATTTTGTAGCAGACAAATAAGCCCCTATTTGAAAATCTACCAATGAAATGACTGGCTCGTTATCGAGCCAGTCACTCCAGTGGTAAAACTTAAAAAATGTACTCAAAAACTGCAAATGGCCATTTATCAAGACCACTGTAGAAGACATATTTGATTGGATTTAGTGCTAAAGAGTTAAGCAAGTAGACAGGAGTGTGAAAAGAGCTCTAGAGTACGTTGTGTGGTCGGTCTACATGATGCTTAAGTTCCTTGCCAGAAGGACTTGGTAGGGTCTGACCTGTCAGGCGGTCCGAAAGTAAATCGTAGAGCGTCCGTTTCGGCCCGTGGGGGGGTGTTCCACGTTTGCAGCTGGAGGTGGCGGAGATGGCACCGCCGGCGTGGTTTGGTCCCTGCTGCCAAACGTTGTAGGGCAGTCTCTCCCCATGTTTGATTCGGACCCTGTCCATGGACAGGGTTCTGGACTGGCCACCGAGGGAGCCGTCTAGTACAGCCCCCTGGCAGTCCCGTTGGGCTCTGGCCTGATGGGTTCTGTCTCTCTGCGGCCACCTCCGGGTGGTCCAGTAGCGGTGGCCGGTCCGTCAGGCATGGGAGCCGTCCACCAGGACGGCTCCACGGTTTTCCTTATCTAGTGACGACTCTTTGGGGTCTGAAGATGAGGAGGCCGAGGAGGAGAGGTTGCTGCGGCCTGTGATGCCGCGGGTGGAGAGTATGGAGGTCGATTCCGTCCTGGACGGAACCGTCCTCCATCTGTCTGGCCTGGCGCAAGCCAGGCAGCGGCTCCGCCCGTGGTTGAGGCCACTCCGGTACTGGGCACCGGTCCCGTGATGGTTGGTTTGCCGCCAACCAACACAGTGACGGGTCTGGCCAGCCAGACATGGTACTCACCTATCTCGCCTGGTCCGGTGGTCAGGCGTTGGGTGCCGTTGGCGCCCGTGTTTGGCCACGGTTCCTCAACCGCTACGGGGCTGCACGGTTTTCCGTGCGGGCCTACTCCGTGGACTAGTGTGTTCCATGGGGTGGCGGCAGAACCGTACAGTACCGGAGTTCCTGGCATATCAGCAATGGCTCCTAGCCGGGAGGCCGTTGCTGGTAGGGCCATGAACATGTCAACAGGTGACGTGTTCACGGGAGTGTCCTCCTCGGAGACGAATTGGGCTCTGGCTTGGCTAGCCAGGGGGGACCCGTCTGGTTTCGACCACGGCCGAGGAGGATGTACCCCGTCCATCGGTTGCATCGATTAGGACGGGGATCTTGCCCGCAGCCCTGATCCAGTCTGTTGGACTGGATCCAAGGTTTATGGTGTTGCTTGATGCTATTTATAGCAAACAACACATGACCGCTGGGTACTGGGTGTCCAGAGTGCTGGAGCGGGTGCCCCGCCCCGGCACTGTTGGACAAAGGTCAGGTACACCATAATGAAGTCCTGTCCCTATGTGATGGGGGTGTGAGGACAGCAATGAGTGCTGTCAACCACTCTTATCGTCTTCTTCAGTCGGTGTGGGCTGAAGCGGGGGCAGGCCACCCTGTGCCACCTGTGGCGCTTTCGTGCGTTAGTGACGGCCTGGTGCTGTCTATGGACGCATTGGCAAGGGTGCAGGCGCGTGTGACTATGTCCAGGAGGCAGATGGTCCTTGACCATATGCGTCCAGCTAATGCCGTCAGGGAGCGTCTTCTTGGGACGCCCCTGACAGGCCGTAGCATCTTTGGTGGCCAGGCGCTGGCCATCTTGGAGGACACGGCCAGTATTGCGCAGAATCGGTTGGCGGTTAATCTGCAGCTAGTGCGTCAAGCGCACGCACTAGGGACTGTAGTCAGGCCGCTGACCGGGCAACCTTCAAGAAACAGAAAAAAGCAAGGTGAAAGCTAAGCCTAGTGCTGCTTCTGTTTTCTGCTGGGTTTTCTCAGCCGCCTCGGCCAAGAAAGCCAAGAAGGTTGTGAGGGCCCCTACCCTCCCCAATGTTGCACCTGATTGCCCGAGAGGCGGGAAGGGGAGGGGTAAGTCCTCAAAAGGCAGACAGAAGGGAGCGGATCGTACCCAAGGGTAAGAGGGCTCCCTTTGCATCTGCCTGGACCGCACCTGTGCGACAGGAACAGCGGTGCCAGTTAGACCAAAATAGTTCTCTCTCTCTCGTCAAGAGAGGGGGGGAGCGGATTGCGAGCCAGACACCCCCATTAGGCGTTGAGGCGTCTATAGTGGGTGGAAGGCTCATGCGTTTTTGTCGAGGTTTTGCGAGGTGTGACGTCAGACAGTCTGGTCCTGGGATGGTTATCCCAGGGGTACATGCCAGAGTGGTGGGACTTTCCACCACAGAATCTGTCTTTGGCACCTGTCTGGACACCCGTTCAACGGAACCAGACAAGTTAGAAGCTATTAAAAACGAAGTGTCAGGTTTGCTTCTGAAGGGAGCAATAAACCAGCAAACCGGAACACTCCAGGATTCTATTCAAACATGTTCCTTGTCCCCAAGAGCACAGGGGGATGGAGACCCGTACTCAGTCTCATGCCATTGAATTGGTTTATCCATACGCCTAGGTTTTCAGATGGAAACTCCGAGGTCAGTAATGGCAGGATTGAGGAAGGGTGTGTGGTGTGTATCGATCGATCTGAGAGATGCATGTTTCCACATTCCAATGAACAGGAGTTGTCACAGGTTTCTGAGAGTTGCGTTTCAGAATCAAGTATGGGAGTTTATATCCTCCCATTCGGCCTGTCGACAGCTCCAAGGGGTTTTCACCAGAGTGGTCCTTGTGGTGACAGCGTTTCTCAGAAAAGAGAACGTGGCACTTCACACCTACATAGACGATTGGCTGATCATCAGCCAGGTTAGAGGTGGATACTGCTCTGACTCTGAAGTTGCTTTCAGATCTAGGCTGGATAGTCAACAAGGAGAAATCTGAGTTGACACCCACTCAACAGTTCGTTTATTTAAGGATTCGATCTCGAGGAGGGCAGGGTTTTTTACCCGTCAGAGCCCAGAGTGGTGTCTCTGTTAGCCATCCTCAAGAGTTTCGATTGGGAAACCACATTCAGGCGAGGCGGTTTCTTCAGATGGTGGTCTCCATGGAGCAGGTAAACCTGTACACTGTTCTGATGCGAAGACCTATCCAGTTGTATCTGATGTCTCTGTAGAAACAGAGAATAGAACCCCTGTCAAAACTGGTGCCAGTTTTGGAGCCAATAATGTCGCATCTTGTATGGTGGGAAAAAGGGTCAGAATCTCCTAGTAGGAGTTTTCGCTGCACCTACCCCACCCACAGCTGTCCATGTACCCGGATGCATCGCTGGAGGGATGGGGGGGGGCCTAATTCGGAGAACACCAGGTCTTGGGCACATGGACTCTCCAAGAGAGCCAGCTGCATATCGATCTGTTGGATATGATGGCAGTGGAACTGGCATTGGAAAAGTTTCTTCCAAAAGTCAGGGGCAAGGCGATATTGATACGGTCGGACAACTCGACAGTAGTATCATACAGAAATCGCCAAGGCGGGGCCAAGTCACCCACACTATGTATCTAAGTGTGGCACTTGATTCAATGGTGCAGGAATTACTCAGTTGTTTTGAAAGCAGCTCATATTCCTGGGCGATTGAACATTCTGGCGGATGCTTTGTCTCGCAGACAGAGAATTCTGCCAACAGAATGGTCTCTCAACCCTCCAGTTCTTCACAGGATCTTCGAGCATTGTGGCAAACCCAACGTGGACTTGTTCGCCACACGGGAAAATGCTCAAATCATGACTTATGTCTCGCCGATTCCAGATCCTAATGCCGTCGATACAGACGCTCTGGCGTTAAGCTGGAGAGGGATGCACGCTTACGCGTACCCACCCACCATTCTTCTACCGAAGATGTTGGTGAAGATCAGGGAGAAACCGTGCCTGGTCCTGTTAATAGCGCCATTTGGCCCAGCAGGGCGTGGTTCATGGATCTTCGAGATCTGCGGGTGGAAAATCCAGTGCAGTTACCCGAGATTCCGAACATAATCTCCCAGGCCAAGGGACGCTTCCTACACGAGCGTCCCGAAATGTTATTGACTGCGTGGTTGTTGTCAAACAACGTTCCACGTCGGAGGGTTTTTCTCGACATGCTGCAGATTTCATCGCAGCTGCGAGAGGGAGGTCAACCTTCAAGTCATATAACAACAAGGTTAACGGATTTGCAGACTGGTGTGAAGAAAAGGGTATTGATACCTTTCATTCCACTATTCAGAAAATAGCAGACTTTCTCTGTGAGCTGTTCTTTTCAGGACTAGCTCCCGTCACAGTTGCTGGATACAAGTCAGCTTTGGCATCAGTTATCCCTTGTCTAGCCAACAGGGATAGTCCAGAGGTGGCCCAGTTAAATGTGATGTTGAAGGGAATGAGCAACCACCGCCCGAGACAACCGGTAGTCATTCCAGCCTGGAGTCTATCTTTAGTGCTTAATGTACTGGCCAAGCACCCTTTCGAACCGTTGCGTTCGGCTAGTCTAAAGCATTTGACTGTAAAGGTGGTCTTTCTATTGGCAGCTTCCTCAGCTAGAAGGCGCAGTGAGATCCATGCGCTTTCGGCAGAGAGTAACCGATTTATTGTTTCTGTAGAAGGTCTGCGTCTTCTGCCAAGAGCAGAGTTTATGTCAAAGAACCAATCTTTGAGATATCCCGGCAAACCGATCATTATACCGAAGTTAACTAGGTTTGATCGTGATGCCAGTGTCTGGTGCCCGGTCCGTGCTTTGACTAAGTACAAGAAACGGACTGACTCGTTACGGTCGAACGATAGACATCTGTGGATCTGCCATAAAAAGCCTTATGGCGCCGCATCCATGGATACTATCTCTCGTTGGGTGGTCGAATGCATTCAGACTACTCACGAGATGGCGACTGGGCACCAGGTGCAAGGCGTAAGGGCACACGATGTCAGAGGAATAGCCGCCTCGACCGCCCTTTACAATGGTGTTCCGTTAGAGGACATCATGGCCGTTGCACAATGGCACTGTGAGTCCTCATTCACGGATTACTATATGAGGGATGTGTCAGACTCAGCCAATCCACTCGCTTTAGCTGTTTTGAAACCATAGTTAGTGACCACACTGCTCTTCACCCTTTTTTCACTTTGGTAAGAAAAGAACCTAAAGCAGGCATGGTCAGGCGAGAGGATGTCAACCAGATTGTGTCACTGATGGCCGAACCGGTGAATGGTTGGAGGCGGTACGTCTGAAGTCCAATTATCATAAGGTAATTCAATAGTGAGAGTTTTTTGTATTATGTATATGTATCATGTTCATTCATCTTATATATTCATGCTCATTCCCAGGCTAATACATGGAATATGCAGGGAGTAGTTAACCCTCTTGGCATATTGGTGTTTTCAGGCGAGATACATGTTCGTGAGTTCTCTCCCTTTTCTTAGGAGGAAAAAGGGGAGGGGGGCTGTGACGCGAATGTGATTCAGTTCCGTGAAACTTGACGGTCCTTTTAGGTCTTCGTTAGTCAAGTTTGAAGTCTAAAATCTTTCCCCAAGGGGCAAAATTAGCATTTATGGCTTGCCCCTTCCCACCAGGTTACTGATCAAATCTGGTGTATATCAGAAGTAACAGAATGGTGAGTATTGATCGAAGGAGAATGAAGGAAATGTCAATTTCCCTTTCTCCGAGATCTAACAATACTCACCATTCTGTTACGGACCCAGCCTCCCAGCCCCACGGAGGCAAGCCATAGTTTTCTCTTGTTTGGTGGCTATGCAAACAATATGAGCTCTATGGTAAACGGGTACTCGGCAGTTGGGAGCCGAGTACCCGGTTCCCAGGAGTCGGTAAAGCTTTCTAAGTCTATAATCCTAGAGCCGCTGTCAGGGCCAGCTGTATATCAGAAGTAATAGAATGGCGAGTATTAATCGAAGGAGAAAATTAATTTTCAAATACTTTGATCATAAATTAAATGTTAACCCTCCCGCACCCCACACCGTTACAGCAAAGATCGCATTGATTATGACAAGAACGAAGCGGACAAAATACACCCATAAACTGATCCTCAAGGATGTATAATGGAACCAGGACCCATATCGCATAGCATTCGGGATATATTTACTAATCAATATAAATTATACTCCTAACGAAGGCCAAAACGACCTATGAAAAAACAACAAAATGTAAAAAAAGCTGCTGTAGCACACTGTAAAACCACAGACCACACATCTAAATCAAGAATTTTGAAACCACCGATCATTGCAAACAGATCGTGATAACACACAAAATGAAGGAAATTTCAATTTCCCTTTCTCCGAGATCTAACAATATTCACCATTCTATTACTTCTGATATATACAGCTGGCTCTAGGACTATAGACTTAGAAAGCTTTACCGACTCCTTGGAACCGGGTACTCGGCTCCCAACTGCCGAGTACCCGTCTGCCATAGAGCTCATTCTTGTTTGCATAGCAACAAGAGAAATACATGCTTTTTGCAGTTGGAAAGATCTTAAGAGTTTAATCTAAGTCTTTTTGTCTGTGGCTATTTGTGCTAGCTAGTGCGTTTCTACAAGATTATTTGGATTAATATGGATACTGCCGATGATAACCAGGTTGTATATCTCCTTATTATTCCATAGTTAAAAGACTTAGGTCTCTAAAATTTTGTCTGTGTTGCATGTTCCAATTTCTAACCCCTAAGAATCTGGGACGTGTGTTAACGACGAAATATGCCGGATGATCGCCTTCTTTAAACCCCAAAAGGCGATCGGCAGATATGAAAATAGGTGTTTGCTACAGTATTTTTAACACGAATATCGGCTGACGTCGTTCTCCGTAAGATCCGAGCGGGTGACGTCACACCCGTGTTGCTCGGATGTTTATGTGAAGAAATTTTTTCATTAATTCACGTGTTATCACGATCTGTTTGCAATGATCAGAGGTTTCAAAATTCTTGATTAAGATGTGTGGTCTGCGCCTTTTACCGTGTGCTACAGCAGTTTGTTACATTTTGTTGTTTCTTCACATATTGTTTTGGCTTTCGTTAGGAGTATAATTTTTATTTATTGGTAAATATACCCCGAATGCTATGCGATATGATTCCTGGTTCCGTGATACATCCTTGAGGATCAGTTTATGGGTGTATTAATTCCCGCTTCGTTCTTGTCGTCATAATCAATACGATCTTTGTTGTAACGTTGCGGGGTGGGGTGCGGGAGGGGTACAGTTAATTTATGGTCAATATATTTGAAAATTAATTGTCTGCCTTCCATCTTTGTCTCGTTCCGCTTGCTTATTGTAGGTTTGTGCTTATTTATAGGCCAAGCCAGCCCCGCCATCATGTGACGAGTGCCACAAGTTCGTCCGGGTCCTGTTTAAGGACCATGTCTGCTTTCGGTGTACGTTATGTAACCTTGACAATAGGTGTAATATATGTGCAGTGTGGTCCGTTGGTATGATGATGAACTTCCTTGCCCAGAAGGACTTGGCTGGGTCTGACGCGGGGTCAGGCGGACCGAAATTAAATCGTGGAGCATCCGTTTCGGCCCTTGGGGACGCTCCACGTCTACAGCTGGAGGTGGCGGAGATGGCACCGCCGGCGTGGTTTGGTCCGGCTATGCAGGGCTTTCTGCATAGTGTTCTGCCCATGCTGGTGTCGTCCCTGGTGGCGAAAGTTGTAGGGCAGTCGCTCCCCATGCTTGGTTCGGACCGTGTCCTTGGACAGGGTTCTGGATTGGTCACCGAGGGAGGGCGTCTCGTACGGCCCCCCCCTGGCAGTCCCGTCGGCTCCGGCCTGACGGGTTCTGTCTCTCTGCGGCCACCTCCGGGTGGTCCAGTAGTGGTGGCCGGTCTGTCAGGCATGGGAGCCGTCCGTCAGGACGGCTCCACAGTTTCCTCGTCTAGTGACGACTCTTCGGGGTCTGAAGATGAGGAGGAGAGGTTGCTGCGGCCTGTGATGCCACGGGTGGCGAATATGGAGGTCAATTCCGTCCTGGACGGAACCGTCCTCCATCTGTCTGGCTTGGCGCAAGCCATGGCAGCGGCTCCGCCCGTCGTTGGGGCCAATCTGGTACCGGCCACCGGGCCCGTGACGGTTGGTTTGACGCCTACCGACATGGTGACGGGTGTGCCGGGCCAGGCGTGGTACTCACCTATCTCGCCTGGTCCGGTTGTCAGACATGGGGTCCGTTGGCGCCCGTGGCTGGCCACGGTTCCGTGACTGCTACGGGTCTGCACGGTTTTCCGTGCGGGCCTACTTCATGGACTGGTGTGTTCCATGGGGTGGCGGCGGAACCGTATGGTACCGGAGTTCCTGGCGTGTCAGCCGCGGCTCCTAGCCGGGAGGCCGTGGCTGGTAGGTCCGTGAACATGTCAACGGGTGACGTGTTCAGGGGTGTGTCCTCCTCGGAAATAGACTGGGCTGAGGCTCTGGCTTGGCTAGCCAGGGTAGACCCATCTGTGGTTTCGACCACGGCCGAGGAGGATGCGCCCCGTCCGTCGGTGGCATCGATCTGGACGGGGATCTTGCCCGCAGCCCGGATCCAGTCCATTGGACTGGATCCACGGTTTATTGAGTTGCTAGAGGCTATTTATAGTAAGCAACTCATGACCAAGGGCCAGCTCCCTGCGGCCTCCAGGGAGGTGCGGGCGAGGTGTCGTATTCCACGGGGGGAATACGACAGGTATGGTGTTGTACCGTCGGTTACCGAGGATGACCGATGGGTTCTGGGTGTCCAGAGTGTTGGAGCGGGTGGCTCCGCCCCGGCACTGGTGGACAAATCCCAGGGACACCACGAGGAAGTCCTGTCCCTTTGCGATGAGGGTGTGAGGGCAGCTATGAGTGCTGTCAACCATTTTTATCGCCTTCTTCAGTTGGTGTGGGCTGAAGCGGGGCAGGCCACCCTGTGGCGCTTTCGTGCGTCAATAACGGCCTGGTGCTGTCTATGGACGCACTGGCAAGGGTGCAGGCACGTGTTACGAAGTCCAGGAGGCAAATGGTTCTTGACCATATGCGTCCGGCTACGGCCGTCAGGGAGCGTCTTCTTGGGACGCCCCTGACAGGCCCTAGCATCTTCGGTGGCCAGCCGCTGGCCATCTTAGAGGACACGGCTAGCATTGCGCCGAATCGGTTGGCGGTGAAGCTAGAGCTGGTGCGGCAAGCGCATGCACTAGGGGCTGTAGGAAAGCCGCTGCCCATGCAACCTTCCAAGAAGCAGAAGAAGCTTAAAGGCAAGGCGAAAGCTAAGCCTAGTGCGGCTGCTGCTTCGTCTGGCTTTTCTCAGCCGCCTCCGGCGAAGAAAGCCAAGAAGGTTGTGGAGGCTCCTACCCTCCCCAGTTTTGCTCCTGATCACCTGAGAGGCGGGAAGGGGAAGGGTAAGTCCTCAAAGGGCGGAAAGAAGGGAGCGGATCGTACCTGAGGGTACGAGAGCTCCCTTCGTATCCGCCTGGACCGCACCTGTGCGACAGGAACAGTGGTGCTGGTTAGACCAGCCGAGCCAAGACCGAAATGGTTCTCTCTGTCTCTCGTTAAGAGAGGGAGGGGAGCGGACCGCGAGCCGGACAACCCCATTAGGCATCAAGGCATCTATAGTGGGTGGAAGGCTCATGCGTTTCGTCGATGCTTGGCGAGGTGTGACGTCAGACAGTCTGGTCCTGGGATGGTTATCCAAGGGATACATGCCGGAGTGGTGGGACAGAATCCGTCTTTGGCACCTGTCTGGACACCCGTACCAAGGGAATCAGACATGGTAGAAGCAATTCAAAATGAAGTGTCAGGTTTGCTTCTGAAGTGAGCAATAAAACCAGCAAACCAGAACACTCCAGGCTTCTATTCAAATATGTTCCTTGTTCCCAAGAGCACATAGGGATGGAGACCCGTACTCAATCTCAGGCCATTAAATTGGTTTATCCATACGCCTCGGTTCCAGATAGAAACTCTGAGGTCGGTAATGGCAGGATTGAGGTAGGGAATGTGGTGTGTGTCGATCGATCTGAAAGATGCATATTTCCACATTCCAATGAACAGGAGTTGTCACAGGTTTCTGAGATTCGCATTTCAGAATCAGGTATGGGAGTTTATAGTCCTCCCATTCGGCCTGTCGACAGCGCCAAGGGCTTTCACAAGAGTGGTCCTAGTGGTGACAGCATTTCTCAGAGAAGAGAACGTGGCGCTTCACACCTACATAGACAATTGGCTTGTCAAGGCGGACACGCCAGCCAGGTTAGAAGTGGATACTGCTCTGACTCTGTAGTTGCTTTCAGATCTAGGCTGAATAATCAACAAGGAGAAATCTGAGTTGACACCCACTCAACATTTCGTTTATTTGGGGATGCGATTCGATCTCGAGGAAGGCAGGGTTTACCCGTCCGGGCCCAGAGTGGTGTCTCTGTTAGCCATCCTCGAGAGTTTTCGATTGGGAAACCGCATTCAGGCCAGGAGGTTTCTTCAGATGCTGGGCATAATGGTCTCCTTGGAGCAGGTAATCCCGTACGTTGCTCTGATGTGAGGACCTATCCAGATGTATCTGATGTCTCGGGAAACGGAAAACAGAACCCCTGTCAAAGCTGGTACCAGTTTTGGAGCCAATGATGTCACATCCGTAAGGTGGAAGAAGCGGCAGAATGTCCTAGTAGGAATTTTGCTTCACCTACCCCGACCCCAGCTGTCCGGGTATACGGATGCATCGCTGGAGGGGTGGGGGCCTGCCTGGGAGAAAACCAGGTTTCGGGCGCATGGACTGTCCAAGAGAGTCAGCTGCATATCAATCTGTTGGAAATGATGGCAGTGGAACTTGCATTTGAAGTTTCTTCCAAAAGTCAGGGGCAAGGTGATATTGATATGGTCGAACAATTCGACAGTAGTATCATACATAAATCACCAAGGCAGGACCAAGTCACCCACACTATGTATGAAAGTGTGGCACTTGATTCAATGGTGCAGGAATTACTTTGTTTTCAACATTCTGGCGGATGCTTTGTCTCGCAGACAGAGGATTCTGCCAACAGAATGGTCTCGACCCTCCAGTTCTTCACAGGATCTTCGAACATTGTGGCAAACCAAACGTGGACTTGTTTGCCACAAAGGAAAATGCTCAAATCATGACTGATGTCTCGCCGATTCCAGATCCAAATGCGGTCGATCAGACGCTCTGGCGATAAGCTGGAGAAGGATGCACGCTTACGTGTATCCACAAACCATTCTTCTGCCTATGGTTTTGGTGACGATCCGGGAGGAGCCATACCTGGTGCTGCTAATAGCGACATTTTGGCCCAGCAGGGCGTGGTTCACAGATCTTCTGGATCTGCTGGTGGACAAGCGGCCCGAAATGTTCAAATTGACTGCGTGGATGTTATCAAACAATGTTCCACGTTGGGAGGCTTTTCCCGATAGGCTGCGAGCATCATCGCAGCCGCGAGAAGGAGGTCAGCCTTCAAGTCATATAACCACAAGGTTAACAAATTTGCAGAGTGGTGTGAAGGAAAGGGTATTAATACTGTTCAATCTACTATTCAGCAAATAGACTTTCTCTGTGAGCTGTTCTATTTAGGATGCTCCTGTCACAATTGCTGGATACAAGTCGGCTTTGGCATCAGTTATCCCATGTCTAGCCAACAGGGATCGTCTAGAGGTGGCCCAGTTGAATGTGATGGTGATGGGAATGAGAAATCTCCGACCGAGACAACCGGTAGTCATTCCAGCCTGGAGTCTATCTTTGGTGCTTAATGTACTGGCCAAACACCCTTGCGAACCTTTGGGTTCGGCTAGTCTAAATCATTTGACTCTAAAGGCGGTTTTTCTATTGGCAGCTTCCATGCGCTTTCAGCAGAGAGGGACCCGGAGAGGGTCTGCGACTACTGCCAAGAGCAGAGTTTATGTCAAAGAATCAATCTTTGAAATATCCCGGCAAACTGATCATTATACCGAAACTAACTAGGTTTGATCGTGATGCCAGTGTCTGGTGTCCAGTCCGTGCTTTGACTAAGTACAAAAAACGGACAGACTCTTTACGGTCAAATGATAGGCATCTGTGGATCTGCCATAAGAAGCCATATGGCGCCGCATCCATGGATTCTATCTCTCATTGGGTGGTTGAATGCATTCAGACTACCCACGAGATTGCGACTGGGCACCAGGTGCAATGCGCAAGGGCACACGATGTTAGAGGAATAGCCGCCTCGACCGCCCTCTGCACTGGTGTTCCAGTAGAGGACATCATGGCTGTTGCACAATGGCACTGTGAGTCCTCTTTCATGGATTACTATATGAGCGATGTGTCAGACTCCGCCAATCTGCTCGCTTTAGCTGTTTTGAAACAATAGTTAAACGGCCACACTATTCTTCTCCCTTTTGATACTTGGAAAAAACAAAAGTTATGGAACAGACATGGTCAAGTGAGAGGGTTACAACCAATATTGTCATGGATGGTCGAAAAAGTGCTTGGTCAATGGCTCCATGTCTGAAATCCAAAATCATAAGATAATTCAAGTTTGACAGTTTTTTGTATTTATGTTTATATATCATGATCATTCATCTTATATAGTCATGCTCATTCCCAGGCTAATATATGCAAAGAGCAGTTAACCCTCTTCGCATATTCGTGTTTCAGGCGAGATGCATGTTCGTGTGTTCTCTCCCTTTTCTTAGGAGAAAAAAGGGAGGTGGGGGGCCTGGGGGTGGTGATGCGAATGTGATTCGGTTTCAAAACTTGTCGGTCCTTTTAGGTCTCTGTATGTCACGTTTAAGTCTAAAATCTCTCCAGGTGCAAAAGAAGCTATGTATGGCTTGCCCCTTCCCACCAGGTTGTCGTCTAAATCTGGTGTTATCAAGAGTAATATAGTGGTAAGTATTGATCGAAGGAGAATGAGGGAAATTTCAATTTCCCTTTCTCCGAGATCTAACAATACTTACCATTATATTACGGACCCGCCCTCCCAGCCCCACGGAGGCAAGCCATAGGTATTCTCTTGTTTGGTAACTATGCAAACAATATGAGCCTCACTGGCAAACGGGTACCCTGTTGTTGGGAACCGGATACCCGATTCCAGGAGCCGGTAAAGCTTTCTAAATCTAGATTCCTATAGCAGCTAGCAAGCCAGCTTGTATTATCAAGAGTAATATAATGGTAAGTATTGTTAGATCTCGGAGAAAAGGAAATTGAAATTTCCTTCATTCCATCACCAACCTATACCGGAGTGAGAGATACGACACACCAGTATCCAGACATTTCAATAAGAAACACCAGAAACAAGATGCGTTTCAGAATCACCCAAGTCATATTATCAGAGCCGGATGACAGCAACTCCACCATATGGAGGAGACAAAAGGAAAGCCATTGGATCCACCAGCTCCACACTTTGGAGCAGACAGCCATCAA